>JAWWNF010000437.1:600000-1050000 GCA_034641395.1 Darevskia armeniaca
CATCAGGGTCTTTTCTAGGGAGTCTTCTCTTCTCATGAGGTGGCCAAAGTATTGGAGCCTCAACTTCAGGATCTGTCCTTCTAGTGAGCACTCAGGGCTGATTTCTTTAAGAATGGATAGGTTTGATCTTCTTGCAGTCCATGGGACTCTCAAGAGTCTTCTCCAGCACCATAATTCAAAAGCATCAATTCTTCGGCGATCAGCCTTCTTTATGGTCCAGCTCTCACTTCCGTACATTTAACTTTACGTACTTTAACTTTATGGTTTCCCAACTCTCATCACTGAGGCCAGGGCCAACCTATTTTGTCTGAATAGTGCTGTGTACATCAATGGCACTACATTTATCAATGATAGTAATGAAATGCTGGCTTATAAACACCTGGATGTTAAAACTATACAACCTCACCGTACTCAGTGCATTTCTTCGCAGCTGAAGAAAAAAAAGGAGTTGGAACCGTATTTTCTTCTTCACCATGAAAATAATCAAGATCATCTTCATAATGTGAAAACTTTGATTGCAATAGCTTAATTCTGTAATGCCCACCCTCATTAATTTGTGGGGGAGGGATTAACGCTAACCCTGGAGTGCGGAACATGCCAGACTGCAATTCCCATCATCTTTGACCATGGGCCATGCTGGGCACCAGGTTCTGTGGATGTAGCCTATCTTGATTTCAGCAAGGCCTTTGACAAGGTGCCCCATGATATTCTTGTAAAGAAGCTGGTAAAATGTGGGCTAGGCAATGCTACCATTCAGTGGATTTGTAACTGGCTGACTGACTGAACCCAAAGGGTGCTCATCAATGGCTCCTCTTCATCCTGGAGAGAAGTGACTAGTGGGGTGCCACAGGGTTCTGTCTTGGGCCCAGTCTTATTCAACATCTTTATCAATGACTTGGATGATGGGCTTGAGGGCATCCTGATCAAGTTTGCAGATGACACCAAATTGGGAGGGGTGGCTAATACCCCAGAGGACAGGATCACACTTCAAAATGACCTTAACAGATTAGAGAACTGGGCCAAGGCAAACAGGATGAATTTTAACAGGGAGAAATGTAAAGTACTACACTTGGGCAAAAAAAAATGAAAGGCACAAATACAGGATGGGTGACACCTGGCTTGAGAGCAGTACAAGTGAAAAGGATCTAGGAGTCTTGGTAGACCACAAACTTGACATGAGTCAACAGTGTGATGCAGCAGCTTAAAAAGCCAATGCAATTCTGGGTTGCATCAATAGGAGTATAGCATCTAGATCAAGGGAAGTAATAGTACCACTGTATTCCACTCTGGTCAGACCTCACCTGGAATACTGTGTCCAGTTCTGGGCACCACAGTTCAAGAAGGATACTGACAAGCTGGAACGTGTCCAGAAGAGGGCAACCAAAATGGTCAAAGGCTTGGAAACGATGCCTTATGAGGAACGGCTTAGGGAGCTGGCTATGTTTAGCCTGGAGAAGAGAAGGTTAAGGGGTGATATGATAGCCATGTTCAAATATATAAAAGGATGTCATATAGAGGAGGAAGAAAGGTTGTTTTCTGCTGCTCCAGAGAAGCGGACACGGAGCAATGGATTCAAACTACAAGAAAGAAGATTCCACCTAAACATTAGAAAGCACTTCCTGACAGTAAGAGCTGTTCCACAGTGGAATTTGCTGCCAAGGAGTGTGGTGGAGTCTCCTTCTTTGGAGGTCTTTAAGCAGAGGCTTGACAGCCACCTGTCAGGAATGCTTTGATGGTGTTTCCTGCTTGGCAGGGGGTTGGACTGGATGGCCCTTGGGGTCTCTTCCAACTCTATGATTCTATGATTCTCCAGTCCTGTGCTAGTCAGTTTTCTGTTCTGCTCCAATTAAGCACCAATTTACTGTTATTTTAAATGAAGTAATTTAATATTAAGTCAAAATGTTTTGCACTAACTAAAGCACATAACTTCATTTTGTAAGCCCTTGGCTCCAGATTATCCAGCTCTGCAGGTTTAAAGAATGATTTATTCAACAGATTACATTTAGCATCACCCTTGATTAGCCTTGGAATTAAAATACTTCATTACCTTTGTGAAACTGGATTTCACCGCCCAGCTTCTTTCTAAATACAGAAACATTTGTTGTAGGCATGTATAAATAAACAGGTAAGTTTCAGGGCTAATATTTCAGGTTACCAATGAGACAATCAACTCCAGCAGTTCCACACAGGTGAAGAGATGTTTATTTTCTGTATCTACGCCAGATTATTTGGCAGCTGCTATGACAGGACTAAGACCCCCCCCCCACACACACACACAGCACTGCAGCAGTAAATCCAATGCATGCCCAACAGTAAGGTAGAAAGCATAAAAATTGTAGCTGTCATTGAAACAAGAGATGACAGAGCAACACCAGCATGATGGTGATGGGTAGTTCGAAATTTGTTTCGAAAATGTTTCCTCCTTCCAGTAATTAATCCTTCCAGTAGCACCTTAGAGACCAACTAAGTTTGTTCTTGGTATGAGCTTTTGTGTGCATACCAAGAACAAACATAGTTGGTCTCTAAGGTGCTACTGGAAGGATTGTTTTTATTTTGTTTTGACTATGGCAGACCAACATGACTACTAGGGTGGGTCATAAAAAAGTTTTTTCCGATAATGTTTCCTCCCTTGATCGTATCTCAGGCGTATGGTATAAACACAGTTAAATTTCAAATTTGGAATAAATCGGTTAATATTTAGACCCTGCTCCTATGTTATATAAAAAATATTATGTTTTATGCAAATTTTATGCAAAGCATTTGTATTCAACAACTGGCAAATCGGTGACACTGGGCAGTAATTTCCCAATAGGCCCTGAAAAGGTGTTAGCCCCAGATGTGGGTCCATCTAGTTCAATGATGAGATGTCGTAGAGGCAGTTCATTGGCATGAAGGAGGCATGCAACTATTATTGCTCTACATAAAACCTAAAATTTATGTTTATTAGTTCACAATTTAACATACTGAGAATTAAATGAGTCAAATTCCTATGTTTTTTATCACTCGTGGTGAGGCAAAATTTCAATTTGTAGGAGCAGGGTCTAAATATTAACCAATTTGTCCCAAATTTGAAATTTAACTATGTTTATACCATACGCCTGAGATAAGACCAAGGGAGGAAACATTTTTGAAAAATTCTTTTTATGACCCACCCTAATGGGTAGGGTTGCCATACACCCGGCTTCTCCCGGACACGTCCTCTTTTTCAGCATTAAAAAGTTTTGTCGGGCAGATTTTTAAAAATTGGAAAACTGTCTGGGTTGTTTTGGGTTGGTCGGGGCTAGGGAGTCCCAGCTCTGGGTGTCCTGCCAGCTGATTGTTGGGACTGAGGGGAGTGAGCAGAGCAGGGAGCAGGTGAGGAGCCAAGGGCGGTTGCGCAGGACGGGGTCGGGTCCACTGCGCTGCTCCTGCTGCATTGCAGCCTCCCTCCCTCCTGCCTGCCACCTGTCCATCCCTCTGTCTGTCCCTCTCTCTCCCTCCACGCCTGGCACACCCCACATTGGTGTCTTGTTTTTTAACATTCCTTTCACTCTACAATACCTGTTATGTTGTGGAATTGTAGGTTTTTGACCACTATACCAGCATGTTTCACAAAATTTCATTCACACCAGTGGGTGTGGTGCAACACAACAACAAACATCATGGGACTGAAACTGCCTTGGTCGCATTGGTCGATGGTCTCCGGCGGGCTAGGGACAAAGGTGAGAACTGTTTCCTAGTTCTGCTGGGTCTCTCAGCGGCTTTTGACACCATCGACCATAACATCCTTCTGGACCGTCTAGAGGGGTTGGGAGCTGGGGGCACTGTTATACAGTGGTTCCGCTCCTTCCTCCTGGGCCGTGTTCAGAAAGTGGTGGTGGGGGAGGAGTGTTCAGACCCATGGGCTCTCACTTGTGGGGTGCCTCAGGGTTCTGCCCTCTCCCCCATGCTTTTTAACATCTATATGCAGCCGCTGGGAGAGATCATCAGGGGGTTTGGACTGGGTGTTCAGCAGTATGCGGATGATACCCAGCTCTACCTCTCTTTTAAATCAGAACCAGTGAAGGCAGTGAAGGTCCTGTGTGAGTGTCTGGAGGCGGTTGGAGGATGGATGGCGGCTAACAGATTGAGGTTGAATCCTGACAAGACAGAAGTACTGTTTTGGGGGGACAGGAGGCGGGCAGGTGTGGAGGACTCCCTGGTCCTGAATGGGGTAACTGTGCCCCTGAAGGACCAGGTGCGCAGCCTGGGAGTCATTCTGGACTCACAGCTGTCCATGGAGGCGCAGGTTAATTCTGTATCCAGGGCAGCAGTCTACCAGCTCCATCTGGTACGCAGGCTGAGACCCTACCTGCCCGCAGACTGTCTCGCCAGAGTGGTGCATGCTCTAGTTATCTCTCGCTTGGATTACTGCAATGCGCTCTACGTGGGGCTACCTTTGAAGGTGACCCGGAAACTACAACTAATTCAGAATGCGGCAGCTAGACTGGTGACTGGGAGTGGCCGCCGAGACCACATAACACCGGTCTTGAAAGACCTACACTGGCTCCCAGTACGTTTCTGAGCACAATTCAAAGTGTTGGTGCTGACCTTTAAAGCCCTAAATGGCTTCGGTCTAGTATACCTGAAGGAGCGTCTCCACCCCCATCGTTCTGCCCGGACACTGAGGTCCAGTGCCGAGGGCCTTCTGGCGGTTCCCTCACTACAAGAAGCCAAGTTACAGGGAACCAGGCAGAGGGCCTTCTCGGTAGTGGCACCCGCCCTGTGGAACACCCTCCCTCCAGATGTCAAAGATAACAACAACTACCAGACCTTTAGAAGACATCTGAAGGCAGCCCTGTTTAGGGAGGCTTTTAATGTTTAATAGATTATTGTATTTTAATGTTCTGTTGAAAGCCACCCAGAGTGGCTGGGGAAAGCCACCCAGATGGGAGGGGTATAAATAATAAATTATTATTAATTATTATTATTATTATTATTATTATTATTATTGGACAACATCGCTACTCACCCACCTTTTCCTGACATGCACTCTTCTGTTCCCCCAGGAAATAACTGTATTAACTGTCTGCAGGCCCACCCTCCGAGGTCACAGTTTTGGGCTCTGAAATTTGAGGGCCTGGGATGCTCCTGACCTGGCAACCCTAGTGGGTTCATATGGTTCATATTATCACCACAGTGATACTTTATGCTGTTTGTGTTAACCCTATTGGGGAGCCGCAGGGTAGGTAGTGAGTCCTGGGAGGAGGGCTCAGGGATAAGCAGTGGAATTAACGTTTTTGCTTCAAGTACAGTGGTACCTCGGTTTAAGAACAGTCCTGTTTACGAACGATTCAGTTTACAAACTCCGCAAAACAGGAAATAGTGTCCCGGTTTGAGAACTTTACCTCGGTCTAAGAACGGAATCTGAACGGTGGAAGGGCACCGGCGGCGGGAGGCCTCATTAGGGAAAGCACGCCTCGGTTTAAGAACGGTTTTGCTTTAAGAACGGACTTCCGGAACACATTAAGTTCGTAAACCGAGGTACCACTGTAGTGAAAAAGACAGCACTGTGCATGGAAGAAACCAAACTGAAACAGGAAAGTCTGGAGGCAACAGAAACTAAGGAGTTGCTGCCGCAGTCATTATGTGAGACAGGTACAGTGCTGTTATTTGGTGGGTGCATGCATGCGGTACGGCAAATCAACCTAGCGCAAAGTGGAGGCATGTGGGTTCTGGCCCTTCAGTCAGTTGAGCCTTGCCACCTCCACCCACAAGCTCTCAAGCAAGTGAGTCTCTCACTTGCAGTGAGTCATAATCAGGTCAAAACTGGCACCAGCTGTTTATCCGTCCCAGAAGGTACCGGTAGTTGGCAGTGCCTGGCTGCAAACTAATTCCCAGACCTGCAATTACAAATTAACACTTTCACCTGTGCTACAAGCAGCACAGCCTCTCATCCCAAATGCTGGCTGGCCTGACTCACTCTCTGCTCCTGAGAACAGATATGATCACTGCTCAAGGGGACGCAGAAGTACCCTGAAACAACCCAGTTCCTCTGTTGCTGTCTGCCAAGTGTATTTTCAGAGTGAAGAGTCCATCGTTTTTTCAAACATTTACCATTGATCCATCACTGCTATTTAACTTCCAGTGTGAGAGCCAGTGTGGTGTAGTGGTTAAGAGCAGTAGACTTGTAATCTGGTGAACCGGGTTCGCGTCTCCGCTCCTCCACATGCAGCCGCTGGGTGACCTTGGGCTAGTCCCACTTCTCTGAAGTCTCTCAGCCCCACTCACCTCACAGAGTGTTTGTTGTGGGGGAGGAAGGGAAAGGAGAATGTGAGCCGCTTTGAGACTCCTTCGGGGAGTGATAAAGCGGGATATCAAATCCAAACTCTTCTCTTCTTTTTCTTCTTCTTTTTCTTCTTCCTTAGCAAAGAGCATGCTTTATCCTTTATCTCAACAGAGCCTGCAAAATAGAATGACTATTCACATATAATAGTGCTTTGGTGTAGTGGTTAGAGTGTCAACTAAGGACTTGTCACACTTCAGCTTGTCCCCTGCCTAGAAAGCACAGGTATAAGTGGTTTTCTGCTTGACCCATGCTTTCTAGAACTTCCCCTTGCCCCACTCATTTCCCAAGGAAAACCAGTTCTTTAGCTCTCAATCAGAACAAACATCAATCTGGAGAAAACCCGATGGCTGTTTGGTCTGATTCAGTGCTAAAGAGTGGTTTTCCCTGGGGGGAAGTAGCAGGACAAAAGGAACTGTGGATCAGCCCTAAGATGTGGGAGACCAGGTTCCAAATCACCACTCATCTATGAAACTCACTGGGTGACCTTGGACCAACGTCTCTCCTCCAAATGTCAAATTTATACCAGTTTAAATGTCATGTTTCCCCCATGCCCCAAATCCAGAGAATTTGGTGAAGTTACTGAGAATTCTCAGCTGGAGATTCCTAGCTGCCTTACACTCCTCAGGGAGAACTCACTGTTAAACCAGCTGAAGTTGATTGTATAGAGATGCTCAGCACATGAAAGAAAGAGGAGGGCAGAGTGCAGTCACTACTGGTAACAGGACAAATGATCTTTGGTGTTTTATTAGTAACCACCTTATAGTAGTTAATGGCTTGTATGGGTGTGGCCAGGGGCGGGGGGCGCCCCGGGGAGCACCCTGGTGGGGGTGACACTCGGGGCGGCCCCCCCCCCCCCGCGCCTCCAAAGCCGCCCTGGGCCTTTTCTCTTTTTTTTTAAAGGCTATTTTCGGCGCTGCCGGGGCGGAGCCGCAGGGGCAGCCAGCGAGGAGGGCTGTCACGCTTGTCGCTGACGTGACCCCCCCCCTCGCTGGCCCGCCCCTCTCCTCCATGCCGCGGCTCTGCCCAGCGGCGAAAAAAGCCGCTGAAAGGGGGGGAGGAAAAGAAAGCAGGCGTTTGAAAGCAGGCTTTTTTGGACCTTGGATATGGCTGGCACTGGTACCTAACCAAAGATAAGATAAATAAACAGAATGTTTTTAGGAACAACATAATACGAAGATCACTATATAAAATCTGGGAAAAGTTTAAGAGATATTTTGAACCTAAAACACCTTGGTGGGTATCACCACTTGAAATCACAGCCGTGAGAAGAAGGAATATGGAAAGAGAATGGCCCACATATAAACAACTTATAGAAGAAAAAGAAGGAAAATTGATGTTGAAAGAATGCAATGAAGTGAAGCTATATTTGACTACCTGGCTGCAATATTTTCAAATTAACCAAAGGTTTCTTGAGGACAAAAAAATTGGATTTGAAAAAGAATATTCTAAACTAGACGAAATTTTACTGGGGAATAAAGAAAAAAGGATAAAAAAATTATATGATATATTATTGAAATGGGAAACAGAGGATGAATTAATAAAAGACTCTATGATAAAATGGGGTCAAGAATTAGGAAAAACAATTATGCTAAAAAAGTGGGAAAATTTATGGCAAAGGGATAATAACTTTACATCAAATTATGACCTACAAGAAAATTTATTAAAAATGCAGTACCGTTGGCATATAACTCCAGTTAAATTATCCAAAATGTATAGTGGCGTAGATAACAGGTGTTGGAGATGCCAAGAAGAAATTGGTACATATTTACACATGTGGTGGCATTGTAAGATGATAAAACCGTTCTGGGAGATAATTTACAATGAAGTGAAAAAGATATTAAAATATTCTTTTTAAAAAATACCAGAATTGTTTTTATTAGGAATGATAGAAAATGATATATACCCAAAAGACAGGAATATTGTAATGTATTCAATGACAGCGGCCAGGCTACTTATTGCAGCAAATTGGAAATCGCAATATGTGCCCAACAAAGAAGATTGGCAAATAAAGATGATTAATTATTATAATTTGGCTACAAGACATGGGGAAATTAAAGGAATAAAGCAAGAGAAGAGAAACAATGATTGGGAGACAGTTAAGGAATATATTAAACAAACAAATAGGAAACGCCAATCTTCTAGCAGCAACGTAAAGGCTCAAGCAAGTAAAAGTTAAGAATAGAGAGAATGTATCAAAGTTTAGGTATGCACAGAACTAGAAAAGCAAAAATTTGTAATTTAGATAAGGCTGTGAAGTACTGGGGGGGAAGGGAGGAGAGGGGAGGGGAGGGAGGTGGGGGAGGAGGGTAAAAAGAAAAAAGAAAGAAAGCGCCTGCTTTGTCTTCCTTTCCCCCCATTTCAGCTGCTTTTTCCGCCGCAGCATGGGGGCAAGGGGCGGAGGGGTCGCTCCGTGCGCATGCACGTCGTGACGTCATGTGCACGGAGCGACACCCTGCCCCCAGGGGTGCCGCTTGGCTTGCCACCCCCGGCAGCCAAGCAGCACGCTACGCCCCTGGGTGTGGCAACTTTAAAATCTTCTAGAATCATCAAAAGCAGGGAGCAGAGTTTGGAAGTTCCTGCAGACACAGCCCCAGGCTGGTGATGTGGCTCCCTGCCTGCTCTCTCAAGTCTTTGGTCAACTTCAACTTTGGCCTACTACTTCATCCTCTGACTTCGAAGTTGGTGCTCAGCTCCAGGTCACGGCTGGCCTAAAACCGCCTCGCTTCTCCTTTAGTCCTGCTGCCACCTGGCCATCTAGAGCTAAGCCACGGTTTGGCTCAGTCTTACATGTGAACTCAGGCTTGTGGTTTGTCTCCCCCGAACAAATTGCAAGTAGGACACTAAAAACAAACCTTGGTTACAACTTGTGGTTTGTTGGAAGTGAGACAAAGCATAGCTTAGAGGAGGAGGATGGCCAGGGAGGAGTGAAGCAGCCATTTTATTTTAATGTATTTTGATATTTGTTGGAAGCCACCCAGAGTGGCTGGGGAGACCCGACCAGATGGGCAGGGTACAAATAATAAATTATTATTATTATTATTATTATTATTATTATTATTATTACTCCAGTACCTGTACACACTCTCATTCGCACTACAGTAGAACCTCGACTTACGAGTAACTCGACTTACGTATTTTTCGAGTTACGAATGGAAGAATCCGCCCGGGCGCTTACGAATTTTTCGACTTCCAAATCGGAAGTCAAGGTTCTACTGTATTTCCGGTAGGGAAGAAAAGGCGGGACTTCACTCGAGCGGCCATTTTGGTTGCGAGCGGAGCCCAGAGCGGCTGGAGGCGGGCGGCTCCGCTGCTTGCAGCAGTGCCGCAGCCGCTTCTTCTCCTTCGCTCCCCTTCCTTCTCTCCCCCCTTTCCCCGCGTTTTTTATTTTTGCGTGCCATGGCAGCGTGCCTTATGGCGTGGCTTTTTTCCCTCGCCATGGCGACGTGGCTTTTTTGTGCGCCATGGCAGCGCGGCTTGCGGTGCGGCTTTTTTGCGCGCCATGGCGGTGTGGCTTTTATTGCGCGCCATGGCGGTGTGGCTTTTTTCCCTCGCCATGGCGGTGTGGCTTTTTTTGCGCGCCATGGCGGTGGCTGTGGCGGCGGCGGCGAGCACCCCTCATAGCCGCCTGCAAGAAATGGAAGAGCTGCAGGAGCCTGGCTGTCCACATCGACAAGGTAAGTGGCCGAGACACCCTCGATTTCTCTTCCCATAGGAGCGCATTAATCCATTTTTAATGCATTCCTATGGGAAATCGCTTTTTCAACTTACGAATTTTTCGACTTCCGGATGTGCATTCAGAACGCATTAAATTCGTAAGTCGAGGTTCCACTTTACACTGTAGTTTAGCTTAGTATCACGTGTGAACCGAGATGCCATCAGCACCAGTCAGGCTGCCCTGGACTCCTTCAGGACGAAAGATGAGATATAAATAGAAATGATGATGAAGATGTGGTGTGATTGTTGACAGGAGTGAGACCCTTTCAGCACATAACACTTTTGCTCATGGTTGCACTGCTTGCCAATTTGCTACTAGGCCAGGTTCAAGGAATAAGTATTAGTATAGAAAGCCCAGGGCTTTTTTTCCAGCCAGAACTCATCAGAACTCAGTTCCAGCACCTCTCAGGCGGGCGCCATTGCCATTCTAAGTGAACAAGGGTGGTGTTCATGGTGAATGCTATTTTTGCTATTTTTCTAGCAAAACATGGCACCTGTTTTGCTAGAAAAATAGCACTGAGAAAGCCCTTAACAATTTGGGACCAGTTTACATGTGCAATTGTATAGGTACCTACTTGACTGCTTTGATTTGCAGAACTGTTACTGTTGCTGGTGCCACATAATACGCCTTCTGCATTTGCAAGAAATGAATCTCTGTACTCTCTTCAGGACATGCTAAAAGTATGTTTAGGTAAACTTATCAAGACATGAATGTTGACATGTGTTTTAACCTGGCTTTTCACTTACTCGTTTTGGATTTTAATTTTTTTAAAAAAACATTTACAATGGTTGTTTTTAACTGTTGTTTTTTTTTTTACTGATAATTTCCTTGTTTTATTCTTTTTGCAAACCGTTTTGAGGTTTGCTGTTGTTTTTACAATCAAGTTGTATAATTTTTTATTAAACATATAGATGATCACCCAGGAGAGCATTCCACAGGTGGGGTAGCCGGAACTGAAAAGGACTTGAGGCTCTCTGAAAGGGGGCCTGTGGAGAAGGATCTCACATGATGCTAGTAAGGTCTAGGTATATTTTTATCCAGAGAGGTGGTCATTAAGGTAGGGTGATCCTTCACAGGCTATAGCCAACACCTTAATTTGGGTCCGGAAACATATTTGCAGCCAGTGCAGGGTTTCAGGTGCAGAAAGACCTTGTATGTCACCTGATCGTTTTACTGGAGACACCTGGGAGCTTCTGCATGCACAGCTGATGTTCTGTCGCTGAGAAACAGCCCCACCTCTATTCATCTGCCTGGAGGTCCTTGAAGGCAAGGCTGGAGACACAGACGATGTGCTGAGGTCTGGAGACTGTTGTGCTCTTCCGCCACATGCAGCTTTGCTGAGAAATTATACCTATTACCTGGGCGGGGCCGAGACACAATGGCGAGGTGCTGGGGTGTCAGCGCCTGCCTCCTAGTGATGGTGACCTTCACCCTTAGGGCTGCCAACCCATCCAGGCTCCTTTCCAGCAAAAAATCTCCATGCAAGCAAACCCATCCAACCAGTCAGACAAGCAACACCCCCTGGGAACAGCAGAGGCAGAGCCAAGCTAAGTATCTCAGGCACTAATTAGCTCTGCAGCCCAGTCCACGTGACACGAGACTACCTGGGCAGACAACACTGTGCTGGGAACCACCCAGGTCCACCCTTCTGGTACCTTCTGTGCTGGATTTAAGATAAAGAAACTTCATGGCCTGACAGGGATTTAGTTCAGGACCAGACAAACTGGCAACCACCAAGCCACATACTGTCTGCTGTATATATGGAGGCCGACACCAGGAGGAATTTGGTGCCCATGAGGGAAGCCTAAAATGGAGGGGGGGTTGTCAAGTGCTTGGCTGGTGGGCTGGGTTCAGTTTTGGGGGCATGTGCATGTCCAATGTTGTGCCAGTGGGTGCAGAATATAGTAATTGTGGCTAACCCTCTTCCGTATTCTCCATGCATTTATCCAATCCTCTTTTGAAGGATCCAAGTTGGTGGCCATTACTGCTTCCTGTGAGAGTTGCATCCCACTTCATTCCTGCTTAAGTCAGTATCTCACTCTCCTCTCTTGTTACTTTCCCTTCTTTTTTCCTGTTTACTGTTTCCCGGCTCTCTGCTTGTTCACCCTCCTCAGCACCACCACACATTCCCACTCCCTTCCTGTTCTCCCTTCCCTTTCTCCGTGGTTCGGACCCACACCCAATGCATCTCTCACCCCACCTCTGCTGGGCTGTGTGGTTCTGCATCCTCACCAAAGCTGTCAACTTTCGGATTTGAAAATAAGGGATTAGCAGCCTTACCTGTCCCGGGGACAGTCTACGGTACAGTTCTCGGGGACAGTCCACGTTGCGGCAATCCCCCCAGGCTACAAATTAATTTATACCAGGCTACAAGCTAAGGCTGAACAAATTTACCTGCAACCAAGCTAAGCCTCCACGTGTTTTGCTCAGAGGGCAAGCAAGCCCCCGAGTCCGGTGGGTGTTACTCCAATAATAAAAAAATAAGCCTGTCCATGGTGACACGAGGAGGGGAAGCAGAGCGAGCTCAGGGCCCCTTATCAAACAGGCAGACGGCGCTTGGGAAACAGGGGTACCGCGGGGCATGGCAGGGCACGGCGGCAGCCACCTGGGCTCAGGGATGCCGCGAGGGCGGTGCAATGGGACCAAGTAGCCTTGCCACCCAGCGCTCCAGAGGCTGCGCACGAACAGGAGAGTGAAAGAGCGAGCGCATAGATGGCAGGCAGGCTGTCTGTCTGGTTGGGCATGAGGGTCTGGCTGCACAAGGCATGCAAGCTCCGCCCCCAGTTGGTCTCAGACTCCTTATTGGCAGCCGAGCAACGCAGCTGAGGAGCCTCCCTGGCCGGCAGGGAGGGAGAGGAGCTGCTTCCTTTGAAATCCGGGAAATTTAAGGGATATCAACAATCCGGGATAGCAGCGGGAAACGGCATTGGAATAAGGGAGTTTCCCGCAAAAAAAGGGAGGGTTGACAGCTATGATCCTCACTGAGGTCTCCCTGCTTCATCCCTTCCAGTCTCACCAGCTCACCTTCTGGCCAGACCCCCAACTCCTCTACCCGCCAGAGAGGAAGCCTCCTCAACTTCTCCTGGTACAAATGTGATGCAAATACGTGATGCATTTCCTCACTTTTTGGTATCATTTAAGTGATTAATTTATAGAAATGAGCCAGTGTCCTTGAGATCGTGCCCCTTTATACCAGGTATCTGCAAAATGTCTGAAGACCCTGGAAGAAAACCCAGGTGTGTATGTGTCCCTGCTTCTTTTCTTGCCCGTGCTCAAAATTTTAAAAAATGCAAAAATTGCAGGGAGGAAACCTGTGCTGCCGCTGCCCCCCCCCCCCCCCGTTTTTTACCTGGCTTTTCCCTTTGTAAAAAAGCTGCACCACTTTCAGCTGATCCTCAAAAAATCAGGGCTTTTCCCTTTGCAAAAGAAGCTGCACCACTTTCAGCTGATCCTCAAAAAAACAGGGCTTTTCTCTTTGTAAAAGAAGCTGCACCACTTTGAGCTGATCCTCAAAAAAACAGGGCTTTTCTCTTTGTAAAAGAAGCTGCACCACTTTGAGCTGATCCTCAAAAAAACAGGGCTTTCCTCCTCTAAAAACTAGGTGCGTCTTATGTTCAGGTGCGTCTTATGGAGCGAAAAATATGGTAATCAGGTAGGACTCAATTGTGAACCATCCAGTCTCATCTAATGGACAATGTTCAGCCCATAACAAATACCGAATGATTGATTGATTTGATTTATTACGGTTCATGACCAGCACACATAAATATGCAATACATAAAACAATAAAAGAAAAAACCAGAATATCTAAAATAGACAATCAAAATAGGTTTTAACAATTGGTTAAAAGGAAACTAATTAATAGGGGTATTACTACTTTAAGAGGTAAGCTACAGCAGTTAGTATCGCTGGATCCTCTTTAGCTAGTCCTGAAGATGTTCTGAGGAAATTTGGGCACTGCTAATTAGATTGGACCGAATTCTTATGGCTTTGGCACAGAATTTAGCAACCTTCGCAGACACAATAGGATTAGCGTCAGAGAGAAGCCACTCCATATAGAAAATTTCCGAGCGTCCAGGTAGCTCTGCCAGTATGGAGTGGATAAGCTCACCTCGCACCTCCTTATAGAAGCAGCATCGCAAAAGTATATGGCCAATAGATTCCACTTCTCCTGATCCGCACAGACAGCATCTCTCACAAAAAGGGATCTGTTTATACTTCCCCTGGAGAACTGTTGAAGGCATTATTCGATTACGAGCCAAAGTGAATGCTCTTCTATGAGAGGGTATTTCCAGGTGGGATAAAAATCTGGCTGGGCAGGCCAAGTATCTCCTTTCCTCCTCAATTAGAAAGTGAGGTACTTTACTTAGATCCTTCTGTCTTTCTATATCTATGATCCTCTGTTTAATGAGGGTCTTTGCTGTATTAAGATCGTGTGACATAAGGCTGGATGGATTAAGGCCTATACTCAGCATCTTATTCACTATGGTCTTGCTCCAGAGGGATTGATAGCTATCTTGCGCTAGCAGCAGAAGTAGGCCCTGGGGATTCGTGTTGTATTTCAGCCATAGATTACAAGCCTGCATCCACACTCTGGCCTCCACGCAGGTCAGGCCTGTTTCTAATCGTATGGCCGCATTTGACACACACGGGGGCATTTGTAGGGCCGCTCTAAGGAATTTGGACTGTACTCTTTCAGCTGTCGTCAGATTAGGTGGCGGGATGTTAAGGTTGGCCCCCAAAAGAGCTGAGCCATCACCTTAGCTTCATACAGTTTTAAAGCCGCGGGAATATACTGCCCCCCCCTTGGTTCTAAGAAAGCTTAAAATAGCTGTAGAGGATTTGTGGGCTGCTATTACTGACTGTGTTAGGTGGGCTTTCTTTAGCCCTTTATCGTGAACGACGATGCCTAGATATTTTAGGCAGTGGACCTGTTCAATTTTCTGACCGCTAAGCGGTCAGAAAATTGAACAGGTCCACTGCCTAAAATATCTAGGCATCGTCTTTCACGATAAAGGGCTAAAGAAAGCCCACCTAACACAGTCAGTACCGAATTTTGATTAAAAATGATACAACCTATGTAGAAAGTAAGACTCAAAAGAACATCTGTGCTGTTTCCTTTGCTGTTGAATATATTAAATGTGGTGAAAAGGAAAAATGGAAAAAAATCACTTGACCAATGAGAGGGAAGGTTGCTGTTGCTCCTTGCTGCTCCTCACAGCAGGTAAAGAGGCAACAGGATGGTCAGCCAGGGGCTCTAGGGGTTTGTGTTGGGCTCCCGACTTGGCAGGTGCCAACCCCAGACACTGCCCCTGTTACCCAGTACTCTATTACTCAGAGAGGCACTTTTTGAAGTCCATGGTTGCCAGCCTTTTAAGGCCTGGGGGTGCACTTGGATTTTTTTAACCGAGTGCTGTGGGCATCACTCCCTCCAGGCACTTCTTTCTCCTCCCTCCGGGTCAGCCTCTCCGCACACAGAGAAATAAGCCGAAATGTGCACACCGTTTGCTTTCCCAAGCAATCTGGGGGGAAATATGGATCCAGTAGAATTAATCAAAGTCAAACATGCTCACCTAGATCCCTGGGCATTGTACCCCCACTTCAAGTACCAGCCTATCTATCAACTCTTTCTATTGCTAGTCATCGTTTCGCTTTTATTAAAGCACGGTTTAATGTATTCCCCTCAAACGTCCTTTTTCATAGATTTTCTAGGGGCCAAGTTTCGGTCTTATGTGCCTGTGATAACCGTTCGATTGAATCTCTTCATCACATAGTGTTTGTCTGCCCCTTGTATTCTGCCGCCCGAAAGACTCTATTACTTCCATTAGCTCAAAAATTACCGGGGTATTTGGAAGAGTCTTACTTTGCTCTTCTGTTGCAAGATTCAGACTCGATTATAACCCTACATATGGCAAAATTTCTGACATCAGTTCTGACACTTAAGAAACGCAATGGATTGTTATATACAGCTTGAAATTTTAATCTAGTTTTTATCATATTTTATTCAATTGAGTATCCCTTTTAATCTATTTTACTGTTAGCAATTGTAAACCAGACTGTGCTGTTTCTGTTTTTGGTTGTTATGTCTATGGACTTAAAGCCGAAATAAAATGAGTTGAGAATCAAAGTCAAAGTCAAAAGAAGAAGTAGAGCATCTCTCTTCCTGCTCCAGCTCTATGTCATTTTCAGTGAAGTAAAATGGTCACTGTCCCAGGAGCGTAACATGGGGAATGCCAGGGGGGTTGGCTCCAGGTGCACAATTTTTGAGAGGGCACAAACCAGGTGCCCCCAAGCAGGAGACCCCAGCATGGCCTGGCCTGCTGTTCCTCTCTACCCACCAAGGGTTGCATTGGCTGGCCGGGCTGCCCCCTGCACAGGTGAGCAGGTAGCTCAGTGCAGTCCCACTTTGCTCTGGTGGAGGTGGGGTCACTCTGGTGGTGTTGGCGCCGAGGGCTGGGCTGGCACCCCCTGCCTGTTGCCCACATGCCCCTCCACATGCATGCCTGCTGCACCATCCTCATTTCCTCATGACCAAAGCAGCAGTGAAGGGTGAGGGCTAACAGGAAGACCTCAAGGGCACCATGTTGGCAACCCCTGATTCAAGCTGTGGGTTGAATTAAGTCTTAGCTGGAGGTCAGGAAAAGTCAGAATTCTTCAAAGCAAAAACTGGGGGCTAGCAGTAGGGAAGAATAGAATAGAATATATTTTATTGTCATTGCCCCCTTCGGGGACAACAAAATTACTTGGCTGCTCCATCCACCCAGATAGGGCACTCCACGCAAAGACAAAACAACTACAAAAACACTGATTAAAACCATACACACTGATTAAAACCATACAATGATAAAACATAACAGGTAAGATTAGATGACTTCAAAGTCCAGGCTTTCCATTCAAGGCCGCGATCGCTCTGGAGAAGAAGCTGTTTCTAAGACGGCTTGTTCTTGTTGTCATCGTCCTGTATCTCCGTCCCGATGGCAAGAGCTCAAAGAGACAGTGACCAGGATGCGATGGATCCTTCACTATGTCCAGTGCCTTTCTGTGGCACCTCATGGCATAAATCTGCTCTAAGGTGGAGAGCGAGCAGCCAACAATGCTCTCTGCTGCCTTAACAATTCTGCACAACCCCATCCTGTCCTGGGTAGTACAGCTTCCGTACCACACACATAAGCCATAAGTGAGCACGCTCTCAATTGCACAGTGATAGAAGGCAAGCAGCAGCTTTTGTGGAAGATGGTTTTTCCTTAGAACTCTCAGTAAGTACAGTCTCTGCTGCGCCTTCTTCACAAGCCCCCTTATGTTTGCACTCCAGGACAGATCCTCCTGTAATTCAATGCCCAGAAATCTGAACGTTGTTACCCTCTCCACACAGATTCCATCAATCAAAAGTGGTTGGACATCATTCTTCTTTCTCCTGAAGTCCACCACAAGCTCCTTTGTTTTCTTTGTATTTATGAGCAAGTTGTTAGCTCTGCACCACTTTGTCAGCTGCTCCACCTCATCTCTGTAGTTCGTTTCACCCTCCTTATCAGAGATGAGCCCAATCACAGTTGTGTCATCTGCAAATTTGACAACCCTATTACTAGGGTGAGCAGCGACACAATCGTACATATAGAGAATATAAAGGAGCGGACTGAGAACACATCCCTGTGGTGTTCCTGTGTTAGTCCTGAGCATATTAGAGGTATAAGGGCCCAACCAAACCCTCTGGGGGCGATCTGACAAAAAGTCCAGTATCCACCCACAAAGTGATAGCGGGAGCCCCAGATCTCCCAATTTAGACATCAGACATTGTGGTAGAATGGTATTAAATGCCGAGCTGAAATCTACAAAAAGCAGTCTGGCATAGCCCCCCCGCTGCTCCAAATGTGCAAGAACAGCATGGAGGGCAATCGCCACCGCATCCTCTGTCGATCTTTTCATTTTATAAGCAAATTGGAATGTGTCTAGTCCCTCTGGTAGGCAGGCAATGACATAATTTCGTACCAGCTTTTCAAAGCACTTCATGATTACTGGTGTGAGTGCTACTGGACGAAAGTCATTCAGATTTTCCGGGTTAGATTTTTTTGGTATTGGAACAATCATAGAGGACTTTAGGCAAGATGGAACAGTAGCCTGGGCTAGGGATCGATTTAAAATCCCAGTGAAAACTCCTGCCAGTTGATCTAGGAAGAAAAGAAATTCGGAAGGAAAAGAAATTTGGTTCAGTATATACTTCAAGCAAACTCTACGAAATTTGCACTTTCTGAAGCAATATATGAACAGCTATCCATTGCAATTCCCACTCATTCAAATTTTGTGATGCAGTTCTCCAACCAAACAATGTTTGCAAAAAAAAAATGCATCTGTCTGGGAGAAAGTGTGCATAACATACAAAAATGTATTATATCTGGGGAAACGGCTTCAAAAAAGATGTACGTTAGTCAAACTGACATACCGTGTTTTCCCAAAAATAAGACACCGTCTTATATTTTTTTCCCCTCAAGAAAACACACTATGGCTTATTTTCGGGGGATGCCTTATTTTAACCGCTCCGCGTCGGTACGTTGCATAGCCACGCCTATCCAGGCCGTCTTAAGGGAGGCACCACGTCACTATGGCTTATTTTCGGGGTATGGCTTATTTTTGGGAAAACACGGTATAGCAATGTGTTTATTAGGAGACATTTGCACTAAAATGCTGATGATTTTGCTTGAGGATTTTTTCTTTTAATTGCTGCAAAATGTGGAGAACAGAATATAAGACCTGAAAAATTACGAACAGAGAAAACTTAAATGGATCCTTCCATTCCTGGCTGTCAGTAAGGTAGGATCAAAGTCCAGTTTGTTCCAACAGGAGTTACGGCTGACGTGGCCTCAGCTAAAGGAACTTGTTCCAAGAAAAAATGAAGAAGGAGCCGACACCTTCTCTTTCTCAGCAAAGCGCTCCTTCTTCTGATTAGCATCCGGTTTTTTTCTTACTTCTACTGCACTGTTATCAGCCTATCTCTCTGCACCCACAGTACTGATTTGAACTGGCCACACTTGTCCCAGCTTCTGCTTAAGGCATTGTGGTAACTAAAGTTCTGTAACGGGAGAGAGAGAGAGAGAGATCTCATTTCAAGTTCCCTCCCAAAACCACAGTTCCTAGCACTCCCTCGGAAGAAGCCATGACACTTAAACCAGTTTAAAACCGGTCCAGTAGTACAGATATAGAGAATCAGAGAATCTTTGGTAACAGGAGCCCTGTTAAAATCCCTCACATGTCAGAGGAGAAGAGGGACAACAGCCAGAGGCAGATTTGGGAGAGTGCAACTGGTTCGGTCACACTGGGCATGGAGCCTTGGGGGCACTGCAACTATGAAGTAGAATGGTGGGTGAGAGGCGGGGGACACTCCCCCATCGTCCTCCATCAGCTGGAGGGAACTTCTGAAATGAGGAGCCTTTTCCCTATCTGATCCCCACACAATTTAGAGTCTTGATTTTCTATGGGCCCAGAAGACTCTGCTTCAGAGTTATCCCTCCAACCCATGGAGGTCAGGGGCGTGAGGGCGTGGGGGCGGGTCGCCCCGGGTTCCACCCCAGAGGGGGGTGGCACGTTTAAAAAAAAATTTTTTTTATTTTTTTTTATTTTTTTTAACTTCATTGAAAAAAAGAGATAATAGACACACACACAACCCCCACACCTCACAAAGTGGCACCATCAGAGGGGGGTGACACTTTTTAATTTTTTCTAATTTTTTCTAATTTTTATCATTTATTATTTTTTATTTTAACTTTATTGAAAAAAAGATATAATAGACACACACACAACCCCCCCACACCTCACAAAGTGGCACCATCAGAGGGGGGTGACACTTTTTAATTTTTTAAAAAATATTTTTACATTTTTATTATTATTATTATTATTATTTTATTATTATTTTAACTTTATTGAAAAAAAAGAGATAATAGACACACACACACAAAACCCCCACACCTCGCAAAGTGGCACAATCAGAGGGGGGTGACACTTTTTAATTTTTTTTAATTTTTTAAAATTAAAGTGGTGGTGGTGGGGTGACAAAAAAATTTCCACCCCGGGTACCACCTGGGCTTGCTACGCCTCTGATGGAGGTGATTTTGGCTGGTGGGAGCAACAGGAGGAGGCAGAGTTTGTAGCCTCCTTTCTCACTCTCCTTCATCGTGTGAGGACCTCCATTATGGAAAAAAAAACTTCTTGGCCTCAGTTTAGTACACATGCCCTGTTTCCCCCCCTGTGGGCTAAATGATCACCAGATTTCAGATACTTTACATGGAGTGCAAGTATATCTTATAAAATAATATACTTAGGGTGGGAGGAAGGGAGGTACAAATACCTCTTATTTGGTTTGCTAGCTTAGCTTTGCTAGTATTTAGAATATACTAGATGGCATATGCTCCAAATTCCAGTGTTAGGTGTGCTCAGGAAGCCTGATAACTCTGGGGGCACTCTTCATGTCCCCGTGCTTTGAGAGAGAAAGCAATGATGGATTACCAAATAGGCAGAGGAGGCACCAAACTATGGTCCCCATGCCTTTTAGGGCCCCCGCAACAACAGATCAATACAATATTGATTAGTTTTTAAAAAACATTTTTATTAAATATTTTATTGTGTTACAAAGTACATGCATTGTCTCTATTTTCAGTTTGCAGAGTCTTTTCTACAGATCAGTTACATTCAATGTGAGACATTAATGTAGCACACAGTGTAAGGTTGGGGGGGGAGAAATGTGAGGGGGGAGAGGGGGAGGTAAATTTATATTCTTTTACTTAGTGGAAGTATGAGGTTCTGTGTCAGCGTCACTTGGGGAGGCTCTCTTTCTATTCACTTATTATTTTTCCTTGGCATTGAGAGAGGCTGGCATGATATGATGAATCAACAGAGGGGGACTTGAGGAAGTCAACCGAAATATGAAATTGAGGAAGAAAGGATGCCTGGCCCACAGATTTGGGTCAGGCCCAAGCAATGATATTAAAGAATATTAGAGAGGTTAAATGTACAATGATTATGTCAACTCCTGTAAGAGGGGGGATGGATGTTTGCTTCCTACTGTAAGAGGGGGGAAGTATGGAAATTTAACCGCGATGTTATGTTCTTAAAAAATGTAAAAACCAATAAAATTTTTTGGGGGAAAAGAGAGAGAGGCTGGCATGGTTAGTTGCCTTCAGTTGACTGCAGTGAGAGCCCAGTACCTTGAGGCTACTGCTCACTAAGGTGTCTAACCTATACCAATAGGTATAGGTAGGTGTCTACCTATACCAATAGGTATAGGTAAATAGCAGGGTTTTGGAGGGGTGTGTGCTTGGGGCTCATCCAGACTTCCCTTAGGGAAACCCAATCTTTACCACTGAATAGAGCAAACGTCAATTGGGTTTTCTCTTGATTGACGTTTGCTTCAATTTATCGCTAAAGAGGGACTTCCTATTTCCGCCTGCACCAGGAATGGAGGTCTCACTCGACACAACAGGGAGAGACAGATGGAGATAAACAAAGAATGATGTTCCCCCACTCATTCATTGAATTCCTCTCTGGGTGGGAGAGGAGCAAGCTCTCACCTGCGGTTTGCCCTGCAGTCTGGCACTCGCTTCCCTATGGAATGAAAGGGCAGGCAAAGGCACTGGGTGCATGGAGCAGTCCAACTGCTGCGACCCCCGATTTGTTCCTGGAAGCAGAGGGTATCCTGCTAATTGGGCTTTAATTGGAGTAAAGTACAGGCATGTGCTAGAGGCGATGAGATGACAAACTGTGGAACATCTCAGCTACAAGGATTTAAAGGTTGGAATTGAGATAAGATTTCATTTGGTGCCAGAGATGGGGTGGGGAGCTTACGGTTGTTTTTCAAAGTTTTTCTTCTACATTTTTGATTCGGCAACTCTCCTTGGAATGCAAGGTTAAAATATAATATAAAAAGTGAGGATAGAAGAAACTGGATCAAAAACATGAAATTTAACATCAAACTGGAACTCTGTGTGTGAGAGGAATGGAATGGAGAGAGAGAGCAAGAAGGGGAAGTATCACCTTTTTAAAGGACTATGTTGGAATATAGAACGAAACCACCCCTGCTCTCCGTTATTTTCAAAGGAATGCGAAGGAGACTGAGACAATTTGGAATGTAATCTAACTGGAAAGATAACTGACTATAAATTTTCAGCTGCAAGGAGGAAAGGTGTCTGACAGCTGCAAAGTCAGAGGTTTTCTTATTAATCATTGGCAGTTTAGAATCAGACCGCTCTTCCTAGGTTGGAAAAGAAAATGACAAGGACAGTTTATTTCAGGGGTCAGTAACCTTTTTCAGCTGTGGGCCAGTCCACCGTCCCTCAGACCATGTGGTGGGCTGGACTATATTTTTTGGGGGGGGAATGAACAAATTCCTATGCCCCACAAATAACCCAGAGATGCATTTTAAATAAAAGGATACATTCTACTCATGTAAAAACACGCTGATTCCTGGACCGTCCGCAGGCCGGATTGAGAAGGCTATTAGGCCGCATCCAGCCCCCAGGCCTTAGGTTGCCTACCCATGGTTTATGCTCTTGAATCATGGGACAAAGCGAAGCAGAGGCTTTGGGGAAACTGTGAGACAATTGCTTCCCCTGAGTCATGATGGGAAATATCAACAGTTGGAAGAATGAAGGACACAACACCATATATGGCTGGGACAATATCGGGGGGGGGGGGGGATACCACACGCAGGGAAGAACAATAATTACAGACTGAGTACCTCACTTGAAACTTTAAAAATTATATAATATATTAGCAAGAATTGAAACCATAAGGTTGTAACTGTTGTATAAGACATTACAATCTTGAAAGGAATGTACCTAATTGAAATTATTAAGATTTTGGAATGCAGAAACAAAAAACAAAAAAACAAACAAAGAGGAACCCATCAAAACTAGCACATGAGGAGCCACTTTAACTAAATTGTATACAGTGGTACCTCTGGTTACGAATGCTTCTGGTTACGAACTCCGCTAACCCGGAAGTAGCTGCTCCTGGTTGCAAACTTTGCCCCAGGATTTGAACGGAAATCGTGTGCCTTTGGTGCATCTGCAGTGGGAGGCCCCATTAGCGAAAGCGTGCCTCAGGATAAGAACGGTTTCAGCTTAAGAACGGACCTCCAGAATGAATTAAGTTCGTAACCAGAGGTACCAGAGGTAACCCATAAATTATGGGTTTTAATAATTTTATTAATTGGATAAAATTAGCATTTTTATAATGAGGCCGTTATTGGAAATATACAGTGGTACCTCAGGTTACATACGCTTCAAGTGACATACGCTTCAGGTTAAGAACTCCGCTAACCCAGAAATAATGCTTCAGGTGAAGAACAGAAATTGTGCTCTTGCAGCGCAGCGGCAGCAGGAGGCCCCATTAGCTAAAGTGGTGCTTCAGGTTAAGAACAGTTTCAGGTTAAGAACGGACCTCCGGAACGAATTAAGTTTGTAACCAGAGGTACCACTGTAATTTGGTGTATAAATTATGGGTTTTAATAACTGTATTAATTGGATAAAATTGGCATTTTTATAATGAGGCCGTTATTGGAAAGATATTGGAAATTCAGTTTAAAATATTTATCACAATTTATCGCCAAAGAGTGGGTTTTCTGGGGGTGAGAGCAGCAGGGCGAGGGCAAAACCACTCAGACTTCTGCTTTCTAGGCATGAGACAAGCACAAGTCTGGATGAGCCTTTAATGTTGCTCCACTCTGAAAGAAATGAAATTAAATGAAATTCCAGCACATAGAATGCTAGCATATCAGGGTAGAAGCCTTTCCCCTGCCAAGGTACTGTATCTCACTTTTCTTGAAAGGAGGAACATTTGAACAGGTGAGCTGGTTTGAAGTGGTCCGGAGGCAAGTGGTCCTCTCAGTGAAAACGGTGCCTCAGCTTAACCAGGATCTCTGGATTTCACAGCCAAAGTTTCCCCATCTGCCAAGCTATTTCTTGGCTCGGGGTGGGGAGAATCACTTAGAACTTGACCTACTGAGGCACACGTGCAGGGCAGAGGCTGAGAAAGGCTTACTGCGTTGTCAAACCCGACTCTTTCATCAGCGCTAAGCATATGCTTCTATGGCTGGAGCACATGGAGGCCAACCCACTTGGCTCTCCTGAAAATGCCCCTGAGCAAAACCAGCAAGAAACATTAACTTAAATATATAAGGCACTGTTGTTGTTGGTAATTATCCCCACCTTCCCCTGGCTGAGCTGCTCAACCTGCACGGCTTCTGCACGAGACTCTGGGGGTGGCTCTGGAAATTGTGGTGTGCCTCTCCGACTTGGTGGCGAGCCAAACAGCCGCCTCCCCTACAGGCAGCCCAGGCAGCCAGTGCAGCACCAGACAGACTCTGCCCTTGGCAGCCCAGGCTCTCCCATCCTGGCTCCCTTGGAGGTCAGCAGCAAGCGAAAAGCTAAATTCCCCAGCGGCTCAAAGGTGGACTCAGTTCAGAGAATGTCACATCGGATAGCTGTCAAAACAGCAGCAGTGGCAGGACCGCTGTGTTCTCAGCTAGACAAAGGGCAAATGGGTCCCATCCCCTGGCCCAGTCTGCCTTTGCTGGTCCAGGTGAAACCCAGCATGGCTTATGGAGAGCAGCAGAAGCCTTCTGTTCTATTTATTTTGTTTTGTTTTTATTTATTTAAGACATTTAAGCCCTGCTTTTCACTATATTGGGGTGGACCCAGGTGGCGCTGTGGGTTAAACCACAGAGCCTAGGGCTTGCCAATCAGAAGGTTGGCGGTTCGAATCCCTGCGACGGGGTGGGCTCCCGTTGCTCGGTCCCTGCTCCTGCTCACCTAGCAGTTCGAAAGCACATCAAAGTGCAAGTAGATAAATAGGAACCGCTCTGGCGGGAAGGTAAACGGCGTTTCCCTGCGCTACTCTGGTTCGCCAGAAGCGGCTTAGTCATGCTGGCCACATGACCCGGAAGCTGTACGCCGGCTCTCGGCCAATAAAGCGAGATGAGCGCCGCAACCCCAGAGTCGGACATGACTGGACCTAATGGTCAGGGGTCCCTTTACCTTTACCTTTCACTATATTCCTCAAAGCAGCTTGCCGGGGGGGGGGGGAGAGAAAAGCATACAAAATTTAAAACGTCGGGAAGAGAAACACTAGAACAACATTCACGGTGCAAAGGCCTCCCAGAACAAATGTACTTTACATGGCATCTGAAACTTAGCAGGGATGGTGCCTGCCTAGTTTCCAGTGGGAATTGGGCCCACTACACTCAGAAGATAAGAAGAGCCTGCTGCATCGGGGCAATGATCGTCGAGTCTAACATCCTGTTCTCCAAATGATCTCAGTGATCGACTTGGGACATACAAGATAAGGCATCATTGGCCAAAGTTCCTCAGGGCTTTGTGCACTGGTAAAGGTAAAGGGACCCCTGGCCATTAGGTCCAGTCGTGACCGACTCTGGGGTTGTGGCGCTCATCTCGCTTTACAGGCCAAGGAAGCCGGCGTTTGTCCGCAGACAGTTTTTCCGGGTCATGTGGCCAGCATGACTAAGCCGCTTCTGGCGAACCACAGCAGCACACAGAAACGCCGTTTACCTTCCCACCGGAGCGGTACCTATTTATCTACTTGCACTTTGACGTGCTTTCGAACTGCTAGGTGGGCAGGAGCAGGGACCGAGCAACGGGAGCTCACCCCGTCGCGGGGATTCGAACCGCCAACCTTCCGATCGGCAAGCCCTAGGCTCTGTGGTTTAACCCACAACGCCACCCGTGTGCACTGGTACAGGACCCTTGAACCTGGCCTGGTAGCAGACGGGAAGCTAGAACGGGTCTTTTAACACTGGTGTAATGTGTTGGTGGTAGTCTGTACCATCAACAGCCTTCTACACTAACATTGTACTCTAGTTGAAGTTTCCGGACCAAACCCAAGGGCAGCCACCCATAAGCCTTTGCCACTATCTGTGTTTTGTCCTTGGCCAAGCCATTTGCCTTGCTTGTGGAACAGCTCCTCATACTGAAAACATTTCCCCCACCTGTGCCTATTTCCCAATCACTATGTATGTATAATTACAGGGCAGATGAAGCCTCTTTCAAATAGAAAGGCGCTAAGCGAAGCCTCCCTCCAAGGGCATTTGGGGATTTTGGTGGGGTTGTTATGTTACACTCCTTCTTCATGCACCACTATCCTGATTGCCCACAACTGCTATTTATATTTTTTAAAAGATACATTAAGCCACATGGTCAAACGTCTCATGCTGTTTAGCTCTTTGGGGTAGAAATGCAGTTTTAAGGAGGTTTTCCAGGCTTGGGCATCAAAATATATTGTGTCTTATGTTATTTCTGGCCACAGAATTCTGGACTTGATAGACCATTGAGGTGATTTTTAAGTTCTTGGTATGACAAACAATTAGGAACACAGCCTGGCCATTCATAGTGGGGCGAAATCAACAAGTCATTTGGGTGAGCAGGCTAGTAACAATGCCTAGTAACAATGTTTTGTTTTAATTCTAAAATATGGACTTGGAAAAGAGGTTATGGAGGTCTAATCGCCTTTAGAGCCCCAGCTGCTCTAAAGTTTGAGATGCAGCCATGTACCACCAGATTCATAGTAAGTTTAAGCATCATTGAGGCCAAACTTGGTGTGATGTTAATGGCCCGCAAGCAATTAATGTGCATGTTTTGAAAACATTGGTGAAAATCGCCCTCTCCCAAAGCTGCAAAGGCTTCAAAGGAGAGCTTCATCGGTGGGACTGTGCTCAGGTGGCAATTGCTGGTCTGAGTACACGTTTGTGTAACTGAGCTTTTTAAATTAAATTTATTTTTATTTTTCCTGTTCAGCGTTAGAGGGTTCTGCATGCAATGTGGGGCCGGCCACCAGGGACAGGCTTCCTGGGCTCTGTGCTTTCATCACTGGCATCTCCCAGCACGTGCAAAGGCCTGGAGCCAAAGGGGTGGAGGCGGCTTTAGAGGCCAAGATTGCAGATTGCGTAGTAGCATTGGGCTATTGCCTCTGCGGGGAAATGACAGGGTTTGGCTAATTATATGCCTGTGTTGTCATTTTCACTTCTTAGTCCTGGTGGGAAAAGCAGAGGAGTCACTTTTCACTGGGGAAATTTAAATAAATTAATTAAAAGAAAACAAAGAAATCAAAGAGTCATTCCCATCTCCACTGGGCTGGCAGGGTTACCAGGTCCTCAGAGCTGCCAAAACCTCTAAATCCCAAAGACAGATTTGGATGCCACCCACAACTGACCTAGAAGAGTTCCGATTTCAATATTTACACTGTGTAATGCTAACATTTACATGCAAAAATGGAGGGCAAAGAGAGTGCTGGAAATAAGACAGTTCATGTTCATATATTTTAAGGGATAGGTTTTCTGCCTTTATAAGATCCAGTTCTGTCACCAGAAAACCCAAATTAGGAATTTGGGTCAAATTTAAATCTTAAACTATAGGTAGTGGCTTTCAACTAAGTTTTACACAATGGAAACGCTCTGAAACTATTGGACTTAACTTCGCTATGTTCATTAATTTCAGTGGGTCTCTCTGAAACTTAGTTGAATGCCACTCTGAGACTGAAAGCGGGAAACAGTAAAACTTCGGCTGCTTTTTCTGTCGGGATCATTTCTCTGATGAAATAGGGATGCCCTATCAGGCATGTCCAAAGTCCGTTTCGGGGGTGGGGTGCCAATCAGTTTAATCTGGCCTATGGCAGTTTATTTTCTGGGGTAAAATCCTAAAAAAAAAAATCGACAACTTCTATCCTAAAAAAAGCTCAGCAACTTTGGTCAGCCCTTTGGTCGGCCCTCACGGCCCTTCACTCCATCAAATCTGGCCCTCTTTGAAAAAAGTTTGGACACCATCATCACCATACCTGCTCATCTGACGGGGTTGCCCCAACCACTCTGGGCGGCTTCCAACATATATAAAAACATAATAAAACATTCAAGATTTTTAAACTTCCCTATATAGGGCTGCCTTCAGATGTCTTCTAAAGGTTGTATAATCTCCATGGCAAGGCAGTTGGCATAATTCCATACCCTCCGATGAAAATAGGGACATCCTAACTCTGGCATTTCTCCAATGAAAACAGGGAAGTCCTGAGGAAAAGCAGGACATTCCTGAATCAAATAAAGAAACCAGGATGGCTTCTGTAAATCCAGGACTGTCCCTGGAAAATGGAGGGTCTGTCAGTAGTAAGTGGTGGGGACACATGGCAATCAATAAAAACACACTGATTCCTGGACCGTCTGCGGGCTGGATTGAGAAGGCGATTGGGCCGCATCCGGCCCACGGGCCTTAGGTTGCCTACCCCTGAATTAGTCTGTCATATTTTTTATGCTAGTATGAAAAATGTTTTTCTTTTCCCAGTCATCTGGATGAATGGTCCTTCTTTTAACTGGTGCTTTTGTTTTCTGTTTCTGTGCTGGGTGGTGGTGAATATCCTTGCTTTTGGATGAAGACTTGTTTTATATTTGTATTCCTCTTATGAATATTTTAATATGTGGGTTTGTATTCTATTTTCCTTGTAAATCTCTTTGGGACTCCTTTCATATGGGTGAAGTGATAAATAAACTAAATTAAGCTAAACTAACCAACCAACTGAAGGGCGATAGTAATCTGCATGCATTTAAGGAATGAGAAGCAGCGAGAGAGAGTGCTCAGCTAATATGCAGGAGCATTATTAGATTATGTCTGAGCAGGAAGTTATTATTTCAGCAGCATGGCAGCTGAGAGATGCTGTTCCCTGTACCCTGGTGGAGAGGCAAAGCATCACCTCATTGGAGCAAACTCTCATTAGCTGATCATGCCCCAAGGGCATCGGTGCCATTGTCATCCACTCCTACAGGCTGCAATAAAAGGCCATGAACAGGAGGTTCAATGGGCAGAGTAGGAGAATCTGTGCTATATCAGCTGGAGAGCCGTCTAAAGACGAGACAAGGAGATAAAATTCCAGCAGCAGAACCCCTTCTGAATTCTGCACCTGTGCAGTCCCCTGCTTACAGGGGTGTCAACGTCAATAAAATATGAGAGGGGGGAGTAACCCATGCGCCACATAATTGATCACATGACATGGCACACACATATCATTTGAATGTCAATAACTTGGGGGGCTGGCCCCCCAAAATATTTTTGGGGGGAGGCGAAGGGACCTCAACCCCTAGGAGTTGGCTTATATAGCTGCTTGCAAGCACAGCCAGGCTCCCAATTCAGTTCAAGCTATAGGATTTTGGGCAGGAGCAGTGATGTTAAGGAAAGAGGGAGGGACGTGTACAGGAGACGCACATCATGCATTTAAAGCACATTTGTTGTTGTTGTTCAGTCGTTCAGTCGTGTCCGACTCTTCGTGACCCCATGGACCAGAGCACGCCAGGCACGCCTATCCTTCACTGCCTCTCGCAGTTTGGCCAAACTCATGTTAGTAGCTTCGAGAACACTGTCCAACCATCTCATCCTCTGCCGTCCCCTTCTCCTTGTGCCCTCAACCTTTCCCAACATCAGGGTCTTTTCTAGGGAGTCTTCTCTTCTCATGAGGTGGCCAAAGTACTGGAGCCTTAACCTCAGGATCTGTCCTTCTAGTGAGCACTCAGGGCTTATTTCCTTCAGAATGGATAGGTTTGATCTCCTTGCAGTCCATGGGACTCTCAAGAGTCTCCTCCAGCACCATAATTCAAAAGCATCAATTCTTCGGCGATCAGCCTTCTTTATGGTCCAGCTCTCACTTCCGTACATTACTACTGGGAAAACCATAGCTTTAACTATACGGACCTTTGTTGGCAAGGTGATGTCTTTGCTTTTTAAGATGCTGTCTAGGTTTGTCATTGCTTTTCTCCCAAGAAGCAGGCGTCTTCTAATTTCGTGACTGCTGTCACCATCTGCAGTGATCATGGAACCCAAGAAAGTGAAATCTCTCACTGCCTCCATTTCTTCCCCTTCTATTTGCCAGGAGGTGATGGGACCAGTGGCCATGATCTTAGTTTTTTGGATGTTGAGCTTCAGACCATATTTTGCGCTCTCCTCTTTCACCCTCATTAAAAGGTTCTTTAATTCCTCCTCACTTTCTGCCATCAAGGTTGTATCATCAGCATATCTGAGGTTGTTGATATTTCTTCCGGCAATCTTAATTCCGGTTTGGGATTCATCCAGTCCAGCCTTTCGCATGATGAATTCTGCATATAAGTTAAATAAGCACATGGCTTCTCTCAAAGAATCTTGGGGACTGTAATTTACCCCCATAGCTGTCAACTTTCAGATTTGAAAATAAGGGATTTTCCCCAAACTTTCAGATTTGAAAATAAGGGATTTTCCCAAAACTTTCAAATTTGAAAATAAGGGATGCCCCAAGGGCGCTGCAATGGGCACCAAGTAGCCTCGCCACCCTGCACTCCAGAGGCTGCGCGCGAACAGGTGAGTGTGGCTGTCTGGTTGGGCGTGAGGGTCTGGCTGCACAAGGCATGCAAGCTCCGCCCCCAGTCGGTCTCAGACTCCTTATTGGCAGCCCAGCAACACAGCTGAGGAGCCTCCCTGGCCGGCAGGGAGGGAGAGGAGCTGCTTCCTTTGAAATCCGGGAAATTTAAGGGATATCAACAATCCGGGATAGCAGCGGGAAACGGCATTGGAATAAGGGAGTTTCCCTTTTTTAAAAGGGAGGGTTGACAGCTATGGTTTACCCCTCACAGAGCTACAGTTCCCAGCACCCTTAACAAACCTTGGTTCCCAGGAAAATTTGGGGGAAGTCATGCGCTTTTGAGGTGCATTGGATGTGCTTCGAATGTTTGGTGCAGCTCTGCCCATAGCCTTTGCCAACTTCACCTCCCCGTCTCGCCTGCCCCCACCAATGTTTTGGACCACATTACACTGGCCGGTGCTGATGGGAGTTGTGGTCTCCCAGAACCAGGCGAGGCATGAAGCAGGAGATTACTGGGGAGGGGGACCCTGAAGAGGAGGAGACATAGCTGGCTGTGGGGAGACAGAAACCTTTAGTCTTACAACTGCCTCATGGGGACAAGACCTGAGTTGCAGATCCTGCTTTGCTAATAATGACCTCTCCCCACATCAAATGGGGGGGGTGCCTTTTGCGTGATCGTGCACAACCACCACCACCACCACCACCCCCGGATCCCAGTGCGCCTCCTGGTAGTGCAGGCTGGCTTCGCCCTCCCCAGGCTGGGTACCTGGAGGTCTCTGCCTACCTCAGCCAATTGCCTAATACCTCCTGGGGAGGTGTTGCCAGGGGATTGGCCAGGTAGGGGGAGGGACCGCCCTGCCCACACAACAGAAGAGTTAACTCCAGCTTGCTCAGTGTGATTTACTGCTGGATCGCTTCTGTGATCTGCCAACAAGTCTGGTGCCTGAATCCAGCTCCCTGTATTCCATCCATCCTGCCATCTTCCATTCTGTGTACTTGATTAAGCCAGCCTAGACATTGCTGAGACATGCTGGGAATTTGGGCTTGGAAGAGTTCATCTTTTTTTGAGACTCTGTCCTGCCATGCAATGCAAAAATCTTCCTAATGCAGCGCATATGGAAGCCATTGAGGTGTTGCTCCTGGTGGTTTTAAGTTGCCCATGTGACTCACTTCCATAAAGCAGCATGCTCTACATGCAAGCCTGGTAGATCTTCATATTGGTATTGGTCATTAGGATCACAGTCTCCCATACCCTTTTGGAGACTGAGCCATTGTCATACCGGTAGCTGTATTACTAATGTGCTTGTCCAGCTCAGTGTCAGTGGAAAGGTTGCTGGTTATGATGGAGTCCAGGTAGACCATATCATCTGCCACTTCAGGCATGTGGTCAGCAATGCTGATGCGTGGAGTGCTGGCAACATCCTGACTCGGGCTGGGCGATGGAACCAGCCAAATATCACAATATAGTGATACATCACGATGTTGAAAAGCGGAGGGAGGAACAAACTGCATTGGGCCCGCAAGGGAGCAGTGGTATTTACATCCTGGTGCCTAATGGAGCTCGTTCCTCCCTTGGTGCGCTGGGCACTGGCGACAGTCTGTTCGCTGGCAACGCCTGGCGCACCGAGGGACAAATGAGTTCCATCAGCCATGGCACCTTGTGGGGCTGATGGAGCTCGCTGCTCCATGCTGCAGATCAGCTCCGGCGCCTCGTAGCTCATTCCTCTCTCAGCCTGAGGTTCGAGCACAATGGCACCTTCACCCAAAGGTACCGTATTTTTAGCGCTATTAGGCGCACCTGACCATAGGACGCACCTAGTTTTTAGAGGGGAAAAGCCCCATTTTTTTGAGGATCAGCTCAAATTTCTGCAGCTTCTTTTGCAAAGGAGAAAAGCCCCATTTTTTGAGGATCTGCTCAAAGTTGTTGAGCTTATTTTGCAAAGGGAAAAAAACCTTTTTTATGTGGTTTAACTCACAGTTCTGCAGCTTCAGGAAGCCATTTCTACAGTTTCCAGGCAGATAATCTAATCAGCCAGTCACATGTCGCTGGGGAAACAGCCTCCCTCTGCAAGGGGGCAGGGCTGGAATCTCTCTCCCTTATCTCTCTCCCCGATCGTTTGCTGAGCAGCTGCTCAGGGGGCTTCCTTTCAGCACCCCCTTCTCTCTCTCTTTTTTTTTTTTTTTAAAAAAAGCATGATCAGCTCCAGGGACCACACATTCGCTCCATAAGACGCACAGACATTTCCTCTTACTTTTTAGGAGGAAAAAAGTGTGTCTTATGGAGCGAAAAATACAGTATATCACAGGTAAAAACTGTGACTCAGAAGTGGCGGCGGTTTCACCTGCGATATACTGCCGCGCTCTGCCCCTCAAACCAGTCCTGGGCAATATATTGATACATTGCCCAGGCCTAGTCCTGACCCAAGATGTTGGTTGTCATCAGGCTGATGGTGAGGCTGTACTCCACACAGGCTTGGGTTGATGAGTTGATGAGTCTATGCACAGCTTCCTTGGATTGCACTGCCAAAGCTGCAAACAACATTTATTGGAAGAGAACCTGCCACACTTTAGTCTTGGCCAGGTTGAACAGACCCCCGTCACCCCTTGAATGGAAGTACACACCATCTTCAGTCGAGCTGAAGGCACAAGAGAGTAGGGGTGAGAACACAACCCCGTTTCACACGGCTCCAGAGCCGTCTTCCCCATAGGGCTTAGTGGTTTGTTGCGCCAGGGCGCCGGCCTCTCAGGGGCGCCCAGCGAGTGGGGGAGCTGCGCGGCTTTGCAGGCACCTTTCCCTGCACATCCGCCAGCTGCGCCCCATCAACCATTTGGCTGGCGGGTGTGCAGCTTGCTTCCCAAGCCGCCGCGGGAGGAGAGCGATCCCCAGAGGCTTAGGATGGAAGCTGCGCCCCACGAACTATATGGCTGGCAGTGCGTAATTTGGGGGCGCTGGGTGGATATTTGCACCCCGGCGCCGCATCTGCTAAAGACGGCCCTGCACGGCTCTTTATAGGGAAGGCGTCTTGAGGATAAACCATCATACTGGATGGTGCTGCACATGCTTTTGTGAAAGGACACTGTCATCATGTGGAATTTAGATGGGCATACTATCATAGTGAGCAGTGTGAACTGTCCTTTTCGGCTGACAAGGTCAAAGGCCTTTGTCAGGTCTATGAAGGAGATGTGCAAGGGCTCTTGGCATTTCACCATGAGAAAATAATGTCGACTCTTGACTTCTGAGCTCTCAAGCTTGTGACTAGGGGTAAACCCTGTCAGTGGATGACTGCATTGTCTCCATGGGATTTTACTGAACACATAAAAAATAAAAATTACAAGTCTCACAATAAATTCAGAATAAGCAAGTTTCAGTTATAGATTTATGTTTCTGTATCTCTGGCAAGTCATGTGCACCACTTGTTTTTTCATTTCTCACGACAGCACTCTCCACTTACCTGCCTACATCTTATCACAAATATCTAGATAACCAGCTTTATAATTTCTTCATGTGAATGTAACATCCCATGCCAGAACTTGGGTTATATGGATAAAATTTGATAAAAATACTTATTAAAAATTAAAAGAAAGAAATTATGTTAGCATACACAGTGACCACCCCCAAGAAGTGCCGCTGCATACCCTCCGGCATTTCTCCGATAAAAATAGGGATGTCCCATTCCAAAATGAAACTTTTACTATTTATGCCCCACACATAACAAAACATTAAACATTTTTTTAAAAACTTCCCTACACAGCGTTGCCTTCAGACAGCTCAGGTGTTGGATAACTCCATACCCTCCAACATTTCTCTAATGAAAATAGGGACATCTTAAGGCAGTGATGGCTAACCTTGACACTCCAGATGTTTTGGGACTACAACTCCCATCATCCCTGACCACTGATCCTGTTAGCTAGGGATGATGGGAGTTGTAGTTCCAAAACATCTGGGGTGTCAAGGTTAGCCATCACTGTCTTAAGGAAAAGTGGGACATTCTCCAGAATCAGAAACTGAGACGGCTTCTCTAAATCAGGGACGTCCTTGGAGCCTCTGCCTCTCTTTAGCACACCAGCACATACAGCAGAAGCCTTCTAATGTGGCCTTGGGGAGTCACAGCAGATGGGACAATGGCTTGGCTCAGTACAAGGCAGGCTCAGAACCAGTTTACATCTTTCATCCTCCTGCCCTCCCTGCTCCTCTTGCCCCACTCTGGGCGAATGTGGGCCATTGCAGCTCTGAGCATGAGTATAACATGTGCAGCACCACCCAGCCTCTCCCATTCAGGAAGGACAAGACCACACCTGCCCTGTTCCACCCAGCTGGGGCCAGAGCTGACTCACAGGCCAGCAGCCAAGAGCCATGGCACAATAGGAGATGCAAGCGGAGGAAGAGGGTGGTGGTTTGGTTGGGGGCTTGGTTGGCAAGCTGAAAAGAGCTGGGGATCTCTGGCACACACATGCCCACACACACACACATCGAGAAGGAAGAGCTTTGCTGGTGCTGAGTGGGAAATGCTACAGCCAGGTGCTGTGGAAGACTCCCAGAATCAAAGAAGAGAAGCAATGGCAATTGCTTTTTTTAAAAAGTATTGTTATTACCAAGTACATATAAAGAATAAGTAGATGGTTGCAACCACAACCCGTTTTTTAAAAGGTCCCAATGCTGGTGCCTGTAACCTGCAACAGGGATGAGTGCATTGATTTGTGAAATCCCTGGCTGGTATATCATCATCCATACAGTAGCTAGGTCACACTGGTTTATGCAGGATTCACTGGGTTCAACTGTAGGACTTTTAGAAGACATCTGAAGGCAGTCCTGTATAAGGAAGTTTTTAATGTTTGATACTTTACTACGTTTTATATATGCTGTAAGCTGCCCGGAGTAGCTGAGGAAATCCAGCCAGATGGGTAGGGTATAAATGGCATAATAAAAATAAATAAAATAATAAAATAAAATAAAAAATAATCGTGAAACACAGCAATTTGCCAGAAGATTACAAGTTAAAGCAGCAACATAATCCAATCTGAACAACAATAAGAGGCTGGCATTTACCATTAAAATCAGCTAAAAATTCAGTTCAATTTCAGTTCAATTTCAGCAAGGGATGCCATTGGATCTTTAAGAAGAAGTGGAGAGACCCTCCACCCAGGGGTGGCCTGTCATTTACCACCTGAGGTAAAATTGGCATACGCTGTCCCATGCCCACCCCCCACCCCAAGGGCATGAAATAATAATAATAATAATAATTTATTTGTACCCCGCCCATCTGGCTGGGTTTCCCCAGCCACTCTGGGCGGCTTCCAACAGAATATTAAAATACAATAATCTATTAAACATTAAAAGCATCCCTAGACAAGCGGCAATGCCACAAATGAGACTCCCTCCCTCTCACTGAAACCCAGTGTGAGGGGGGTGTTTCTGGCAGCGGCGGAAGCAATGGAGTGAGGGGGCACCATCTCTTATGCTTTTGCCGCCTGAGGTAGGTGCTCCGTTCCGCCTCATGCAGAACTAATAACAGCTCTGCATCTCAATTCAAGCTTAAATAATTTTTAATAAACCATGTCCAAAGAGGTTCTAATCCACTTCCCCAAGGAGCCTGGTGCCCTGTAGGTGTTTTGGACCACATCTCCCATGCTAACAGAGCCACATGAACCCGGCCTTGTCCAGGCAGCAGACCCCACTGTACTTAATGCCTGCAGCTCTTTTTCAAGCTTTTGCAGTTAAGACAAGAGGCAGGATTTCCCAGAGTTGAATTAAAAGTCTGGGAACAGGCAATTCATTATAACCCAAAGGGAATGTTATCTCACTTTCTGGCTGCAGTCCCTTATCCACCTTGGCTTACGCAAATTGTTAACAAGATCAAACAAATTGGCCTAAACCCCGAAGACCTCATTAGTGGACCCTTGAATAAGGCAAAAACATCTATTACTCAGAGGCTTCTCAATATCGAACTGCAAAAAGAAGATGCCTTACTTCCTGAGAATTACAGGTGTCTAAAATCTTGGCCCAACTTTTCAGCTGCCCCTTATTTATCTAATATTACTTATGAATCTTATAGATGGGCTTTTTCCAGAGCCCGATTTGAGGCACTGCCTACAGCTGTACTACACGGCAAATTCCTGCGGGTACCTATCCACAAGCGCCTATGCCCATGCATGACCAATAAGGTGGAATCTGTTACTCACATTCTTCTATTCTGTGAACTTTACAGTGAAGAACGGTCTCATATTACCCCTTTTATCAAAATTTAAACCCTTGCAATATTGTCTGGAATTTATTCCTGAAATCCTATGCAAATTTCTTTTGGAAGACTCTTTGAGCTCAGTATCCTATGCTGTGGCCAAGTTTTGCACCTTAGCCATCAAAAAACGTAAATCGCTTCTACTGGAAAATATACTATAAATTTCTTTTGTGCCATTGGTTTTTTTCTAATCCTTAGGATTTTGACGCCTTGTAGCGATATTCTGATCGCTGGTTTAGAATTATACTGTACTGTATTATATTGCTGGCTTTTGCTGTAATAAACTGAGTTGAGTTGCTTTTGCAGTGTGGCTGGAGGTGGGGAGAGCGGCCTGAATCAGAGCATTGGCATGGTTCAATGTAGGGTACCCATATTTCAAAAAGTGGAAATCCAGACACAAAAGTTGTTGGATGAACCTGCAGACCACATGAAAAGACAAGTTACACACAGGCATGCCGTGTGTGTTTGTGTTCCATTCAGATTTTTCTAAGTCAGTTCTCTTTTGAAGCTCAGATCCCAGCCCCCATCTGCAGGTGGTGAAGGGAAGGAGCAGCCACACGTGTCAGCCAGCAAACTCCTTGCAAACAAGGAGTGGGAGCTGGGCTGAGTAAGCAATGGCTGGGAAGCCAGTAGAGCCTCAGCCTAAGCAAAGTGTAGAACTGGGTGAGGCTCCTCCACCCACTCCAGCCTGGGCGAGGTGGCAGTAGCAGGAGCTCGTGTCACAGGCAGGTGCCAGGCTGGCCTACATTAGGGTACAGCGGGAAAGGCGAGGTCAGCAAGTGAGCATGGCTACCAGACTCTGCCCAGCATGTCGTCAGAAAGAAGGAGGCAGGGAGGGTGTGAAAGGGGGCAGCCATAGCTGGGTCCTTTGCACTGCATGTTTTATGGCACATTAGCGGCAATTCTGAAGCCCGTCCAGCCTGAAGGGTCAGGAGCATTGGAGGCGCACCATGTTTATTCAGTGAGCCTGAAACTTACTGGCACCCCTCTGCACGTCCCTTCTCTAGGGTCTCATCCACACCTTAAAGCACTCTTCTATAACTTTAACAATCCTGGCTTCCCTTAACACAGATGTTAAATTATGATTATTTGCCCCAAAGGGCATCACTTTTACATTTGTTTACATTGAATTGCATTTGTCATTTTACTGCCTGTTCACCCACTTTGGAGAGATCCCTTTGGCGTTCCTCACATCCCTTTTTGTTTGAGCCACCCTGAACAATTTATTATCAACCAACTTGGTCACCTCACCACTGACCCATAACACTATATTGTTCCCTGGAGGACTCCCTGGAGAGTCCTTCCATTGGGTGAACCCTCCATTTGCTCCTATTTTCTGTTTCCTGTTTCCTAACTGGTTACTAATCCACAAGAGGACCTCTCTCCTTATTCTATGACTGCTAAACTTACTCAGGAGGACTCAGGTGAGCACTGTCAGAAAGAGGAATATTTGGCTACATCTAACATCCATGATCTCATTCAGCAGGGCTCCTCTTATGTTCTTACAGCCAGTTTCTTTCCCCTTTTCCTAGATAGCCCATATTTCTATGTGTGGAATGAAGGCAGTCATCTAAGGGGAGACTTGAATTCTCTGCTTCCTGGACTCCAGACAAGAGCCTCCTCTCTTTGACATTGACTGCCCAGCGAAGCCCTTTCCAAATCTCCCCAGAAGGCTTGAATTCAGTTCTCTCTCACTGGCTGGGGTGGCAACAGGCTGTCCTGCACTCAGCAGGCCTCCAGTGCTACAGTCACATCTCTGACCTACTGAGCTGCATTTTGCTATGTGCATTAATCCAGCATCTACCCTGGTTCCTGTCCCAGGCCTTGGGCATTAATAAATCTGTTGTTTCAAGGCAATATATGCCCATTAATTTCAGCCAGGAGCTGCAATGCAGCCTTTCCAAGCAGGAGGGAGGAGGCTGTCTATGAAAAGAGCAAGCTTGTTGTAATTTTGTTTTGTGTTTTTAATTTATTTTTATTGCATTTTCCATTTTTCTATTTGCATATCATACATTACTGTCAAGTATTCTTTCCATATAGACTTCCCAGCCTAGCCTTCCATGGTGTTCATAATATACCTAGCACTGCTGCATATCCATATATTAATCTTCCCTGCTTTTTCCTTTCTAGTCCTTCTTTGTCTTTAACTGTTGTTCAGAGAATTACCCCTACTTGCAGCTTCGCTTTAGTATCCATTTTTCTTAAGTGCTTCCCAAAAGTATCCCATTCCATTCTGATTCCTTATTTTGGCTGCCATGCTCACGAGTTTGGCATATTCTGTCAATTTATACAGCCATTGTTGATTGTTGGTATTTCTTTTTCTTTCCAACTTTTGGCATACAGTATTGTTGCACTTTTGGAACCTGCTCGGCGTGGGAGCTCCTCCAGGCACTGGTGATTCTGGGAAGTGTGGCAGGGTGAGGTGCTCTGGGCTGGCAAGGTGCCCATGTGTGGTTGGACAGGTAAGGCAGTCTCCACCAGACAGGGACACGAGACAGCTGTGTGCTCCACAGTGCCATGATGTGCATCTATTTGCATGCATGTGCATTAGCGGCAAAGCACCTCCACACACAAACCCGACAAGCCAGAGAGATTTAATTGCAGAGACCTGGGAAAATATAACTGGCACAGACAAAATAGTATGTAACCGAACACCCCCAAAAGTAGGGTCAGTGATTTATTAGTGCTGGAAACTAGAACATTAGAGCTGTCCTAAGAAACAGCAAGTATTGCATCCTGTATACCAGTGTTCCGGGGACATGGGGCAAATGGGAATTGCAACCATAGCTGTCAACTTTTGGATTTGAAAATAAGGGATTTTTTCAAACTTTTGGATTTGAAAATAAGGGATGCTGCGAGGGCGGTGCAATGGCACCAAGTAGCCTCGCCACCCTGCGCTCCAGAGGCTGCGCATGAACGGGTGAGCGAAAGAGCAAGCGCGTAGACGGCAGGCAGGCTGTCTGTCTGGTTGGGCGTGAGGGTCTGGCTGCACAAGGCATGCAAGCTCCGCCCCCAGTCGGTCTCAGACTCCTTATTGGCAGCCGAGCAACGCAGCTGAGGAGCCTCCCTGACCGGCAGGGAGGGAGAGGAGCTGCTTCCTTTGAAATCTGGGAAATTTAAGGGATATCAACAATCCGGGATAGCAGCGGGAAACGGCATTGGAATAAGGGAGTTTCCCGCAAAAAAAGGGAGGGTTGACAGCTATGGGTGGGGGGTAGGGAGAGAATTTAATAACACTGCAAAAGCAGCAAGCCAATGCCAGATGATAAAATCCAACCAACAAAAAGCATGCAGATGCTAAACCCACTAGACTACCTGCTAGAATGGAAAAAGTCCTTGTCTGGCACTGAAATGAAATCAGGCTAGGCAACAGACAAGCATGCCTTTGGAGAGGATTCTAGATATGAGGAGTCACCACTGGGAAAGCCACCTTCTTTCTGTTCACCTCCTGTCTGGCTTCTGCTGTTGAGAAGGGGTGTTGGAAGTTCAACGGCAGGGATCATTCCTTTACTAACCTAAGGGTTAATTCTGTTGACTGTTAGTCAGCCAACCAAGAGGTGGTGGAGGAGTTGTTGCCTAGCAAAAAATCAGAAAGAATGATCCTTGCTTGCTACCCTGGCTGGGGTGTTAACTTCTGGATGTGCAGTTCTGAGGGAGTTTTCCCCTGTGCGTGTTGTTGAATACATTCCTGCCAGCAGCAGGATTTCAACCCTGTGAGGCAAAAACCTCTGTTTATTTCTCCTTGTACTGTTGGGATTGGGCAAGGCTTTCCTGAAACCTGCCTGTGAATGTGCCAAAGACTGCTTTGACCTTTGGTGGAGTCACACCATTGGTTCATCTAGCTCGGCATTGTCTGCACTGACTGGCAGCGACTTTCCAGGGTTTCAGGAACAGGCACACCCCCAGCCTCACCTAGAGATGCTGGGAAATGAACCTGGGATCTCCTGCACGGGCCTTTCCCCAGCTATGAGGAACACTGGAAGATGTCTTATATGGAGCCAGGCCATTGGTCCACAAAGCTCACTATCATCATACCTAGACACTGGCAGTCACTCTCTGGCATTTCAGGCAGGGATCTTCCCCGGCCCTCCCTGGAGATGCCAGCCTTTGGAGCCGAGGCCTTCTGATCAATGCACAGCCCTTTTCCATTTCGCTTGATTTAGGAATAAACTTGGCTGCGAGCTCCACAATCAAGCAATTAAAAGCCTGCAGCACGTCCTTTTTTCTTCTTTTTTACCATTCTAGGAATACAGGTCCATCGGTCCATCTAGTTTAGTATTGTCACTGGCTCTCCAGGGTTTCAGGCAGGATGCCTTCCCAGCCATAGCTGGGAATGCCAGGCATCAAACCTGAGGCCTTCTGCCAGGCAGGGGCTCTAGCACTGAGCTGTGGCGCTTCCTCTTGAGCCACCTTGGTTAGGAGTATGGTGGGATGGTACACTAATGCCTTGGGGGCGGAAGGGCATCCCTTGGGGGAGGAAGCAGTAAATTAAGAGGCCTGAGGTCCCCTCTTCAAAAGAACCAAGCAAAAGGTAACATCAGGCTCATTCTGAAAGCAGATAGCCTAGTAAAGAACATGGATGCATGTGCATATGAGAGCACGTGTAGAGAGAAACGGCACTGGGCAGGAGGCATAGAGAAGCCTACACCAACCTGGTACCCTCCAGATGCCAGTTGGCAAAGGCTGGTCTAGGCTCTTGGGCGTTCCTGGGCCTGGGCCCCTCATTCCTGGGCCAAACATTCCAGCTTCATTTAGCACAGCGTCAGCCAGACTGCCATCCTCCAGATGTTTTGGATAGCCTGTCATGGGTCATGCTGGCTGGAGCTGATGGATGTTTTAGCCCAAAGCCTCTATACTTCTGTGATTCTGACTCTACTCTGTGTGATTCTGTAAGAGGCACCAGGTTAGCAAAGGCTGGTCTAGTGCCGCTGCATGGCACCCACCTGATGAATCTTCCCGCTGCCCCACACCAGTTGCTAAGCAATGGGATTAAATCAGGATCAGCTACCTCAGTCCCCACTGATCCTGTCAAGGCCAGCTAAAATTCTCTCACAGAGCCCAAAAGGATTAAGGAGCTGAACTCTTCCACCTCCGTCCTGTAGCTCGGCACCAGCAACACCCACAGGCTAAGCAAGATCAGCCAACACGGCTTGGCAGGGAGGCTAAAATAGAGGCACAAATCCAGCAGAGGGTGCAAAGGGTCACAGAGGTGTAGCTAACAATGCCCCTTCTTTCGCCAACCCTTGGCACACAGGCTGTGGCATTTGCCAGCCGCTGTCCTTCATTAAGGAAGTGACCTCACAACTGAGCTTCCCACCAGCCTCAGGAAGAAACACTGGAGGAAATAAAAGAAAGAAAAAGCAAGGACCTGCTTCACACAGGACACTCTTACTCCGTGGAACCTGCTGCCACAAGAGGTGGTGACATTAGCCAGGAGCTTAGATAAAGCCAGTGTGGCACAGTGGTTAAAGTGTTGGGCTGGGACCTGGGAGACCAGAGTTCAAATCCCTACTCAGCCTTGAAGCTCAGTGCATGTGACCTTGGGCCAGTCACTGCCTCTCAGCCTGACCTACCTCACAGGGTTGTTGTAGGGGGTTAAACAAGGACCAGGAGAACTATGTACATCACCTTGAGCTTCTTGGAGGGAAGGTGGAATATAAATGTGATAAGTAAAATTAATAATAACTAAAGTAGTGTCAGAGGCTAGGTCTATCAATAAGTACATTAGTCATGATGACGAAATGGAACCTCCAGCATCAAAGGCAACCAACCTCTGAATGCCAGTTGCTGAAGAGCTACACTGTGTGCCTGGGGGTTGCTGCCATGCTGTGCTTGAGGGCTTCCTGGGTGCATCTGGTCAGCCACTGTGGCAAACAGGCTTAGGACTCTGTTGTGTATTGATTCAGAGTGTTATCATATCTGTATTACTATTGTCTGTAATCACATTAGGGTAAAGTAACTGCCTTCCTGTCCCAGAAGGAACAGTTACTATTGGTGCATTCAAGTTGCTGCATTTGGATCCTCTGTCTTATTGGTTCCCACCAAAAAGCAGCTGTGTGATTGCTTGAGATTGTTCCCTCCAAAATGTATCTTGTCCTAGTCAGTCCTCTGTCCCTATAAATGTAGCTTTCCTACCCTCAGATCCCTCAGTCTTGTTTGCCTGAATAAAGAATTGCTACATGAAGAAGCTGTCTCCTGCCTGCTATATCAGAGAGCTGAAAACACTTGCTGAAATCATTAACTCACGCTACAACAGACTCATCCACACTTACCTTTGCTCTGTGCTTTCCTTGCACAGGTATGGGTTTTTTTATGTTAAACTTTGAGCAGTTTTATTTTGTCCCGGTGCTTTCCCTGAGAAAACCCGCATTTTACCACTGAATCAGAGCAATGACAATCCAAGGAAAACCTGATTACCGTTTGCTTTGATTCAGCAGTAAAACACAGGTTTTCTTGGGGAAAGCACCAGGACAAACAACAACAACAACCCGCTCAGACACAGACCTGGAAAGCCCAGGCCTGTGCCTAGAAATGCAACCCAAATGAAGTGTGGATGAGCCTTGAATGGGCCTGTGGGCTGCTCCAGCAGGGCTCTTCTGATGTTCGAAAAACGGAGTTTTCTTCAGGGTTGTTAACACACATGCATTCTGCAAAGCCAGACCAAGATACCATATTTTTCGCTCCATAAGATGCACTTTTTTCCTCCTAAAAAGTAAGGGGAAATGTCTGCCCGTCTTAAGGAGCGAATGTGTGGTCCCTGGAGCTGAACTGCCCAGGGGCAAAAGCAGATCGTGCTTTTTTTAAAAAGAGAGAGAGAGAAGGGGGTGTTGAAAGGAAGCCCGCTGAGCAGCTGCTCAGCAAACGATCGAGGAGAGAGATAAGGGAGAGAGATTCCAGCCCCGCCCTCTTGCAGAGGGAGGCTGTTTCCCCAGTGACATGTGACTGGCTGATTAGATTATCTGTCTGGAAACTGTAGAAATGGCTCCCTTTCCTGAAGCTGTAGAACTGTGAGTTAAACCCCATAAAACAGGATTTTTTTCTCTTTTGCAAAAGAAGCTGCAGAAATTTGAGCTGATCCTCAAAAAATGGGGCTTTTCTCCTTTGCAAAAGTAGCTGCAGAGATTTGAGCTGATCCTCAAAAAAATGGGGCTTTTCCCCTCTAAAAACTAGGTGTGTCCTATGGTCAGGTGCGCCTTATAGAGTGAAAAATACGGTACTTTGCTGCCTGAGGCAAAGGATACAACCTCCTATTCCCCCTGCAGATTCCAGTCACACTAGCAGTTGAATCTTGCTTCCACACTGCACATCAATCAGCTGTCCTGAATTGAGACATCATGGATTCACAGAAGCTGCCCCGGCTTCTGTTTGACCTCTGCGATGTCCCGCTTCTGCCGCCTCGCCTTCTCTGGGTCAGTTATGACAGCCTCCACCAAAGGCTCCACCGCCATCATGGCTGACCTCTGCTGCTGCCATATTCCCAGAAGCAGGCACAATGCATCTGGAAGCACACTTCAGGATGCAGGCGGCCACTTCTGGCAGCTGTGGCAAGACCGAGAAGGCTTCACGATAGGCCACAAGAAGGCTAAGGCCTAGCCATAGCGGTGCAGAGAAAGAGTCCATGAAAGTAAGCTGCGGTGGGGTGGGGCATGACAATTGGGCAGATGAGGAGGAGAGAGAGTGCACAGGTGTCCTGCTTTCCCATCCCAAAAAGTTGGGCAGTGTGAACTGGCAACAGCAGGACAGCATCCTCCCCTGGAACTCAGGGGGCAGCAGGCTGGCATAGAGGACGAAGTGGCAAGCTCTTAGAATCATAGAATCATAGAGTTGGAAGAGACCACAAGGGCCATCCAGTCCAACCCCCTGCCAAGCAGGAAACACCATCAAAGCATTCCTGACATGTGGCTGTCAAGCCTCTGCTTAAAGACCTCCAAAGAAGGAGACTCCACCACACTCCTTGGCAGCAAATTCCACTGTCGAACAGCTCTTACTGTCAGGAAGTTCTTTCTAATGTTTAGGTGGAATCTTCTTTCTTGTAGTTTGAATCCATTGCTCCGTGTCCGCTTCTCTGGAGCAGCAGAAAACAACCTTTCTCCCTCCTCTATATGACATCCTTTTCTATATTTGAACATGGCTATCATATCACCCCTTAACCTTCTCTTCTCCAGGCTAAACATACCCAGCTCCCTAAGCCGTTCCTCATAAGGCATCGTTTCCAGGCCTTTGACCATTTTGGTTGCCCTCCTCTGGACACATTCCAGCTTGTCAGTATCCTTCTTGAACTGTGGTGCCCAGAACTGGACACAGTATCCCAGGTGAGGTCTGACCAGAGGTCTGATACAGTGGTACTATTACTTCCCTTGATCTAGATGCTATACTCCTATTGATGCAGCCCAGAATTGCATTGGCTTTTTTAGCTGCTGCATCACACTGTTGACTCATGTCAAGTTTGTGGTCTACCAAGACTCCTAGATCCTTTTCACATGTACTGCTCTCAAGCCAGGTGTCACCCATCCTGTATTTGTGCCTTTCATTTTTTTTGCCCAAGTGTAGTACTTTACATTTCTCCCTGTTAAAATTCATCTTGTTTGCTTTGGCCCAATTCTCCAATCTGTTAAGGTAATTTTGAAGTGTGATCCTGTCCTCTGCGGTATTAGCCACCCCTCCCAATTTGGTGTCATCTTAGTTCATCATGACACTGGAACCCAGGAACATCTGATGAAACTGAATGTTGGAAGAGTCAGGAGAGATGAAAGCAAATACTTCTCTACACAGCATCCTCCCTCAGGAGACAGTGATGGCCAGTAACTTGGATGGCTTTGAAAGAGGATTGGACAAATTAATGGAGACTAAGGCTACCAATGGCTACTAAAGTGCTCAAATTCTGCTTGCACGTTTCCCATGGGCATCTGGTTGGCCACTGTGAGAACAGGATGCTGGGCTAGAGGGGCCACTGGCCTGATGCGGCAAGTCGTTTTCTTATGTCATTCTGTTGTCCCTTCCCTCCTCCCACAGCACCCACCACCTGAAGTCACTCTGCCAGCCCTAGAATTCTGTCACTTGGTGGAAGTTGTGAATGTGAGAATGGACTGTCACAGATATGGCTCCAGGGCAAAGCTATACTCTCTGTTCACAGCTGCCTGCAGATGCAATGCTTTCCATTGCCTAGTTTGGACAACAGGGAGGAGGAGAATCGCTTAGTATGAAAGGCAGTGGCGGAGGAAGGGGGTGCGTTGGGGTGGCCCACCCCAGGTGTCATCCCTGAGGGGGGTGACATTCAGCATGCTGCCTGCCCGTGACTCCAAGCATACCCCAGCCATCGGGGGAAAGGGGGAAACTGCATCCCCCTCCTCCCAACGGCTCAAGGTACGCTTGGAGTCGCGGGCAGGCGATGCACCAAATATCTGCCATCAGCGGCTCGCTCTGCCTCCGTGCGCGGCTCGCTTCGCCTCTGGCTGCAGGGCATGTGCGCCGCTCCAGGCACCCGAGCAGCTACTCCGAGTCTGGGAGGGCACCCTCCGCGCCCCTCAGGAGCGCGTCCGCCCTGGGCTCCACCGCTGATGAAAGGCCCCACCTCACAGTCTGTGGGTAGCTAGACTGGCACAAGCTTTGAGCGGTCCCCTGCTGGGTATATATTCATGGGAAACAGCTCCATAAGACTCCAGTGTACACAGTGTCACAGAAAACGACAATGAGTGCTCCACATTCCCAACTGTTTCCCCAAAAGGCCATTTCCTATCCCACACACTCAATTTTTGGGGTGTGTGCACATGTAGGGGGTGATCCCAAAAAACTGGAAGGTTTGATCCAGCAGCTGTGGCAGGAGAGAAACCTGTCTGGGGGAATCTGGACGGAAAACCAGTTCTCCTGCCCCGATGGCACACGGCAACCAGCCACGTGCAGGCGGAAGAGGGAGAGAGAGAGAGAGAGGCCTGCGTTGGTGGAGGGAGTTATCCAAAATGGCCCTGGGCACTTTCCCAGGTGGCAGCTGGGAAAAGTGAATCTGCTTAAGAGGCGGCGGAAATTGGTGTGACAGGAAAGAGCAGGGAAGTGGCTCTGGGCGGTAGCAACAAGGCCTTTCACCTCCCCGAGGAAAGGGCAAGAGTGAAGCAGCAGCTGTGACAGGCCCAGCAAAAAAGGCTCCTTGTCCAGTTGGCCTGTTCAGCACAGGAGCCTGAGGCAGCAAGGAGAGGCTGGCCTTTCTGCTCTCCTCTTCCCGTCACGCTCACACAAGGCCTGTAGAAGAGGCCGCCTCCAGCTCTGCCAAGTTAGGGTTGCCAGGTGTCCACAATTTGAGCGGACAGTCCGCTTTTTTCACATTATGTTCACTATTTCCCCCCCACAAAATAGTGGACATTTTTTTATTAAAAAGCTTTATGATGAAATGGTACGTAATCTAAAGCTGTACAGTCTAAGAGAATAAGGATAGGAGAATCGCGTTTTGTCTTTTTTTTCATATGTAAGAATGAGACAAAGATCAAATATCCATTGAACTCGAATCCCCGAAAAAATTATTAATCATACTCAATTGTTTCACAAGACATTTAAAAAATGGGGGTGGGGGGGAAAGGTGCCTCTTGCCGGAGTTCTGCCCTGCCTGTTCCTGACTCGCGGGGAGAACAAAAGGGAGAGGCGATTATAAAATTAAGATTAAATTAAGATTAAGATTATAAAATTATATTTAATATTTCTCAACGTTGTACTGAAATTAAAGAATTATTCCTTAAACACAAAGAATTGATCAAAGCTGCGCAGTCAAATAAAAAATACACACGACAGCAAAGTAAAATGTAATTTAATATTTTACATATTATTATATTTGATGTTTTGAATTTTAAGTAAAGTTTTGAAGTGATTATTTTAATACGTGTTAAAATGTTTGTAAGGAAATATATAATTTAATTTAATTTAACACCCCCCCCCCCCGCTTGTCCGCTATTTTTTGGAAGCAGACCTGGCAACCCTAGCCAACAGACAATCCAAATGGCAGTTTCTCTAGGGTCACCGCCTGACCAGGAAAGAAGGCCAGGCCAGGCCGCTCTTGTGCCCTTAACAGAAGTTTGATGTGCATAAAACAGCAAGGGAGACTTTTCTCAGCCAAGGGAGAGTCATTGGCTTCCTCACTGCATTTATACAACTCCTTTCCTCCAAGGAATTCAAGGCACTGCACATTCAAGGCTTTTATTGTCACAACAACCTCTTGAGGTAGGTTGTGGCAACAAATAGTGACTGGTCCAAAACATCTGCAGGGCACCAAGTTGGCAAAGGCTGCCTCAGACCGCACACTGGGACCAACACTTCATATACACTATCATAGAATCGTAGAATCATAGACTTGTAGAGTTGGAAGGGACCCCAAGGGTCACCTAGTGTAGTCCAACTCCCTGCAAAGCATCCATGACAGATGGCCATCGAACCTCTGCTTAAAGACCTCCAAGGAATGAGAGTCTGCTACCTCCCGAGGGAGACTGTTCCACTGTCGAACAGCACTTACTGTCAGAAAGTTTTTCCTGGTGTTAGTCAGAATCTCCTTTCTTGTAACTTGAAGCCATTGGTTCGAGTCCTACGCTCCAGAGCAGGAGAAAACAAGCATGCTCCCTCTTCCATGTGACAGCCCTTAAGATATTTGAAGATGGCTATCATATCTCCTCTCAGTCTCCTCTTGTCCAGGACTAACATACCCAACTCCTTCAACCGCTCCTCATAAGGCTTGGTTTCCAGACCATTGATCATCTTGGTTGCCCTCCTCCGCACATGTCCCAACTTGTCAACATGCTTCTTAAATTATGGTGCCCAGAATTGGACACAATATTCCAGGTGTGGTCTGATCAAGGCAGAATAGAGTGGGGCTATTATCTCCCTTGATCTGGACACTAGACTTCTGTTGATGCAGCCTAGAATAGCATTAGCTGTTTTTGCTGCTGCATCACACTATTGACTCATGTTAAGCTTGTGGTCCACCAAGACCCCTAGATCCTTTTCACATGTACTGCTAGTAAGCCAGGTGTCCCCCATCCTATATTTGTGCACCTGGTTCTTCCTGCCTAAGTGCAGAACCTTACATTTGTCCCCATTGAATTTCATTTTATTAGCTTGTATCCAGTTCTCCAATCTTAAGGTCTTTTTGAATTCTGATACCGTCTTCTGCTGCATTATCTATCCCCCCCAGTTTGGAATCACCTGCAAATTTGATGAGCATCCCCTCCATTCCTTCATTCAACTTGTTTATAAAGGCATCTTGCAACAGCCCTGTAAGATAGGCTAGTGTATCCATATATTAGAGAGGAGCTTGTCAAAAGAGGGTGGCGTTTCCTGTCTCTCCACTACCCTAACTCCAATAATAACTCCTCCCCAAACCTCTGTGGAAGCAAATATGTGGTTTAGCTTTTTCCATGCATGTTAAGATGCCTGTTAAGACCTGGGTGCCAGCCAGGATCAGGCCACCCTCCCTCCCATGTCACAGCCCAGCCCAGCCTTTGGCCTGTCTTCATGAACTTCCTATCTACCTTCCACCCAGGCTGAGGTCTGGGATGTGTCACAGGGTTTCATGGTCTCCTGCTGCTGGTAATTACACAGCAGAGCAAGGCTAGTTTTCTTGATCACTGTCAGGTTAAAAGGTTGCCATTATTTCCCAATAGTCAATATTCAGTACTTTATTATTATTTTAAAGAAAGCATGACCTTCTTTTTCTCCCCTGCAGAACTAGTTACACCTAAACCAGGAAACAATTTTCTTTGTTGTTCACCTCTGAGTATTTTCCCACACCGCCTGTCTGGTGTGGCAGGGACAGGAGTTTTGCCTTTGAAAGCCCGGGAAAATTCATTTCCCTGCTAGGCACCTTACAATTCCAAGCAAGTATGGCCTTTCCAGCCCAATGGGACTTTACATCTCAGCAAATGTGTTTGCAACAAAAGGCTAAAGGTAAAGGGACCCCTGACCATTAGGTCCAGTCGTGTCCAACTCTGGGGTTACGGCGCTCATCTCGCATTACTGGCCAAGGGAGCCGGCGTACAGCTTCCGGGTCATGTGGCCAGCATGACAAAGCCGCTTCTGGCGAACCAGAGCAGCGCATGGAAACGCCATTTACCTTCCCGCCAGAGTGGTACCTATTTATCTACTTGCACTTTGACGTGCTTTTGAACTGCTAGGTTGGCAGGAGCTAGGATCAAGCAACGGGAGCTCACCCCATCGCGGGGATTCGAACCGCCGACCTTCTGATCAGCAAGCCCTTGGCTCTGTGGTTTAACCCACAGCGCCACCCGCATCCTATAACAAAAGGCTAGTGGATGATAAATATTCAGATGCTCAAGTGCAATGGGGGCTCCCCCAGGACTCTCTGCAAACGTCCATCAACTGAAGTCCTGTGTTCTGAGTCCTTTCAACACACAATTTAAGGCTTGCATTCATTCCACAATTGTTGTATTGGTCTTCCCTTTTGTTTTATGGAGGTGCCATATTTTCTGAGCACACAAAGTGCATCATTTTGTAATTATTATTATTTTAATACAAAAACCCACGCCAAGGGTGGGTGATCAAGAGTGGGTGATGTTTTAGCCCTAGGCGGAGCCTTCTAAAATCTAGATTTTATTGGCTGATTGGGACTCCAAGACCGACAGAACATGGTTGAATATTGGTCAAATAAGAAGATATTGGCTGGTTAGCAACCCTAAGAAATGCAGTACCCTCCCTGCATTTCTCCATAACTCTTCCATCACTACAGGTAATTGATGCCTTTCCCTTTTTGTATTCATTAGGGCTTTACCTGATTAAAACATTTTTTTTACAGTCCTACATTTATATCAATGAATTGGTGTATAAAATTTCAATAAATGTTTGTGTTACCAAACTTTCACAGTATAGATATATTTTTGTAGATACCAGAGGACATGTAAGAATGTGCAATTTGATTCATTTATTTTGATTTCAACAAAATTTACATACCACTTGATTGTAATAACAATTTCTGTTATTTTTTATAACAGTTATAAGTTATAAGAGTTCTAAGATGGCAGCGCGCATAGACGCAGCGGCTGCTCAGTGCTCTCCCTTATTTTTAAGTGTTTCGTATGGCTTTTACTGCTGTTACTCGTGCTGAGTACATTTTTGGTTGGGGAAACAATTGTTTAAATGAAAAAGGAATTTATTTATTTTAATTTATTTATTATTATTATTATTATTTAAATCCAATTTCGTTGTACTTGTACAATGACAATAAAGATAAAGATATAAAGATATATAAAGATATAACAAGAAATGTTTTAGCAGATGCTGAAAAGAGTACATTTCATGACTGCGTGCATGGAAAGTCCCAGCCCAGCCAAATATAGCTCCTTCTTCTTGCTTCTGGCTTCTTGGAGAACTGGTTTGTCCATTCTCACCTAAAATGACTGTCTCTCATTCACTTCCTCCAACCTCTGTCTGAAGAGCTGGCTTTTGCAACCTTGACCCAGGGAAGTGGATCAAAGGCCCTGTGGCAGTTCAGAACAAGGGCTATTGGGGGCTGGCCTTGGATCAGAAAAGGAAATCTCTCCCCCCCCCCACCCCCATCCTGTCCTGTCCAAACTACTCCTGCTTGCAGTTTGTGCAACTTAAGCTTTCTGATGGGTGAAGCATTTTCTAGCATGAATATGCACTTATGAGAAAAGCTTCACCTATTGACATTCTGCCTGCCAATCTCCTTGGTACTTGTGTTGTGTGTGACCTCTTGTTTATTTTTATGTGGACTATCCCATTGGATTATTCCGTTGGGTCAGATATATATCCACCTCTCACACTACTCCCTGAAACAACCCCAAATCCACCTTAATTTCACTTTTCCTCATCGCAGAGTTGTCTCTGATCCAATGCAAAAGATTCCAGTTTCCCTGTAATGTAGGATCTCCTTCTAAACTGTTGACTCTCAACCCTGCATACTGAGATATTTAGGGTGGTTATTTCATCCTTTCCCTCAAATGATGCCAATATGTTTCATATACTGTAGCTATTTACCTATATCCCTCTACATCAGGAATGGGAAACTGTCTTGAACAGAACCAGGCTCTTGGTCCATTGAGGCCAGTGTTGCCTGTTCTGGCTGGCAGCAATTCTCCAGGGTAAGATCCTTTTAACTGAAGTTGCCAGGACCTAAGCCCAGGATCTCCTGCATGGCAAGTGGATTACCCCTCCCCACCAAAGCCCCATCTGCCCTATACATTTAAAGCAGTCATGGTAGTTTGTTAAGGGAGCCCTCACCAACAATGGCGGATCTAGGGGAGTGTGATCAGTTGCCACAGCAAGTGCCGCGACTGTGACATCCAATGGAGAGCGAGAGGCGGAGGGTGCTAGATTTTGGCATTGCACAAAGCACCACTGAACTTTGAGGTGCCAATATCTGCCACTGTCACGTGTGGTGCCTCCAGATGTTTCTTAGGGATGTTTGAACCAGTGCTCTCTACCCAACAACCAGCTTTGAATCCAGGTTCCAGCTCAAGAGAAGATGAAGTACATGGGCAGAATGTTTTTCCTTCACTCCCAGTTAAAGCCCAGGCAGTACCCAGAGCTCCCAATCCTGCTCCCTCTCTAGACACAGACCCTGGCTGACAAGAGTGTTAGCTTTCCAGGGGCCAAGCAAAGTGGCTGTGGCTTCCTTGCATCTTCATTGATTATAATCCCTATTCATCTCTTTTGATAGGGACTTGGGCTTGACTCAGGGCATTTAAGCACATTATATTTTCTGAGAGGACAACCAGCATAGTGATTTGAGAACATTACACTAAGACCAGGAAGACCAGGGTTCAAATCCCCACTGGGACATGAAGCTCACTGGGTCACCTTGAGGCCAGACACTGCCTCTCAGACCAACCTAAGGCACAATGTTGTTGTGAAGATTACAGTAAATTGGGGGGGGGACATGTATGCCCCCTTGAGCTACTAGGAGAAAAAAGGTGGGATATAAATGTTGTGTATTGGTTCAAAGTGTTACCATATCTGTATTACTATTGTCTGTAATCACATTAGGGTAAAGTAACTGCCTTCCTGTCCCAGAAGGAACTGTTACTATTGGTGCATTCAAGTTGCTGCATTTGGATCCTCAGTCTTATTGGTTCCCACCAATTGGTTCCCACACAAAACTTTAAAGCAGTATCTTTTCCTAGCCAGTCCTCTGTCCCTATAAATGTAGCTTCCCTACCCTCAGTTCCCTCAGTCTTGTTTGCCTGAATAAAGAATTTCTACATGAAGAAGCTGTCTCCTGCCTGCTATGTCAGAGAGCTGAAAACACTTGCTGAAATAATTAACCCCATGCTACAACATTAAATGCAGTAAATAAATTAAAAATTAAGTGTACACTTAAAAAAACCAAACACACACATTCAAAATATGAATATGACTGCTTGCAAACATGGGCATTAGCCTATAGGTCTACTCGTTGGAGAGCTGATAACAGGCTGCCCACTTGGCCACACACTATTTCCACATTGAATGTGACACAGGGCACAGCCTCATGCTTTCATAAGCTGAGGTCAGCATCAGGTGCCTTGAAAGTGGAGGAAAAGCCCACACATTTTCAAAACCTCCCTGGTAGACAGGACGACCCACACACAGCGTGCGCAGCCTTCCTGTTTCCATCACCTCATGGCTTATTGAACTATGTAGGGTAATGTTTGTGGCTTCCTTTTCTGAGTGCAAGACAACCCTGCCACTCCTGGTCTCGCCCCCTCCAAATCAACCAAGTCTTTGGCAACCCCCTCAAATGTCAGTCAACCCCCACTACCCAAATTCAAAGAGGGAAGTGAGATGAGCACCCACCCTTTGCTAGAGAACAGGTGGGCACCAGTTCGCCACTACTGGATGCCAGGAGAGAACCATACACAAATTAAAGGCTTCCTGAGAACCCACAATAGAGGAAGTGGCCTGCCGGGTCTCTTTATGAATGGCTGCTTGGGCTTTGCTTCCTTGCAGTCAGCTGGGTTGGGTGGAGGCAACTCGTGTTGCTTGCAGTTGACCATTTGATCATTCCCACTGAAGCAAAAACTGCCCATCCCCAGCAAAGATAGCATTTTTGTGCGTCTGTGGGAGTCCCTGGCAATGCTCAGCAGCCAGCCATTTATCAGGAAATGCAAGGAGTGCTTATTCCTTTATTGTAAACTAATAGACTTTAAGCCCGTTAAATTAACGGGCGCTAGAACATCATGGAAAGCGGGGACGGCGAGAACTTGCTGAAGTGCTCGATGTACTTGGGCGCCCCAGCCAGCGCCGAATGGCCCTCCAGCAGGCAGTGCAGGAGGTGCATTGCGGCAGCACTGGCACCAGCCAGGCCAACTCAGCCGCCACTTGTAACAGCCACTGCCACTTAGAAGTAAGTCCACGCGAGCGCGCACCCGCCGCTTCAACAGCCCGGCTGCCCGAAGTCTCTGCACTCCAATCCCTGTGCCCGTGGGGCACATGCGCAGTTTCGCCCGGCCACCCGAAGTTTCTGCACTCCAATCCGTGTCCGCACATGCGCAGTAGGACACAGGGACGGACACAGGGACTGGACGCAGAGACACTTGCACTTTATTACTGTAGATGGAGTCTTACACTGCAAGCCTTTATATGTCCACTCAGAAAAAAGTCCCACTGTATTCAGTGGAGCTTACTCCCAGGTAACTGGGTCAAGATTGTACAGCCTTACACTGCAATCCAAAGCATTTTGACTCAGAAGTAAGTCCCACTGAGTTCAATAGGATTTACTCTCTGGTATGTTCCTGATCCTGCTGGCCACATGACCCAGAAGCTGTTTGTGGACAAATGCCGGCTCCCTCGGCCTATAGAGCGAGATGAGCATGCAACCCCAGAGTCGTCAGCGACTGGACCTAACGGTCAGGGATACCTTTACCTTACCTTTATGTTCCTGATCATTCTCACCGATTGATTGATTGATTGATTGATTGATTGGATTGATTGATTTCCCACCTTTTTCCCTGACAGGGACTCAAGGCAGATTACCACTAAAATTTTATTTCATTCCATTTATCTGTGTGGTCTTGTACAGAATCCTTTCTCTTGCATTTTTTTATTACAACCCTGTGAGGTAGGTGAGGCAGAGAGGTTGCCATTGCCTCAAGGTGAGCGATGTATCTGTGTATATAATGTCTGTGTGTGGCGAGATTAAATGCGGGAGAAGCCTCCTGATGGAGAAGAGGACGCCCCTATTTTCACCAGAGAAATGTTGCAGGGTATGCTCTAAGAGAGCCTAGGCCAGCCAGGTGCTCTCAACTGTATTGGACTAATTGTGTTCTTATTGCCACTTTAATTGGCTGAGTAGAAGTACAGTGGAACCTCGGTTTGCAGACGTAATCCGTGACGGAGGCACGCCCGCTACCCGCAGCGTTCGCATCCTGAAGCGCCGCGTCTGCGCAGGTGCTATTTGACACTTCTGCGTATGCGCAAAGCGCGATTTAGCGCTTCTGCACATGTGCGAGCGGCGAAACCCGGAAGTAACCCGTTCTGGTACTTCCAGGTTTCCCGCGGTCCGCCACCTGAAAACCCGTAACCTGAATCGTCCGTAACATGAGGTATGACTGTACAAGGTTTGATGCCGGCTCATTGAGCATATGAGGTAGTAGGTTGAAAACCTCCTTTACCGAGGACCATTTTGTTTCCATCTTGAAACAAGGTTTTGTTACTTATGACTAAGTTTAGCAACAGTCATACAAATGAACTTCCTCACACAGGTGTAGAGAAATGTATTTAAACCACTTTGAGTGCCCTTGTTAGGGCCAAAAAGAGTTCTAAATAAACACCCTCTCCTTGACGCTAGGACTACAGGATTCTCAAGGCATGTGAATGCGCTATATAGCCCTGTTGTTTAACCTGTCTAGGTTTCAAGGTGAGCTAGGTTATGTTCCACAAACTCTTCACACACAAAGTGGTGCTGACAGAAGTTTACAGACTAGAGACAGAATCTGAAGGATTTAGGTTTCCTTTACAGGTTTACAGACAAGACCATTCTTAGATGTTATGTGGTAGCATGCTGCAATCTAGTGGTACATAGATGAAACAGCAACAGTGAAAGGATCACACAGAATAGGATGAAGTCAGAAAGCATCTCTAAATCAACACAAATGCAGAGTGAACTGCCAATAAGTTAACTAGCAACGTTCACATGTTTTATCAGCTGGAAAACTATACAGTCCTATGAGAAATGTTTTCATGTTTTGCCTGGGATTCCAATACACTTAAGAACTGCTACTATGCTAGGTTAGAAAAAACCCAACTTGTTCAAGCCATTTCCTGGATGTCACCAAATTGCCAGAGCCAATATTTCATGCACAGCCAAGGATTTCAGTGCAACAGTTCCCTGCACTGTCCTACGTACAGGATGCACAGAGAAGAGACCTTTAGAGAAAAGGCAAGTAAGAGGTGACACAACAGAAGTTTATAAAATTATGCATGACATGAACAGAGGATAGACAAGTGTTTTTCTCCTCTCATAAAACTCAGAACTCGTGGACATCCAATGAAGCTGAATGTTAGACAGATCAAAGGAAGCACTTTTTCATTAAGCACATTGTTAAACTATGGAACTCACCCTCAGAGGAGGTACTGATGACCACCAGCTTGGATGGTTTTAACAGAGGATTGAACAAATTAGACAAATTCAAGGAGGATAAGGCTACTGGCCATGATGGCTTTTGCTTTGCTCTGCTTCCTGTCACAGGCATTAAGTCTTCTGGATTCCAGTTCCTGGAAGCTACACAAGTGCTCTTGTGCTCAGGTCCCATTTGTCTGGTTGGCCAGTGTGAGAAGAGGAGGATACTGGACTAGATAGACCACTGGCCTGATCCAGCAGGCTCTTATGTTCTTAGAGAGCTTTTTTAGCCCTGGGGAATGTGCTCATAGAAACACCTAAGTGGCAACTCTAAGGCATAAAAGACAGTTGTTCAAAGCTAGTCAACAGACTTTTAGAAAGTAAACATACAGGTAGATCCAATTCACTCCATCGACTCAAGACATGTGCAGAGCTGCTGGTTGATTTGGATGGACATGGGAGATGCCGATGGAAAAAAGGCTGCTGAAGCTGGGAGTGCCCCACACCTGTAACCCAGGAGAGCCGCTGGCAGTCAGCAGACAATACTGAGCTAGATATGCCAGTGGTCTCATTGGCATTAAGGCAGCATTCTATGTTCCCAGGCCAAAACCACACACACCTGGTTTAAAACTTCTTGTCGTTAGTGCAATAACTTCCTTGCCTCTCTCCATGACAGGCAAAGCCAAAGAAATGAAAAATCGTAAACGGCTTCATAGCAAATTTGCATTATCAGCATTTTCTTGTCACAACACATGGATTGCTCCAGTACAGTTGTAATTTGTTGAAATCACGGAGGCACTTGACAAGCTTGATTAGGTTGCTGACACAGAGGATGGATTTCCGCAGGTCACTCACAAGTAACAGGATAGCTCTGAGGCATCCTTTCAGTCTTTCAAAATCCTATATCCCTAGTCTCACCTTCGTAACTTTTGGTATGATGTTCCTGCCAGTGGATTGACCTTTTTTAGGTCTTGATGTGATAGTATGAGAAGGTACGATACATGACTGCATTGCTTTTGAGCAGCAAGGAAACTAGCGCTGCATTTCCATTTAATCCCCAAGACTTAAAACCACCTTTGTTTTTGGAGACAGAAATGTGCATGGGGCAGATGTTCCACACAAACAAAAAAACCCCAAACTGATCTAGCGGAAGGAGGTTTTATCCCATTCATTCCCAAAAAGGATTGACTCATGAGCCTGTCGTACCAACTGGTTACCTTTATTGGTGCTTTGGTTCTAAGAAAAACACTAGCTTTAATTAAAAGCATCAGTAGCTATGTTTAACAGGCCAAACTGGCCACAGAGCAAGATCAAAGGGGTCTTCATGCACAATTTCATCCCACCCTGCCCCATAGATACAGCCCCCTGGAACTCTCAGCTGCCAAGCCAAGAGGTGTTTTCTCATTTTAGCACTGGATCTCCTCAACACAACCTGGCAGTCTCCTTTCTGCTCCACATGAAGCTTCTTAAAAAGACATCACATGCTTCAATGCACAGAATGAGAGGGCGGGGAATGCACCCAATTTTTCACTGGCACAGAAGTGGTTCCTTGAGGATATTTATATACAACATCAAGCTTCACGTACGATTCATTCTACTTTGCGTTCTTTGAGGACAGTGCAAGGAGCAGAACCCTCTCACTGTAGAAGTAGGTATCCTGGGTGTTTACCAATGACCCACTTCAGGACAATTCAGCTTATGGTGCCTATATCTGGAAGGAGAACACTGGCACACTCCTTTGCTTCACATGGAACACAATCGAAGTGAGTACTGCACCCATATAGCAGGCATGTAGGAATGTCATCTCCCCCACCAGCTTCAACGATAAATGAAGAAGTTGAGACGCACAAATTAGTACATTCTAGGCTGTGGAAGGAAACCAAGCCAATGATAAGTTATTAAAAAAAACGAGAATATGTCGGACAAATGCATGTGCATCTTCAACTCCCCCTCCTCTCCTGAAAACCAAACCGTTTGTGTTATAAGATGTTCAACTTTACTTTCTAATCTACTTTTATAGATGGTTTCAAAGCCTTTCATGCCAAAACAAAAGCATGTTAGACACTCTGACCTGAGATGCACACACACACTAATGTCAGGTATTCCAGTTCTATTCAAGGGTTTCCCAAAGGAAGCTCGATTTCCTCCCCACCACCCGGGAAACATATTAGAGAGAAGTCGGCAGCTAATAGATGCTTCTCCAAATCCAGTGATGAAATCAACTGACAAAACCAACTGATTTACAGTTGACACAAGCAGCTCCTGTTTCTGCTTTGAACTATAAATGAAACATTTGGGGCTACCATCAGTTTGACAAAAGGGGTAGAATAACTCCAGCCAGAACTTGAGCCAGTAGCTGTTGAATGTTACCAAGCCAAGGAGGAGAAAACAAAACAAGATGCCTTCCTTCACTCTACAGGTGCCAGAGATGCAACAACACCACTGGCCCAAACCCTGGCAGTGTCTGCTTCCAGCAGCCGGAAGCTGCATTCGGTAGTGCCAGAGGAGAAAAAGGCACGTTGGCAGCAGAGCAACACACTGCACAGGTGGCACATACAGAGTCCCAAGAAAGCATTCAGGCCCTGCTGAGGATGCAGAGATCCTGCCCCAGCAACAAGTATTTTGGATTGGCTTCACTCAACATGCCAGTGGAGGCACTGCAGGTGCTCATGTGCCACAGTACCTGTGAAAGGGTCAAGGCTATGGTGGCCCTGCTGGTTTTGCAGGGCCATCTCTAAAAGGCACCTGGCAGCACCAAAGGAATGGCGGGGATGTGTGTGAAGAGAAAAGGAGAGAGACTTTTGCCATGAACATCCCCACTGGGAAAAAGAAGATCACCAGAACACAAGTGGCACACAAAATTGCTTTACAAAGTTGCTGAGCCTGGCTCCCAATGGCAAGATCACTGCCCTCTTCCGAGATGGCACAGGAGAGGGAGGAGTTATAGAGACAGGAAATGACCAGCTGAACTAAGGTCCCAAAGGCATCCCTGCAATCTTCATCCTTTCCAGCTTGCAGAATGAAAAGGCTTGGGCTGCCAACTCTGAGTGGAGTTGGGGAGCACTCTCCTTTAAGCATAGTCTATCTGAATAGGGCTGCAGGTCCCTTCACCTTTGTGGTCCTGGCAGGGCACGCTGGCCTTCCCCTCATTGCTGTCATTGCTGCCACACTCCAGGGGCTTGACAGAAGAGATATAGTCCTTCACTTCAATTTCCATGTTCTTGGCTTTCAAAGCTGCCATGTGCAGTTTTTCCAGGAAGTCTGGCATGCCTGAAAAGGAAAGAAAGGAGGAATAACAGAGAAGTCAACCCATATCAAACTCTCAGCATAAAAGGATTACATACTTTTGCTAAGGCCATGAATCCAGACAAGAAAAAGGTTCTGTGGGTGGGCAGGTCTCAGGTCTGGTAATTGGTAGGTCAGCCAGTTCTAGATGGGGTTGAATCCTGCCCCTTCCCCACAAGGAACAGATGCACAGTTCCTTGAGGTGTTCCTTGAGTATCTGTCACTTGAGACCAAGGTGGCCTCAGTGGCTAGGACTGCATATGGTCAGCTTTGGCTGTTGCACCAACTATGACTATTCCTGGACAGAGAAAGCTTAACCAAAGTTATCCCCAGGCCCTGGGTAACTTCCACACTGGAGTACTGCAATGTGTTCTAAGGGGGCTTCTGTTGAAAATGGTCAGAAAGCTGCAACTACCACAAAACACACAGCACAAATTTTGATCAGACTGGATGCCTATCGTCTTCCAGGACAAAGTTACACTGCTTATGTTAGTATTTAAAGCCCAAAACTACCTGGGTCCCCAGAACATGAAAGATTGCCTGCTCCCATACTGCCCAAATGTTAAGATTTGTGGGGAAAGCCCTGTTAGCAGCCCCCTCACCCAATGAGATCTGTGGGGTGGTGATCCACAGTTGGGCTCTCCTGGTGGTTGCCCCATGCCTCTGGAAGAACATCTCACCATGACAGTGTCATTATTTCATTCTCAGCTGAAGATGCACCTCCCTGCTCAGGCTTTTTGGGGAAAGGAAAGGCACACTGGTTTGGACTTTTATTGCTGCTGCTGCTTTATTTCTATTGAAATTATACTGGCTGTTTTTAATTTTATTCTTTAATTTTCCACCCTGGGACCATTAGGTGACAGACAAATTATAAACACGGGGAAGTAAGTAAATAAACATTTAAAAAATCTGTCCCTAAACCCCATGGTTGTGCCTCTCAGAGCACTTTGTTATGGGACTCACTGAAGGCCTGTGCCATCTTCCATGTGTAAGACAGTAACATCAGCCATCAGCTGCTGACTTTGCCATGTGGACTTGCGATACCCATGACATCCACAGAGTGTGGCCTCTTTGGTGCTTTAAGAAATGGAGTTAAGCCCAGGCAAACTCAAGGGCAAATCCCACAAAGTCTGTGAGCAGTTGCTTCCACATAAACCTGGATATGACTGGTACTTTAAAAAAGTTATATGCAGTAATTCAAAAGGCAACGTGGGTATCTCCTGTGAAAGCACTCTGATGGGTTCAGGAATGATCTTCCTAAAACAGAAGCAAACAGCCCTCAAACACCAAGCAGTGCTGCAGAACATTACAGCCCTACGAGCCATCATGCCGGATCAGGACCTTTGATCTTAGGATCTAAAGGACTGCTTATGTCAGAAAAATGCTGGTACCAAGGAATCCCCAAGGAACATAGCAGTCATTTCAAGTCAAACCCCTTTGAATGGCCCTTGTTTAATAAGGCAGCATTTGACAACCTGGTGCCCCCCTGATGTTTTAGACTGCACCTCGCCATCAGTCCCTGCCATTACAAAACTTCTGTAGGACACCAGGAGATTATTTTGTCACTGATAATTTAATCCATGTCTCTGGCAGGGAAAGTTATCAGAGATGGCCTTCTTTAGCATCCTGATTTTTTGACCCCATGGCAAGCATTACACATCTGCTAGCAGAGAGTTCCTCTGGTCAACAAGTATAGTGTGAGGTTTTTTTGCTTGTTAAACCGAAAGATCCCAATGCAGTGACTCACCACTGGAGACCATCCAGCTGACACTGTACCGGGGGAACACTGTCTGCGGGTTGTCACTGTACGTTAGCAGGTAGTCAAAGCCATTCTGAAAAGAGAAAGGGAGTTAGCAGGCCCTTCCTGTGAGGTCGACCAGCAAGGACAACACCATCCCTTTATTCACTCAGTTTCTCACATACACTTCTACATAAAGCCATGCAGAACAAATGAAAAACACAAACCAAAGCAGAACCTCTAGAAAGACTAAGGTAGCATGGAAATATTTAACAGAAGAAAAACCACACTCCAGGACCACCAAACTCAAGATTCTAATGGACAAAGGCAATTCTTGGGGAACCTGACTTCTCAAAAACTTAGCACCAACACAAATAGGTAGCCAGTCTGTAGTCTATTTGGCAGGGGCTGTTAGCTTTTTGGGGCCTGTGGCATACTTGCAAACTGAAGAACCTGTCATATGCCTCAAGCAGACACCCACATCCCATTTTCTTGGGCTGCAGCAAACTGCTTCTTTCAAGACTAATTTTAGTGGGGATAAGGACCTCTATGAGTCCCAGAGAAAGCAGCAGTGGGTGCCACAGTGACAACCCCTGCAGTACAGAACTGATGTGTTCTGCTTGGATCATCTGGAAATGGGATAAAATGTTTAAGGGAACTGTGTATGTTAAGGAGGTTAGCTCCCATTTGGTCTTCTGAGGTGCAAGAAAATTTTATGAGCATGGCATTGCCTCATGCAACAGCAAGACTAGACTTTATATACATGGTTTATCCACCTGCAAATCATCTGACAGCACATGGTTCAAATTTCAAACCAGGAGCAGGCACACATTTGCCCCAAAGGGCATGGTAGGCTTAACTGAGAGGCCCCAGAAGCCAGATGTTCCCAGTCCTGGAGTATTTTTATAGTACTGTCCATCCTCACAGCCAATAGCTATGCAGGGTTAGGGTTAGGGTTTCAGGAGGCAAAGAGAGGCTCCCCCTAACAATGCTTCCTGACTGAAGCCCTTTTAACTGGAGGTACCGGGGTATGAATGTGGGATCTTTTGCATTCAAGGCACTGTGCTGCAATAGTTCCCTAAATAGTAAAAGCTCGGCAGCCAATCGGAATCGCAGAAGCCCCGTCGGACATTCGGGTTCCAAAGAATGTTCGCAAACCAGAACACTCACTTCCGGGTTTGCGGCGTTCGGGAGCCAAAATGTCCGAGGACCAAGGCATTCGGGATCCAAGGTACTTAGTATCTAAGTATTCAGGACAGACAAAAGAAAAGATATGTACAGTGTACACTTAAACTACTCCCACAGAAGGTAATGATGGCCATAAACTTGGATGGCTTCAGAAGAGGATCAGAAGTGGTGGTTCTGTCCAGTGATTTTGGATAAAAGTATTTCACAAGGCTGAAATGATTACTAATCAAACAACTATTTAGATGCAAAGATTGCTCATTGGTCAATACATGATTCAGAAGCACAAGACCTTACCCCAAAATATATTTTTGTTCACACCATGACAGCAGCAAAAAGAACAATTTCCAAAACAGCTAAAATACAAAATTGATGGAAATTTCCTTTTCACAATTATAGGACCTGGTCCTCAAGGAAATTAACCAACAAGCTACGAGAATGAAGAAATGAGAAGTTTGATGGTGTTTTATTAGTTGTACTGTGACAAAAGAAAATGGATGCAGAGCACAAACATCTCATGGTTATCTATGGGAAGACATTTATAAGATGGGCATTGATTGGAATTGCTTTCATTCAGACACGATAGGTTGTACTCATCTGTGGGGGAGGGGGTTACCATGCTGTTTATATTTGAAATTTAACACAATGAAGAAAAGAGGATTAGACAAAATCATGGAGGATAAGGCTATCAATGGCTACTAGCCACACTCACTATGCTCCACTATTAGTATGCCTCTGAATACTAGTTGCTGGGAATCTCAAGTGGGGAGCATGCAGTTGTGCTCAGGTCAGATCCTCCTTTCATGCTTACCATAGGAGGCATCTGGTTGGCCGCTGTGGGAACATGATGCTAGATGAGGTGGGCTAATCTTATGCAGTGGTGCTGCACCACAGGCCCACAGAAAATTAATCACCCCTGTTCAAGACACACTCAACACCTTTGTAGGAATTCAGATCAGCCACAGTGTTCTAGGTGAGGGGACCTTTCAAATGCATTTGAATACAGGGAATAGTAGAAGTTAGACTCAACACATTTTAAAAAACTGGGTATTTTAATTCAATGACTACCACTTGGTTCAGTTTCGCCTCTTGGGTAGATAGCTCTGGAAAAACCACCCAAACAAACTTTCTCCTGTAAAAGTTGGGCACTCACCTCATCAAACGAACTGTGAGGGCGGATAACCATTTGAGAGTCATAGGTTTGAACACGGACAAATTCAGGGTCTTCAGGGACACTTGGGTGTTGTACCGCTCTGGCAACCAAACAGGAGAAATTTCAGAAACGCGCTTCGAAATTCCCCTCAGCTCTATGTGCAGAATTCATCACAGTTAAATAAATATTATAATCTGAGTAAGAATATGTATGTGCCACCTTTCCCCAAACTGGAACTCAAGGGGGCTTACACAAGTTAAAGTAGATAAAATATGAAAAGCTAAAAACATATAAAAGGTAATAATTAAACTGAAACAGAATGAAAACAAATATATTAAACAAATAAATAAATAAAAAACAAATATATTAAAATACTGCAAGTTAAACGTATTCCACAGCTCAAAGATTTTTAGAAGAGTAGTGAAGGAAGTTCATCTAAACCAATCAAAAAGTATTACAATATAAATATATCTCAAACATATAGGTATTATCAGGTGAAACCAGCTGTAGGATGGCATTTTCATGTCTTCCTCTCCTTTCATTTCCCAGCATTTCCCCCCCATAACCTCTCCAAACCTTGAGGACAGAATTATGCAAAGTAAGTAGTTCTATAGAGAAGTTTAATTTGCAGAATAAATGCAGCTGTATCTTCCACTTGGCCCAGGATCCCTTACCGTGACACAAGCACCATCAAATTGTTCTCCTGGTCCACACTGTACCGTCGCACATACACATAGTCCCGCGAGTACATTGGATACTGAAAGGAAGAAGACACAGCTGTAATCCTGGAGCCTCTGCCATCAACACACCAGTGTCGTTATATGGAAGCCAGAGAAAGAAACACTCACTGGAAAATGAGTTACCCAGTGAATCACTTCTGATCCGGTGTCCTGGTCTCTCTCAATCACCTCCAGTTTGATGACTAGTGAGTCCCATTTCTTTCGGTATTCTGTATCCAGCTAGAAGATAAGAATCCAGAAGAGTTCCCTTGAGATGATCCTACAATTTGTTTCTTACTTGTCCAAGTGCCAACTAAGAAATGATGAAATACTGTGACAATTCACTAAGAGGCAATATGAGTTTTATGCCTCCTGGATTAATCTGCATTTCAAACACCCAGGGGAGGCAATGAAGTGATGTCACTTGAGTTCGCTGCGCCAGGTGGAGAAACTTGTCCCAAAAGCCCTCACCTTGGCTACGAAAGGGTCCAGTTTCCCTTTATTTCCAAGGAATGCAAGAAAGAATCAGAACTCAATTACAGGGAGCAAAAGAAGTTACTAGCATACAGTACAAAGCTTTCAGGATCCCCATTTACAGAAGAGGAGGAATGGCCAGACATGTCCAAAGGCACAGGAAACCTGGGGAGGCATCATTTGGAAAGGTGGAGCTGCCATCTTGGCACACTCTCCCACCAACCATGACCAACTACTGCAACCAGAATCATTGGCTGCTGGTGCTCCTGGCTGAGCAGGAAATGCAGATGAATTGAGATCACTGCATTCTGGTGCATTTGACACTCCCCCTAGTAGTCAGACATCTCAAAGAACAGGAACAGCAGCAAGAACAGGGGCATTCAAAACACAATATGAGTTGAATCTTCATTGCACCAGCCTTTGCCAAACTGGAGTCCTCTAGGTGTTTTGGACTACAACTCCCATCAGCTTCAACCAGCACAAAATGGACAGGAGGTGTAGCCAAGGGCACCAGGTTGGTGAAGGCTACATTAGAGACATCCTTCAGTCAGTGAGGGGCATGGGAGAGGGATGAAAATACTCACTTGCGGGGACTTCCGGTTGAGCGCCATTCCAGCCAGTCGGGAGAAATCGCTGCTCCGCGATTCTCCGACACAGCAAGGGAAGGGGGAGTCGTAACTGCGCTACGACCCCCCAGAAGAACCCCAGGTAGAGCGACCAGGGGGCATGGTGATCCGGCGGGTGCTCTAAACGTCTCCCCTGCTCCCCGGTAAGCTCTAATAAGAGCTGCCGAGAGCGAGCAGGCGGGAGACGGAGTACTGTGGATCTAGCGGCTACTCTTGCTGTGTGAAGCTGCGACTGCTGACTGCCTTGAGCGCTCAATTTCTCCATTGAATTTGGACTGAAACCATCAGAATTGTGAGTAAAAAACCAATTGGGAACTAATTAGAAGAAGTAAGGGATTTAAAATCACGGAGGTCGGTCCCTTGCTGTTGAAGTAGAAGGAACAGTGTAACATCGTAACTAAGGCTGCTGTCAAATTGGGGGGGGGGGAGGAAACTTCTGTGACTGTTTCCCCAAAAAAGGGGGAGAGCTGTAGGATTTAACTGTTGCAAAATTTGATTAGGGAATAAGTTACCTTTTTCGTCTAAGGTCTTGGAATATTTAGCAAGAAACTTGGACATTATGGCTGCTGTGCTACAGTATAACGGATTGCTTTGACTACAAAGTTGTTTTTTGACCTTGAAAATGACAAAGGAAAGATGGTCTGCTTTCTTTCAAAAAAAGACTTTGGAACTTTTACAAGAGATGGAACAGACTTTGAGAGCCTCGAACCGGACTTTGGAGAACTTTGAGAAAAATGGAATTAAAAAAAGGATGGAGATGGCAGTGCCAGCTCCAGAAAAACCTAAGGAATTGAAGGAAAAACTGAAAGAAATAAAACCAGTCACAGACTTTGCATTATCACAAAAAACATGAAGGAGCGGTGTGGTATCCAATTTAAAAGGTCTGTTCTGCAAAGAAGAAGATACAGAGGATGGAATCTTTAAAGATGAGGATGTGAAGAACAGCACATTGCAAAAGAAGAGAAGAGAACTGTTAACAGCATGGATTGAACCTAGCAAAGATGATGACATGAAGATCAGCACACTGCAAAAGAAGAGAAGTGAATGGCAAGCAGTATTGTTTGACTCTTGGGTTTGGAAATGTGTGAGGGTTGGAGTGGGATAAAGAGGATATATTTTGATTTGGTTTTCTCTTTATAACTGGCTAAAATGAATGGATCTGGATACCGGCGTTAATGAATATATGTTAAAAAATTAGGACAGAGGTGGGAAAATTAGCTAAAAATTTTGAGACCAGAGGGAGGAAAGGGTGTAAAAAGAGGAAATTTAGGAGTTTAAAATTAGGTTGGAGTGAGGGAAATTGTTAAGGGTTTAGGAAAGTATCAGAAGTAGTTAGGAGCCGAGGTATAGAATTAGGATTGTTAAAATAAGTAAAATGTTTTTGGTATTTTAGTATTTTGTGAATAATTTGGGAAACTGATAAAGAGGATAGATAATGAATTCAACAGGGGGGACTTGAGGAAGTCAACCGTAAAATGAAATTGAGGAAAGGAAGAATATCTGGCCTACAGAAATAGGCCAGACTCAAGCAATGATATGAAGTATGTTAATTACGTTAAATGTGAAATGCTTATTGTCTTTCCCGGTGAGAGAGGGGAATGGAAATTTGCTTCCCCCAGTAAGAGGGGGGGAAGGATGAAAATTTAACGGTAATGTAAGTGCTTAAAATTGTTAAAATCAATTTTTAAAAATTGAAAAAAGAAGAAAATACTCACTTGCACATTGAAAAACTGCCTAGGTGTCACATCTGTGTATGTCCCAAAGACTACAAAGGAACGACAAGACATAAATTGTTTTTGTAAATTGTTAATGTTCTATATGCATCTATGTTTTTGTCAAAATGTAAGTCTAATGCAACTAATTAGTTTAACAATAAGTGACTAACAAGTTTATTGCTGGCAGTGATACTACTACTACTATGATGCATGGATTTCAGTTACTCTGTCCATGCTAATCTCATCAAGCGAGTCTCCAACCCCATACTCCCATGAAGATGACATCTTTTTTCTTGTTGTTTATATGCCAATTCTGATGTGTTTACATAGTGCCCATAAGCCAGTGCCACTTTTCCAATTCATGTCCACCTGCAGACTAACTCTACAGCTACCAGCAAACCATGCATAATCTATGGTGTTTCCCCTCAGCAAGCAGGTGTCCACACCAAATTCCCTCACTCTGCTTGCCTTCTGGTGAGAAAAGCTACCCACAGCCTCCAGCCTGGCTAAGAAAATAAACTGTCCCTCCTGCCATTTCCTTCCTTATCCAAACTACAGCACAAGCAAGGCTCTCCCTGGAGCTCTCCAGCAAGCAAGGGGCTCAAGGAATTGGGAGCAAGGACAGAGGGGTACTGCATTTCCTGTGCATTTCTCCCTCCTCCCCCAAATGCAGAGACTTTTGCATTTGTTTCTGCTGATTAAAAAAAGGCTGTGAACCCAGCCCAGGTTAAAATAACTGTTTTTATCCCCTTTGTTTTTAGTCTGTGTTCTTCTGAAAGCCACTTAACAAGTTTGCTGTTGTTTTTTCAAGAGTTCTTGCCACACAAATGGGCTTCCAAGTAGGAAATCCAGGAAGCAGGAACTACCTCGGTACTGATACAGATGAGTCCCTCCAACTAGGCGCCGCCATAGCTTGAAGTGCTTCTTGTCCATCACCATTTCCCAGCTCTGCTCCCTGGAAACAGAGCCTGCATCCTTTGGCTCCTGTGTCTGGCTCGTTCCTTTGTTACTCTGGAACACATTGATTTCTTCCATGTGTTTCATCTCTTCTGCAGACCTTGTGATGAAAGGAGGACAACAATCATCAGTCAGGGCTTGCTCAGTCTGATTCAACCTATCAGGACAGCTTAGATTACCATAATCACTCCGATTCTTTGGTTTAGAACTGGGATGGGGAATGGGATGGCATTTTAATGAGGGCCAATGTTGTGTGGAAACTGCAAGCAGGATGTATGCATGAGCAGCACCAAGTCCACAATTGTGTTGTGTAGAAACACCCATTTCCAGTATTATCATTTATTTCATTTAAGAATCCCTGACATCCTTGCCCGTCTTGGAAAATATTCAACAGAGCTAGTTATGGGGTGGCTTCTAATACCTGTTTAGTTATTTTGCATATTTACTGTAGGACTGGTGTCCAAAAGGGTTGAATTTTTGGGCAATCCCACATGTGGTGATATGTACCGATAGAGGTGCAGCCTCTCCAGCATTTTGGTGAGGTTCCTGGGTGTATCAGCGCCAACTTACATGGTGTTATGTAACATCTATAGGTAAGTTTCAAGGCGAGTTCCCTTCTTTTGGCTGAGATGGATTTAAAGGGAGGTTTAGACCACAGTTTAGTTCATTGGGTAGAGTTTATTTTGTAGCCTATGTCATGCTCTCATTGTTTTTTGATTGAGATGAGGGGATCTGTGGGATTCTGGAGCAGTCTTTGTACATTGTGGATGCCATCCCCTTGCCATGTCCCTCTACTGTCAGCAGAAGGTTTTCAAAGGTGGTCAAAGGCTTAGTGGCTGCTGTTTTTACTGCAGGGTTGTTTAAGAAGCATGCAGTTGGCAGTGTGTTAACCAGGGCATTTGGGTGTCCCATAGTTTGTCCTGTATTTCTTGTGTCAGTATGGGTTTATTATTTTTGTAGAGGTCTGTTAGGCGATATAAGCCTTTGGGCTCGTCAAGATTTTGTTAGGAGGTTTCGGACTGCGTGATGAAATAGTGGATGGTTTTCCTAAGTTTGTTTTGGAGGAATGGGTATCCTGTGGTGGGAGCATTTGCAATCGTGTCTATCCAGTGTTCCAAACTAGCTGGGCACCAACCTTTGTGCCTAGCATCTCCACCTGCCTGGCTGCAGTGAGCTGGTCTGCTGGGCACAGTGGGAGCAAAAGATGTGTGTCTTTTGCTGCCACGCTACCCCTGCAAAACACCTGATTCACCCAGCAGCGCAGCAGCAAAAGACATGTCTCTTTTTTGCAGCTGTGCAAATCAGGAGTTTTGCGAGGTAGCTTGCTGCCACACTGCCCTGCAGACCCCCTGATTCACCCGGCATCAAAATAAATAAAATATAATAAAAAATATTTTTGCTACTGGGTGAATCAGGGGGTATGCAGGGTAGTGCGGTTGCAAAAGATGCATCACAAAATCCTAGGTAGAAGGATTGCTAAGTATTGGAGGGGTCATAGCTTAGTGGTAGGACACATGCTTTGCATGCAAAAGGTCGCTGGTTCAATCCCTGGCACTTCCAGTTAGGGCTGAGAGACAACCCTGTCTGAAATCCTGGAGAGCCACTACTAAGCAGTGTAGGAAACACTGAACTAGAGGGAGCAGTGGTCTTGACTCTGTGGTGGCTCCCATGATCCTATGACACTTGGACAATATAACTCTTCCCCAAATCTTATTCACTTCAATGGAGCTTGCACAGCTCCATCCTGGGTTGCTGGGCCTCTGCACTAATTTATTCGCACCTAGCTCTTGTACAGTTCTATCCTCAAGGATAAAGGAAATGTTTTATTTAGGTACTTAAAGGCTGCCTTTCAGGGTTTCTCCACTCAAGGCAACTCAAAACACAATCCAGAATACATTACAAACTATTAAAAAATGAAAGCATAATCTAAAAATACAGTAACACATCTAAAAGAGATATTGTTAGAGCAGTATAAGATCAAGAGAACATATACATAAATGCAAACAGCAAAAATAGCAAACTAAAACAACTGTGGCAGATAACTACCAGTTTAAAGTAATCCATGTAGGGGCCAAATGTAGCTACCTAGAGAGGGAATTCCATAAGCATGGGGCCACTACTGAGAAGGCTGCATCTCTAGCGCCTGGCAACTAATACTTCTTAGCAGAGGGCCCAGAATCGAAGCTTCATAAAGGTCTTATTCCATAATGTGTTTGTCAGTCATACACATACATCAGCTGTGTAATTCTCACAGCCCACCAAAAACAAGTTGATGATGGCAGCAAAGGAAGACACTGATACTATGTTATTTTGGAAGCTGCTAGAAAGGATAAGAAGAGTAAAGCTGCCTAATCTTGACCTTGTTACTAGAGACAGAAGCCTTAACAAAAGCAAGTGCTAGCATCCAGCTGGTTTCAGGTGGCCTCTTCGGACATTGCAACTTGAGCATGATTACACAAAGGATGAAACATTTACACAAGGCTTAAACATGCAGAGAGCTGAGGTCAGCAATATGTTAATGTCTGAAAAGGTTACCCAGAAGATTCCTTTAGATTGGGTCAAGAACAGGTTTTCCAACACACTGATAAACAAGCTCCTCTCTATAAAAGCTGAGAGCATGTCAAAATATTAAACGCTACTTATGGTGAGTTCGAGTAAAGTTAGCCTCATAGTAGTACGAAAGGTTCTTATCAGCCACCACCCCCTTACAGGCACATACTTGAAGACTGCAGTCCATCTTGATGGTAGGAGGCAGGGTAACAAAAAGCTGAATTTTCATTGAAATTTCCCAATTCAGCTGTAAGTCCCAGAGGTCAACCAAACATGCTTCCAAAAGGCTAAAGCTGAGCATTTGCAGAGTCTGCAGTAGGACGTTCCAAAACACACACTCTCTCTCTCTCTCCCTCTCTCTCTCTCTCTGTGTGTGTGTGTGTGTGTGTGTGTGTGAGAGAGAGAGAGAGAGAGAGAGAGAGAGATTGCATGCCAAACATACACCATGAATAGCGAGCTTCCTTCACGCCTTTAATCTCTGAACCAGATTCATTAATGAAATCATTAAGAGGGTGCTGCCCTCAAATCTTTGAAGAACACTAGGGGTCACAAAGGAAGAGACAGTCCACCACACAGATGTCTGACACACAGAGATGTCTGATGCAGGCACTTTGCAGCATCTTAGGATCCAAGAGAAGGAGGAGGGTCTGGAAGACAAGCCAGCCATTCCCAGGTTTTTACCTCTAGGTTGTTGTTGGCATCCGGCTGCCTCAAGAAACAATGGAAGAGTGCACCATCTGGGGTAAAGTCAAACCGTTGGAGTTACAGTGCCTGTTGTGGCTGCAGAAACCAATACGGGAGAGACATGTTTTGCAAGAGAATTAGATATAAATTAGAGTGATGGGTCTATTGCTGGTTATTAACTTAATGAATCACTGGTGGACGTAATGATTTCAATGTTTTTATAACAGTTAAGTCACTTACAGAAAACTGTTGTTATGTGACATATTAAATACTTTTAAAAATCAGTGTGAAGGCAAGTCAAGAGATGGCATAGGAAGCCATCTTTCTGGTTGCAAAGATAGTTTAAACTGAAAATAAACTGCACTTTTTAAGCCTCTGCATTACAAACAGCAGAATCCCCTCAAACTGGGATTTAAGGTGAGGAATTGCCAGCCCTATTTTATTTTATTGGGAGAATGAAGATGGTTCAAGGATAGTCCAGCTCTGAGGGCCTTCTGGCAGTTCCCTCACTGCAATAAGTGAAATTACAGGGAACCAGGCAGAGGGCCTTCTTGGCAGTGGCGCCCTCCCTGTGGAACACCCTCCCTTCAGATGTCAAGGAAATAAAGAACTACACAACTTTTAGAAGTCACCTGAAGGCAGCCCTGTATGAGGAAGTTTTTAATGTCTGGCATTTTATTATGTTTTTATATGTGCTGGAAGACGCCCAGGCTGGCTGGGTCATAAATAATAAAATTATTATTATTACTACTCCTACCACCACCACCTCATCATCCCCAAGAGATATGCTGACCTATCCTGTTCCCACAATATCATCTGCCACTTAACAGCTGCAGAAAGTTTCCATTGACAGTGCAATTGGTTTTACAGGCTATTAAACACATCATCCAAGGAGGATTCTCAAAGGCTGTTTTTGCTGCTGTTGAAATACTGTAAACCAGACTTCATTCTTTTTATCCCAGATACTAATCACTCACCCCATCTATCGTGATCCACTCTTTACCATAATTAGCTAAATGTTTGCAAGTGTACTCATACACACACAGCTACTCATGGCAAGAGTTGATAGAACAATTCTGATCCCAAATACCCAATCAGAGGAGTAAAACTCCTTCCTATCTAGTGCTCAAATAAAGAGGTTGACTAGGATGGTTGCAAGGGAGGGGAGCACTTGTGAAGTCCTAAGAGGCCTCAACATGGCCCAATGTTTATGGAACATTATGGAGTCTTGCAACTACTCATGGGCAAGTAACCATTATTTCAGGGCAAGGGGCTCACCAAATGCTCTGTGGACATGACCTTCCCTCCTTCCCTCTCACTGCCTCAAAGTCACCTTTTGGGAAATCCTGCCATTCCTCCCCATGATCAAACATCAAGTAAGCCACATTGCTCCTTCAGGACAACATTATTATTACCGTAAATGTGTACCCAAGCTCCCCACACTGTACACAAATGGCAGCTAGCACACACAATGTACCCCCCCAACCCTGCCCTCCAACAACAGCAGAACAAAATAAGAGAGCAGCCACTAATAAAAATCTGCAGAAGGCAAACAATCACCCCCTCAAGTCAAAGACCTGCTTGAACAAAAAGTTCAATGTATGCCCCAGCTTGTAGTTTACAGAGGTGGGATGGAAGGAGGAAAAAGAGGCCCTTCTCACTATTGCAGCAGATGGCAAGGAGGGTGCAAATCTGAGAGAGGACTTTCTCCATGGCAGCACCCTGTCTCTGAATTCCCTCTCCTGGGAGATCAGGCACTTTCCTGATCTGAACATGTTCAGGCAGAATTTGAAGACATTTTTATTTGCCCAGGCTTTTGGAAGGATAGGAACACTCAGGCAATTTAGATTTTAAAACCTGTCATTTTTATTATTCTTTTGGAAACAGTCTTATGCCCTATTATGCGTCCTCACTAGACACACTTCAAATGTTTGCAGTACACAGAGATCTTAGTCTCTCCCCAAAATCTTAGAAGCAAGGCACTTCCATAGAGGGGAAGGGAATCCATCAGGTATCTTGATCCTAAGTCATTTGGGGCTTTAAAAGTCATAAAAAGCACTGTGATTTGTTCCTGGAAATGCATCCAACGTCAGTTATATCAAACACTAGAGTCATGTGCTCTCCATAATCAACCCTGTCCTCAGCATTCAGGACAAACTAAAGTTTCGGAACACTTTTCAAGGGAAGACATAGTCATCCAAACGAGATTTAGTTAGGGTACCATTCTCCTTCACAAATTACAGTCTAGCCTTTGGAGATTAGCCATTTCCAAATACAGAGTCTGTAGTCCATACTTCCCTGCCTGTGGACAGCTGCACAGGATGTTTCATTTAAAGATGCCCCTCTGAGGTCAGGGGAGATTCTCAACTGGCCTTATATACCTGCTACTAAATGTGGAATTGACACCCCCCCCCCAAAAAAAGTACAATACAGGCAATAATAATCCAAAAAGCCACACATCCAAGCAGAGTATATAAACACTTCTGTTTTTTAAAAAAATGTACCAGGGGGTAAATAGTATAGTGAAGAAAAAAGTAGTAGCACTATAAATTTTAAAAGGAAAGTTAAAGGTAAAGGGACCCCTGACTGTTAGGACGACTCTGGGGTTGTGGCGCTCATCTCGCTTTACTGGCCGAGGGAGCCGGCGTTTGTCCGCAGACAGTTCTTCTGGGTCATGTGGCCAGCATGACTAAGCCGCTTCTGGCGAATCAGAGCAGCACATGAAAATGCCGTTTACCTTCCCGCCGGAGCGGTACCTATTTATCTACTTGCACTTTGACATGCTTTCAAACTGCTAGGTTGGCAGGAGCTGGGACCGAACAACGGGAGCTCACCCTGTCGCAGGGATTCAAACCGCCGACCTTCTGATCGGCAAGCCCTAGGTTCAGTGGTTTAGACCACAGCACCACCCGCATCCCCTAAAGTTAACTAGTGCTAAATTGTTAGGCCAACCTATCTAGAGCCAACCAATCATAGAATCGTTTATTGGTGTTCAAAATAGATAGGTAGTTGGACTGGTTGGATGCAGAGAAGTGGTGGGAGGCCCAGTTGGGGAACCCCCACAGGAAGAAGGCTCAGAGCCAGGGGACTGGTGATGAGATGACGACAAGTGGTCAAAGGGAGAAGAGGGAGCAGATTGGCAGGAGGATGTGTCAAAAGCTGAAGAGGTAGCTAGGCTTAATGAGCAAGTGGAGGCAGGCTGGTCCTGCTGTGATCAGCTCTCCTTCCCCCTGGTTTCCTAGAAGACGCAGAGAAATGAAGAGGGTGGAGCATAGAGAAACAAGACGAAGGAGCCTTAGTTTGCTGGGGAAGGAACCTTAGACAGCAGTGGAAAGGCAGGGATCTTTAGTCTTCACAACTGCTACAATTTGGGCAAGACCTACTGGGAAAAAGCCTGTACTGTTTTGGTTTCTTTGAATAGTTAACTTAACTGACACCGGGTGTTTTATTGCTGACCTACGCCTGACTCCAGCTCCTGACAGTAGTTTAGAAAACACAATTTCAGCTATTTGAGAGTACCTATTATCACTTTGCTTGATTATTTAAATATTCCTAGCCAAGGTTGACTTATAATTTTTTTGAAAACCAATTAACAGAAATGCCAACTACAAACTGCAGCAAGATCACACACATCCCTATTATTCAAAGGACACTATAAAAGAATCACTGGCCAGAGTCCTCCAAGCCAGGAGCTGGTCAGTCTTGCCCCACTGTTGTCCAGTAGACCCGGAAGAACTATTATGCCATTAAAGGGACAAGGCTCCCCCTCCCCAACTCAATCACAAGTTTCATTTGACGGAGAAAAAGTTTGTACAGTCATCCACAGAGCAACAACCATTTATTCTGGTGGGAACCACAATGTAAATATTCCACCTCTTCTGGCCCTGCCTCCAAAAATACAGATCAAAGAAACTGAAATACTAATTTCAGAGCAAAACATGAAAACAGAAATAAAAGGAATACACGATGTTATCCACAAAATTTAAGAGCACACAATGTTTTCTGTCTACAATGGCCCTTAGAAGGAAAATTAAGACCCACCTTTTCAGCTCCTCTTCTTTGATCCTCTCCTCTTCCCACAAGAACACACCAGTGACGGCTGCCATCAGCTTGCAGGCACTGGCATAACGCCCTAGGAACTTGCGCCACAAAGAGCTGAAGAGGCTCTTGCGTGTTCTCTCAGAGTAGATGTTACTGTACAGCTGTCCAATCTGCTGAGCACGCTGGACCCTTTGGCCGGTCACATAGCTGAACTGGTTGGCCAGCAGCGAGAATAGGTTTTTCTGCCTTGGACATTGCTCTGTTCCTTTCCGTAGCCAGGTGAGCAGCCACTGGTACCTGTCTTTCAAGGACTTCTCATTTTGCCAAACAAATTGTAGTTTCCCTTTGTAGCCGATGAAGCGGGCAGTATTCGTGTAGTAGGAATAAATGCTGGAGGCCTGCCTCCAATGAACTGGGTGGAACATTCCTGCCAAGCCTCACAGACTTGGGAAGAGAGATCAGAACAGAAAATTAGTCACAAAAGATGCCAACAGAAGTCTTTCACACCTACGTGCTTAGAATATGCCCTACTAACTTTGCAGCTCTGCCGTTCCCAGGCTTTAGTTTAGTCTCACGCTAGGCTTCCAAAAGCCACCAAAGGATCAAAGAAGCACATTGGAAAGCACCCCTACCCCCCCCCCCGCCAACAATCCATCGAAAATTTGACAGAAGACTTCATTCTCACCAACATCAAATAGACAAAGAGCAACTATGGAATTTCAGTTACCTGAATGATAGTAATACAATTTCTAAAAGCGCTCACCATAACAGACCCTTGCTTTGTTCAGTGTGAGTATGCATGATTTTTCTGTGTTATTGCATAGCAAAACGTTTCTAAAAAATTATTTTGCCCTGCTGTGTTTTATAGATGAAATCACAAGCCACTTCATCCAATTAACATATAGCACAACCAAGAGGATTAGTGTGCTGTTATTTCCAATGCATAATTGCTGTTACTATTTTAGTTTAGTCATTCTATTTATTTTAAAACAGAATTTACTCTGTTGTTTGAAATTAGACTAAGCAAGCTCATTTAGGCCCAAAGAGAAGGTGGCCAGGAAATTTATAAAACACCAGCAGATAGGTCAGGTCATACATTGTTTGAATCTGTGGTTTCTAACTTTCCCTTCTGTTAAAGCACAGTCTTTCTTCAATGGGTATCAAGCAGGTCCACAAGAAAATATATAAATTAATGACTAGCTTCTGTCAGCCAGCACAGTAATAGTCAACAGGAAGAATACAGAAAAGGTGAAGGGGGAATATTAGTCTGAAAAGTGTCATTTTGAAAGCTTGCTTCCAGGATCTGAGCAAGTAGCTTGTCTAAAAAAATATGTCTCCCCAAAAGCAGTAGAATCATTGATATGGCTTGCAGGGAAGCAATAGAATGAACACAACCAAATTACACAAATCAAATGAAAAGGGCCAATTGTTCACTGCATTCCTCTGCCAGAAATTCTGCTTATCAAACTGGCTTAAGAGGAGACACACCCTCTCACAATTTTCCAGTGATCTGACCTCTCCAATCAGAGAAGGAGCCAAAAATAAACAGGCTCTCTCCCCGCTCCACCTTGCTTTCACAGTACAGTAAAACCTGGCAGGTAATCTGCATTAGCAGCATTAGCTTTCAGTCTTTCAAACAGCCTAAGCTTAACAGTCACCCAGCAATGACCCTGGTGCAGGACCATTAATAGTCACTTCTTTACTCTAAGCATGAAATAGGAAGAAGTGTTAGACAGGCATCTTTTTGCAGACAAGGGTAGAGTATTCTGCAGCAGCTGCAATGGAACACCCTCACCCAGGATTGCTTCAGGCTTTGCACAAGAATATTAAGGTAACAGATAAATGAGCAGCAATTGCTTTTCTCTTTCAGCTGCAGTAGCTGATCCCGAGCACAAACCTATTAGTCCCTTAATGACCAAGAAGTTTGTGGACAGGAGCAGGAAGCTCTGGATGCAATCTTAAAACCAACATTCCTATCAGCCTTTGCAATTCTGTGCTGACAAGCAGCCATTGATTCTTTTGATGGGACCACAGTAAGCCACTTACAGCCCTAACCTACATTGTGAGTTGGAGATTAGTCCCAAATAAGTGCAGCCTTATTCTCTCAGGTGTCACAGAAAATTTGGGTTTTAATACAGCTGCTTTGGAGATTAGGCATTAGCATGCTTTCAGGTTACAGAAGCCCTCCAACCCTTCCAGTTGTAAGTCTTTTGAGGCCTTTTGTGCCTCCTGGACAGAGGGTAGTAACCAACTAAATTCTACTCAGTGGAAACCCACTGAAATTAATGGACCTCCGTGAGTCTTGTCATTAATATAAAGGGGTCTACTAAGTATGACTGTTGGATACAGCCTAGAACATCCTGCCTGCAAACCACTAATAATTTTTTTGGGCTACCTTGTTTACTGATAAAAGTTCTGAGTAAAAAAATAATTTACAAAAATTGATTTCTCCCAAATTCTTTACATGGAAATATTTAAATTTGCAAGTTATTTATAAAGGCTTTGTGTTTACTGGCACAAGATGGTTACAACAAAGAATGGAAGCAAAGAACAATATTCCCTAGGTCATAAAGCAAGTAAATAGCAAAGCTTCCTCCAGGAATCCAGGTCCAAATCTCTAGATCAGCCTTCTTAGTGGCATAGGAACTGCACCCAATTCACTACAGGAGATAAAGAAATGCTACAGATTTTCAGAGTGAACCAGGAATACTTAATTACTGTGAAGGCTGGCAACATTAACCCCTCTATGGGGGAATCCCTTGCAGGTGACTGCAGTGCCTGAAGACAGGCAGTAAGAATGTATTCTCTCAGCAATGCCCAGAGAAGAACCGCCATGGTGCATATGCACCAGCAAAACCAGACACCTTCATCTGCCCCAGCTGCAACAAAACATGTCTGCCCCATACTGGTTTCTACAGCCACATCAGGCACTGCAATTCCTAGAGAACGAGCCCCCCTTCCCCCCCACAATCTCTCAGTCCTTCGTACAACCACCGACCCCGAACGACAGCTGCAATGTTGCTGTCTTCCATTCAGCAGCCTCACAGCCCACAGGTAGAAACTGTTCTTTAACCTGTTGGTTCGGCTTATCATGCTACTGTATTAAAAAGGTGCTGGCCAGGGTGTGAGTAACAACCAATCCGTCCCAGAGAACTCTAGGAATTGCACCTTTGCAAGGGGAATAGGGGGCCTCCTAAAAACTCTCAGCATACCTAAAAAACTACAGCTCCCAACAATTTTTGGGAATTATGTTTAAATATCCCATGACTGTTTCAAATGCTATTACAGCACCAGAAATGTACAGTGTGACTGTGGCCTTGGTCAGGTCCATTAATTTCAACGGGGGTCTACTCTGAGTAGGAGTAGCACTAAATGCCACCCTGCAACCCTAATGATTATATTGTTTATTTACTGTATTTCTATACTGCCCTTCATCTGAGGGCCACAGTTAGAGGTGTGCGATATATCGATATTTTGGCTCTTACCGGTAAGAGGTTTAATATTTGTTCACCCTGTAATGCAGGCATCCCCAAACTGCGGCCCTCTAGATGTTTTGGCCTACAACTCCCATGATCCCTAGCTAACAGGGCCAGTGGTCAGGGATTATGGGAATTGTAGTCCAAAACATCTGGAGGGCCGAAGTTTGGGGATGCCTGCTGTAATATATTGAGAATGCACTGCCCAGCTGGTCTTGCAGACCTGGCAGGCAGGAAGCAGGTAGGTGATACACTCTCTTTCCTTGGAGGTTTTTAAACAGAGGTTGGATGGCCATCTGTAAATAGGTGCCATGTGGAACCTAGATTGTCTACCAGACTTTCTAAACTTGATCTACACCAGTTCCCAATTTGTTACAGAGCCAAATTCAAGGGGTAACTATGGGTATATAAAGCCCTTAACAGAACAGTAATAGATTCTCCAGAAATCTTTAATGGTTTAGTTAAACATGCTATCACTGTGTAATTTTTCATTTAATTATACGCATCAATTTTAGGTTATTATTCTTTTCAATATTTTCCTAGATTATTATAAACTCCAACCTTATTTCAGACATGGTGATTTATTGAGATATCAATGACGCGGGTGGCGCTGTGGTCTAAACCACTGAGCCTAGGGCTTGCCGATCGGAAGGTCGGCGGTTCGAATCCCGGCAACAGGGTGACGTCCCGCTGCTCGGTCCCTGCTCCTGCCAACCTAGCAGTTCGAAAGCATGTCAAAGTGCAAGTAGATAAATAGGTACCGCTGCAGCGGGAAGGTAAACGGCGTTTCCATGCGCTGCTCTGGTTTGTCAGAAGCGGCTTAGTCCTGCTGGCCACATGACCTGGAAGCTGTACGCTAGCTCCCTCGGCCAATAATGCGAGATGAGCGCCGCAACCCCAGAGTCGTCCGCGACTGGACTTAACTGTCAGGGGTCCTTTACCTTAACCTTTACCCCGTGATATCGAAAACCAGAAATTGTCCAGTCCTAATCGCAGTATAAAAACACACAACATAGTAACAAAAGCACGTGGCACGCTAAGCAGCTCAACTCCGGCTCCCCAGCTTCGCACCCACCTGTCTCGCCTAGGCGTGTGCTATCATTCCATTGAGAGGCGTGCAGAATGTGGCAAGAAGCTCCACTCCTAGGCTAAAGGAGAGAGAAGGAGGGCGAACCCCGCAGGCTCGGCATGAAAGGAAACATGCACAGGCCGCAACTTGTGCCTCCGCTTAACGGGGGGAGACGTGAGGGGCTTCGCTTGCCGGTTCTTCCTAAGGAGCCTCTTCCCGCCAAACTCTGGCCAGGGCCTCCCCTAGACCGACTACCGAGCCCTCCTCCCGCGAGGAGGCTGCCTCCGTCGCCGCTTCCACTCGCTGTTCTGTGGTAGAACCGGCGGCGGGCGACCTTCAGCACAAACTCACCTGGCGACGTCCGGCCCCCCTCGCTGTTGCCAGGGGCGACCCGCGCCCAGCGGCCTAGCTGACTGAGAGGCGACGAGCTCCGAGTCGCTCCAGCCTGCCGTCCTCCGCTCCCCTCACAGCCAAGAAGCCCCCGCATGTGCCGCACTCCACCCGCGCGCTGCGTCCCGCCCTCTGCCCTCTAGGCCCCGCCCACCGGGCCTTCGACAGCGCCCGGCTATTGGCCGCTCCCTCCCCGTCCTCGCCGTCCGGTTGGAGGAGAGGCGCATCCGTCTCCTCTCCTTTCCGCAGCCAGCAAGTTAGGCTGCCCCAGCTTCTTCGTTTGATCTTGCTGTCAGCCGCCGCCGCGAACCCTCATCTTTGCCTTGTGACCCGCTCAAGGGCGCCTTGGAGACAGCAGGACCCCACTCGGGGCTGCCCCTCGCGATGCCTGCGTGGGTTGCTGGGGGATTGGCTGTGTTTTTTGTAAGGTGAGGCCACCACCGCCGACTCAAATGTTGACACCTTTTCCCCCCACACCAAGCTTCAAAAACAAAACCTCTTATCGCACTTAAGAACGGCGTAACTGCGCTGGGTATGAAAATCAGCAAGCGCTACCACCACCTCATGTACTGAGGAAACGTCCAACATTTCACCCTTCTGCATTTTTATATATATATATTGCGTACAAGTGACCGAAAAGGCAGTGCAGGATAATGGTTGAGCCGGGACACCAGCGTCCCAATCCCCAGTCAGCCTTGAGGCCCTACCTCAAAGGGTTGGTGTAAGAACAGAACAGGGCAGTCCCTTGTACGTCATCCTGAGCTCAATTATGAGTTAGGCAATTATGAGTTACTCGAGTTCAATTAACTAATGTTACTATGCTGCTCTTTCTCCTCCCTCTCCACCAGCTTCGGAGGCAAATATTTCAAAAACTTGGAACTCCTGCTAGGACCCAGAGCTTAGAAGCCACACACTTCCATTGAAACAAGAAGAGAGAACCTGCAACCCTCCAGACATTGCTGGGCTCCAACTCCCATCAGCACCAGCTAGCCAAGCAAATAAACAGGTGATGGGAGTTGTAGTAGTGCAGCATTCATTCCTGCACTCAAATGGCAGGAGAGGAAATGTTAAATGTCTTCTCCCCTGTAGGCAAAACAGAACTTTAATAAAGTGCTAAATGATTACTGTACTTCAGACACCTCAAGCCAATTAAAGCTGGCAGCAATCAAAATCAGTTTCAGTAAAACTTTTAATCCTAGATTTTCAATAATTCTCATAGGCTTTGAACACATTTTTTAATCACTTTGCACTGCTATATTGCCATAATGGGGAATACTTTTAAAGATAACACATCTTAACAAGAAGTGGCTTTTATTAAATGTGAAGTTATCATATCACACAGAAAAATTCCCTCCCATCAGGATCTTCAAAGCAACATATTTGTAAAGGTAAGGTAAAAGAACCCAGAACAGTTAAGACCAGTCAAATTTGACTAGGGTGTGGTGCTTGTCTCCGTTTTCAGGCCGAGGGAGCTGGCATTTGTCCACAGACAGCTTTTCCAGGTCATGTGGCCAACACGACTAAGCCACTTCTGGCACATGGGACACTACGAGTGCCAAAGAGCATGGAAATGCCTTTTACCTTCCCGCGAAGGCAGTACCTATTTACTCACGCTGGTATGCTTTTGAACTGCAAGGTTGGCAGGAGCTGGGACAAAGCAACGGGAGCTCGCCCCATTGTGTGGCTTTGAACTATCGGCAAGCCCAAGAGGCTCGGTGGTTTAGACCAGAGCAGCACCCACATCCTCTTATAAAGATGCATATTCAAACCCAAATGTGATCAGTTGCTTAAAATGCAGAAGTTAATCACTTTTTTTAAATGTTTAAGTAGATGCCACCCTGAAGAACATTTGTCTTTGAATTTCTGTTGGGTAACATGTTGCCATACCTTTTGAGTACAGTATTTTACAATTAGGTCAATTGGGGGTGGTAGTGTGAGAACAAACAAATCTAAAATAAAATAATAATAATAATAATAATAATAATATTTATACCACGCCCATCTGGCTGGGTTTCCCCAGCCACTCTAAAAATCCTAAAATACTTAGGATGCGAGATGCTGCCATCCTCTCTGGGGCACAGATGTTCAGAGAACAAAGAAAGCAGTATTTGCTCTGAAAACGTACCTTGTAAGAGAACTTGAGTTGGCCAAGGCATTACAGTCAAAATAACTTCAATCACTATAAAAGGTAAAGGTACCCCTGACCGTAAGGTCCATAATTGCTCTCATTTTGCAAAGCCACAGGCACCCAGATCTTAGGCAGGCACCCCCAAACTTCGGCCCTCCAGATGTTTTGGACTACAATTCCCATCATCCCTGACCACTGGTCCTGTTAGCTAGGGATCATGGGAGTTGTAGGCCAAAACATCTGGAGGGCCAGTTTGGGCATGCCTGTCTTAGAGCAAGAAAATCCACAAGAGCTCTACTCTGTAACAAAGTATTTCATTCTTGTCTTGGCAAATTCAGGGCCACTTCTATCCCCATCCTTTCCATGTCAGCTGAGAAGCCATGACATACTCTATACCTCTCCCACCTCCTGGAGTCAAAATTTAGATTGTATGTCCCTAATAGCAAAGACCTTTGTTTTGTGATTATCTGCCTGTCTATCTCTGCAGCTATAGACACATTCTCTTGGTAGTGTGTATATTGGTGTTTTCACAGGTAGTTCCACAGCTTTAAAGCTGCCTTCCTCCAGAGATCCAAGTGCCCTCCAGTAGTGATGCAAGACCCCTACATATATCACTAGCCTTCATAGATGAAAAAGACTAGAAATTCTAATTCCTTGTCATGCATTAGCCTTAGAAGCAAAGAAGTTCATGACAAGTTGGCTAAGGAACAATTCGCACTTAATGACAGTAGTATGATGGTTTTAACAGCAAAGAAAAAAAAGCTTTTTAAGATGCACATGCAAGGCAGTGGCCTTTGGTGAATGACAGACAGCTTATACACAAGCAAACAATAGGCAGGTTTGGCTAATGCTTTCTAATGGTGTGTGGGTGAACAAGATTGCCCATTTTTTGTGGTAATTTCTCTCAGCCATAGTATAAACACCCAACAAAAGACTATTTACATCCTTATTTTATTTTTGGTAGAAAAGGGTATTCAGGATTTTACAGATGGATTTAATCAACAGTGCTTCATGAATGTTGTTCAAGGTCTAAAAATGATCACAGTAACCAAGTACACATGGAAACCAGTTTTGGTCAAGTCCCCTCTGTGGAAACAAGCTGAATGGAGCCACCTCCATACTGGAGATAAGTCAAACTCCCTTTGGCACATGGAGGTGCTGCCAGTGTTGCTTTCCCTTCTCAGGGCCAGAAAAAGAGAAGACTGCAAGAGTGACCAGCAAAATATTCCCGAGACCAAACATTGATCTCTTCGATAGCCAAAGATTAGAGATTAGGTGGAGATAGTAAAATTATGCATACTATTTACAGCCAAACTCTTTTCTCATATGCAGCAGTGGGGAGGGGGAGGAGAGAGGGGGAAGGGACAGTCTCTGCTCACACCACATACAAAAGGAGCTACGGAGTCAGCTCTGTTGACATGTGGAAGGCAATAACAAGAAGAGAACACAAAATGAGAATGCACCAGTGGCACATTTGTCATTCACTGGACTGGAGCTGAATGAAAACCACTCTTTGTTTAATCTCCTACAAACTGCTTTTTACAGACAGACTTCTTTCAAATTCTACAATTTAGTCCTGTTTCTCTATCTTTTGAAGGGCACAGAGAGGGAAGCACGTTATCAGAATCCAATTAAAGCCCCAGTTTTCAAGCGATTAGGATAACACAAAGGAGTCACTCCTCACTAGACTGATGTGTAACATGTCATACTTGTAGCAGGAAAATCTCAGCTACACTGCACATTACTTCTGCATGAACCAGTCCTAGACAGAGAGAAGCTAGTAGACTGAAATCAGATAGACATCTCAAAGACAGGAGTGCCCTCAGGATATAGCTTCAGCATATCCTGAATGGCAACCTGTTTCATGGAAGTTTCACTGTTGAATCTCTGTCTTCCTATGTTAAAGCAGGTCTTGCTTTTAGTTCTCCAAAGTGCCATCCCCTTATTTTTATTTTAAACTGAAACAGGCATCTCTTTCATCCACCTCCCATCTTTTCAGTTGAACATAACGTCCCACCTAGTCATCAAAAAAGAGCTGCAGTGAGTAGGTCAAGTTCCTGGCTTATTCAAAGCAATTTTAGTTCAAAGCACTACAATACACAAAGAAAAAGGGGAAGCCAGTCATTACACAGAGCATCGTGCACCATCTTGCATCACTGCCTGCAACTATCAGGAATATCTCTGCGAAACAGTGGCTTAAGTTGGAAGAATTGCCTTTTGGGCTAGAGAGCTTAAAAACCAGAAGAAAATAAAGTTTCAATTAAAATGGATTAAAAAATTAAAATCAAGCCTAGGATGAGATTTTGCATATAGTCTTGTGATAAACGAATAGGTGCCAATACTATTTCTTAAAAACTGGGACATGAGTGTGCACATAGGTATGTACACATGTGCCAACACAAACACACACACACACACACACACACACACACACACACACACACACACACACCAGTGCCAACTGGAATGATAACCCTTTTAAAGGTGCTGTTCCTTTACCTCAAAAGGTAGCCCAGTCCATCCAGGAGATATTTAGTAGTGGCAATGTCCTGGAGGTGGCTCTGCCAAGTTTTGTTGGTCCTCCCCCCACCCTTCCCAATGCCTATGGAGGAATGGGAGCCATGAGAACAGCAAATAAAGTGCAAAATGTTTCTCTTAAGTAGCATGAGGCAGAATGTGGGAGAGGAAGCAGCAATGGTGGCAGCAAGCTTACCATGCCTTTCAGAGAGCACATGAATCAACCCAAATGTGTCACCTCCCCACAAACCAGTGCATAGAGAAGGATTCCCACCTTTTGATGTGCTAAATGAAGAACATATTTGCCTCCAGGTGTGAATATCAGTGAGAGTCACATTCCCCCCAAAGAGGCAGTGCCTCTGAGTGCGGGTGGATGAACAGTGCAGGACTGCTGAACTCACTACCACAAGTGTGCATACTAGTGTGAAAGATCTTATCACAATGCAAAAAAACAACCAAAAAACTGTTGACCCCTCCCCCCGTCTTCCCAAACACTTAAGTCAAGCTTGCACATGCCATGTCTTTCACATACAAGGCAAGACCTCTCCTGGAGTAGCTGTGCTTTGCCTCTCTCTACAGGAGGACACCCAAGTGAGTGCAAGTAGCTGGACTGCCTGGGTCAAGTCTGTTGAGTCACAAAAAAGCACAAACCTATAGCTGGGTCACACCAGTCAGTTCTTTGAGTCACTTGCTGTACGAAACGCAAGGGGCTGGGAAAGAAAAATCACCCATAGGGCTGCTTTGGAAGTCACAGCATGAGCAAAGCTTCAGTTTGCAGCTCCAAAGTGAGTTAGTTCTCTTCCTGGCTGGGAGGTCATAAAAGTGAGTGAACCACCTGGGAAAGAAAAGCACCAGTGAGTGGCTCCAGGCAAGGGAATGCAGTCCCAAGTGATTGTGTGCAGTTAGGATCTGCAGCTGGGCTAAAAGAAAGCCTTCTTTCCCACAGCCCAAGTGGTAGCATTATGGTGTATATGCTGGAGGTGGCTGGAACTGGTTGATCACTTCGTATTCTGCTGGATAAGGTTCATTCTCTTCCATCTCGGAGAGGAGCTCCAATGCCTGCTCTTCCTCTTCAGTTGGGTAATGGCGCAGTAGGTTGGCAGCTGTGGCAAGGATGGAGGCCCCACCAGCTCCAGCCACCAGGTAAAAGCTAACGGCAAAGGTAACATACACCTGTGAGCCATGGTACTTTTTGTGCTGCTGCTGCTGCGCAAGGATGAGCTCCGAGGCCCAATAGCAAAACCCGATCACAGTGGCACACTGCAGCACTGAGGGCAGAAGCAAGAGAAAAGAATTAGAAACGGAGCAGAAGCAAGCCTGTTCCCCCGATTCTATATTTAGGTATTTTTATCACAGGCATTGCTCAGTGGAATTCGTTTGGCTCTAATGCGACTTCTTAAAAGCTTGTGGATATGGGTAATGTGGGACATAATCCTAGATGCCATTTATCAGAATGGTAACACATTTACATTTGACTAATTTGAAGTTATGGGTGTGCATTTTCTTGTTTCTATGCACAGACATGGAGATTTAAAGATGCAAGCTATTTATCAGACTCCACCATGGCTGAGCATGTTACCGTTTCTCAGCCCCACCCTCTTGCCTGACTTCAGAGGACATCAATGGAGCTTTGCCTAGTTCAGTGATGGCTAACCTTGACACTCCAGATGTTTTGGAACTACAACTCCCACCATCCCTGACCACTGGTCCTGTTAGCTAGGGATGATGGGAGTTGTAGTTCCAAAACATCTGGAGTGTCAAGGTTAGCCATCACTGGCCTAGTTAGTGAAGATTGAAGAACAACTTCAGGGAAGACAAAAGAAAACAAAGTAGGTCTCACAAACCTGAGGTCTGCCCAGCCCTGGCCTAAGTAATGCATACACAACATCTGAGATTTTTCTGCACAAAATTCCTAAGTCCCAAACCAAAGAACTCAAGGTGCCCATGCAGAAAGAAGGCAAAACAAGGTCTTTTATTGCTACAACTGCTCTAATATTTTTATTACTAGTTATATATAGTCTTCAATGTACATACCACTGTATAGAGTAATATAAGCAGAAGGCAGGTCACAGGAATCATAGAATTGTAGAGTTAGAAGGAACCCCAAGGGTCATCTAGTCCAACCCCCTGTAATGCAGGAATCTCAGCTAAAGCATCTATAACAGGTGGCTATCCAACCTCAGCTTAAAACCCTCCAAAGGAGGAGAGTCCACTGCCTTCTGGGGGAGTCTGGTCCACTTTTGAACAGCTCTTACTGTCAGAAAGTTCTTCCAGGTGTTTAGTCAGAATCTCCTTTTTTGTAACTTGAAGCCATTGGTTCAGGTCCTACCCTCTGGAGGGGAGAAAACAAGCTTGCTCCATCTTCCATTGGGCGGCCCTTTAGATATTATCAATATGCTTCTTAAATTATGGTACCTAGCTCCAGACACAGTACTCCAGGTGTGGTCTGATGACAGAATATAGCGGTACTATTACTTCCCTTGAGCTGGACACTATACTTCTGTTGATGCAGCCTAGAAGAGCATTTAGTGCCTTTTTTCTGCATCTCATGGTTGACTCATGTTAAGCTCGTGGTCTACTAAGACTCCTAGATCCTTTTCACATGTACTACTGACAATCCAAGTGTCCCCTAACTTATATTTGTGCAGCTGGTTATTCTTGCCCAAGTGCAGAACCTTGCATTTGTCCCTACTGAAATTCATTTTGTTAGTTTTGGCCCATTCTCCAATCTGTTAAGGGCATCTTGAATCCCTGTGTATTCTTCTTGACACAGGAATGGGTAGCAGAGGGAGAATGTGCAGATAAAGTTATGTTTTGGTTCGGTTAAAAGGCAAGAGGTTCATAGAAAAGGAGGGTTTGGATAAGGAGAGAGGTGGCACTCCAAAGGAACCAACCTAGAATACAATTTAGCAGCCACATGGGTCTGGAGAAATTGCAGAGGCCATGAGTAGACTATGAACCAACCACATGGGCAACCCCTTTTTGAACCATGGCTTGCAAGCATGAGCTTCTGGTGCCCAACACAGTAAATGGAGCAGATCAATCCCCTTTAACATTACCTGTGAGGATGTGGGCAAATGCGTAACGTCGTGTGATCTTCAGTGCAGGGTGCTTTGGTCCAAACACATCCAACAGGAAAGCTGAAAGGCTGCATATGATTCCCAAGAAGCAGAAGGCAGCAATAACCCGAAGCAACAACACTGTCTGGGGGTTCATGCAGTAGTCTGTGGGGTGGGGGTGGGGGGGAGAGAATTCAAAGTTAGATTTCACACATGTAATTTACTATTCCTAAGACCAGCTGATTCCTGGAGCATTCTGAGAATTAAACATATTAGTTTGTAGCTGTGCCAGGATTTACATGGTACGTGGCACTATTTCCACATTATCTACACAATATAAATTCTGCATCTATGATGGGCTAGGCAGAAGTGAGGCTGTTTCTGTCCATACAGCTTAGAGCAGTTTTGCATTTGTTAGCTGAAGATGATTAACTGCCAATGGCATGCTGAAGACAAAAATAAAAGTTGTCAACATTTTAATGACGTATTATAATATTGCTGGCATCAAGTTCTATGTGCCATGCTGATCAAACTGCTTGACACTTCTGTCATAAGAGCACAGATGTGAAAATATTGTAGCCTGATGTGGACATTAAACAAAGACACACATTTTCTTCTGTGCACAAAAAGGAATTTCTCTCTTCCAGACTCACTAAGGGTTATTGCCAAAAGCCATTACGCAAGCTGAATAACTTCTGCTCATGGAACATAATTTGCCCTTGCACTCCATTTCCCGCCCCCTAAATCAGCTCTGATGCTTCCCTTAACCCTTTGCAGCAGATTTGTAGTAATGTAGGTAGTCATAGGGAAAAGAAGGGAAAGTTTAATTGTGGAAGCAGTATTAGTTCTACTCTGTGATGATTTCATTTAATGGATACAACCACAAAACAAAGGACAAACAAGCCTTATCTGGTCTTATTTAATGGCAGCGTAGTCCAGCACATATTTGATAAATGAGGCAGCTTTTTCCTTGAACACATCACTGACATATCAGTCCCCTTTGTTTGAAATGGGAATTGTGCCCAAACTCCCAGGGTTTTGTGGGAAAGACTATTACTGTATATAGCACTTTTAATATCCAATCACTTTACAAGTAGCATCTTGGTTATGCGAGAGCATATTTTGCACTAACTCTACCCTCAGAAATAGAGCACATTTTACAGAAATAAAAGTGCTGGGATATCATCCAGTCATTTGTAAAAGCCTTCACAAAATACACAATGCACTTTTCAAGCTATATTCCACAACCTTGAGGATCACAGATGTGCTTTCTTGCTTTAAATAAAATTCATTTTCAGAGAATCCAAAGACAGAGTAGATGCACTACAGAAACTTACAGAAAGCTTGCAAATTTTGGATCGGCTACATTAATAGCAAATAAAATGAACTTGGGGAACTTGCTGCTCTAAAATCACTTTATTTGCCATTGGCACAAGCAGTTTTACTCTATTATAGGTTTGTTGCAAGATTCCATCATAGACTGCTTGTAACTGGATTCCAGCAGGATGTCTTTCTCAGTCTCAGGTTTTTCCCAGCTTCCCCCATGGTTGGGAACTTCTTTCTAGCCTTGCATTGATTTGATAATGTTGATCACCTAATATTTCAGCCATTCTGACCCACAAAAGGACTTACTTCAGTCCAAAAGCCTCGTACATTCTATTTCCTCAAGGACATTTTCTGTAAGTTTAACAATGGTTTTTCTTGTTGCTTTTCGCAGCTTACAAGATTGCTACGTGCTCCCTAAAACATGGGAAGGGAATGCCCAACACGAATAACTTGATCCAAAATATACAAGGAGGTGGAGATCAAGCTAGGTTAGGAGGCAGGAGGGTGCTGTGTGTTACTTAGGCTTGAGCTGGTTGTGGTAGCCATGTTGAATTCTTGACTGAACATCTGAAAAACTGACATTCTCCCCCAACGCCATCATTTAAAACTCATTCCAAAACTCATGTTTGCCATACTGCATGGGGTGGGGAGAAAGGAGCTGCTGTTTAGAAGTAAACAAAAGGCCTCCTGGGCTCTGAAACTCATTTCACAGTACAGTAGGCCAGCCACTTATGGTTCTGGGGGTATGTGCGCCAAGGCAAAGTCATCCAAAGTTGGGAATCCCTGAACTGTCCTGCTACCACAAGGGGCTCTGAGACAGTTGCAGAAAGGCCCTGGGAAGCTCTCAGGGCCCTCCTGTTATCTTCAAAGAGCCTGGTAAGCAAGGAAAACCCGCTGGTTGCACGGGTGGGTCAGTGAGTGAAAATACATGGAGGGGAGAGAATTTCATGGACTAGTCGCTTTTGCAGACCTCTTTGTAGGGGTCTTTAAAACTGAACAGTGCTTTATCTTCTTAAATGTGAAAACTGAAAAGTCCTGTGAAGTATAGTTATTTCCATTTTATTAAAATTTAAAATAAAATATTATTATTTTTAGTTCCTCACATTTTCCATCCTTTCTGCAAAGAGCTAGAAACAATTTAAAGATAAATAAAAATGAAACAGGGATTCTGAGATTTCTAAAGGAGCCCAGAAACTACCTAGACTTTCTTCAACATCCTCCCAAGACAACAGGCTGTTTTATGGCAGCTTCTCCATGACAATGAGCAGCATAAAATACAGTTTAATAAGAAATATTGTGCTTTGTTTCAGATCAATTCATTTGCACTTAGTGCAGCAGCCACATAATCTAATACCAAAGGCATATTTACTTGGAACCTGATGTATAAAGCTAAAACACCACAGTACCAGCAATACCAGCATGAATCAGCCTCATTTGAATATGAAATCAAATTCCTCTTGCTCCCATTAAGAGAACTATGGCATGTATTGACTGTTCATAGCAGGGACATAGTGGAGGGGGCAGTTTGGGGGAGGGGGCGCTGCTCACGATGCCCTCCCCTAGCCAGCCCTGCATGGCTTTGTGAGGGTAGCATGAGAAGGACCCCAGCCTCAGCGAAAGGCTGTTATGTCCTTCTCATGTGCCCTCCACAAGCAGCTTTGTGAGGAGCATTTCCATGGCGCTCTGGCCACCAGAGTGATGCCTGACACAGACTGCATTTGCTCTCCATGTTTGCCCTTGGGGAGGGTGTGTAAAAAGGATGCAACAGCCATGTACCCTTCGATCCGGATTGAAGTCTAGGATCATTCTGCCCTTCCCGCGTGCTCCAGGGCGCAGTGGGAACACACTCCACTGCTGGTTCATTTGTTGTTTGTTGTTGTTGTTCAGTCGTTCAGTCGTGTCCGACTCTTCGTGACCCCATGGACCAGAGCACGCCAGGCACGCCTACCCTTCACTGCCTCTCGCAGTTTGGCCAAACTCATGTTAGTAGCTTCGAGAACACTGTCCAACCATCTCATCCTAGTCGTTTCCAACTCTTCATGACCCCATGGATGAGACCACGCCAGGCACTCCTGTCTTCCACTGCCTCCCGCAGTTTGGTCAGAGTCATGTTGGTGGCTTCGAGAACACTGTCCAACCATCTCGTCCTCTATCGTCCCGTTTTCCTTGTGCCCTCAATCTTTCCCAACATCAGGGTCTTTTCCAGGGAGTCTTCTCTTCTCATGAGGTGGCCAAAGTATTGGAGCCTCAGCTTCAGGATCTGTCATTCCAGTGAGCAGTTTGATCTTCTTGCAGTCCATGGGACTCTCAAGAGTCTCCTCCAGCACCATAATTCAAAAGCATCAATTCTTCGGTGATTAGCCTTCTTGATGTTCCAGCTCTCACTTCCATACTGTACATCACTACTGGGAAAACCATAGCTTTAACTATACGGACCTTTGTCTGCTGATCCATAGTGCACTGCAAAGTAACAAAGTAAAAAGGTAAAAGGTACAGACGCGGGTGGTGCTGTGGTCTCAACCACTGAGCCTCTTGGGTTTGCCAATTGGAAGATCGGAGGTTCAAATCTGCACGGCGGTGAGCTCCTGTTGCTCTGTCCCAGCTTCTGCCAACCTAGCAGTTCGAAAGCTCACCAGTGCAAGTAGATAAAAAGGTACCGAAGTGACGTTTCCGTGTGTTCTGGCACCTGTCACAGTGTCCCGTTGTGCCAGAAGCGGTTTAGTCATGCTGGCACATGACCTGGAAAGCTGTCTGTGGACAAACACTGCCTCCCTCGGCCTGAAGCGAGATGAGGGCTACACCCTTTGACCGTCCAGCGGTCCTTTACCTTTACCCTTTTACCTTTACCGCAATGCAACTGATACAAAAAAGCAAACAAACCAGCCCAGATCCAAAGCGCTTACAGTCTAAACACTGAGAGTGGTGTAGACAAAGGGAGGGGAGAAAGGAGAGAGGCATATTCTACAAAGGATGAATGAGTCACTGCAATTATTCACACAAAGCCTTCATTTCAGTTGGGTATCAGAAGGGTTTAAGTAACAGGCATCACGGAAACCTTGGGTTTCATGGAGGTTATGGAAAGAAGACAGGTAGTACAATATATGTTATATATAGGCAAGCCCACATGCATAAGGGTCCTCCTCCCACTGATTCCCCACGTCCCTGTTGCCCAGGCATAGGCAAACTCAGCCCTCCAGATGTTTTGGGACTACAACTCCCATCAACCATGACCACTGGTCCTGTTAGCTAGGGATGATGGGAGTTGTAGTCCTAAAACATCTGGAGGGCAGAGTTTGCCTATGCCTGCTGTTGCCCAACTAACTAGCCAGAATAGCGGAGAGATACTGCTCAGCTATTTCTGTGCTAATCAGCTGGGTGGCAGAAAGGTGCATGATGGCATCTCCTCACCACTGATGGTGAGATGAGGGGTGGGTGAGAAAGAGGGGGGTGGAAGGAACGCTGCATGTGCCTCCAACCCACCATCTATGATTGCATGGTAGGTGCCATTGGAAGCAAAGAGGTTGCCTGGGCTTGTGGGTGTTCTGGAATTTTCAGGCATAGTAGGCAGCGTGAGTAAATGAAATAAATTGCTTTGGCAGTGGTAGAACAGGAGCAGCAAAGATAACTAACCGAGATACTTTATAATCCTCAAAGGCACCTATTTGGACAGTAGGGAGCTACTTTGCCTGCCAGAAGAGAGCTGCTGGGACACAGCCAATTGTTGAGTTGAACGTTAACCACACACATGGTTGTAAAAAAAGCTATCTTAATTGTTTGGTTACTGGCAACCTCTGCACTTAGTCGGGTTTCTTCTTATATGCTTAATGCGTGGTCTGACCTTGCCCTCTCCAGAACATACCGGTAAGCATCACATTAAGTTACAAGGGAAAGGTCATTGCAGGTGGTAAGAGGGAGGAAAAGGAATTATTGAAGAAATAAGTTTTTTGAGCCCGCAAGAAGTTGCATTCTTTTTAGTAGTGACAAGCTTCTTGCCACTTTTGATCTGTTCTGCATCATAAACATAGCCAAAGCTGGGAATATGAAATTGCATGGGAAGTATGTTGCAAGATCCAGCCAGAGCTTAAATAACACATTTATGATTTAAGCACATGTCAAACTTTTGTAAACCACTCTGAGGTTTGTTTGTATTTACAATCAAGTGGCATATAAATTTTATGCAATAACTTTATCCCACTGCAATGAATGGAACATTGGCAGTTAAATTTTGACAAGATTAGTGCTCAAAAACACTGAACATTTAAAATACCATTATAATCAAGTTGATACAAAGCATCCTTTTGACAGCACTTAGTTCTACAAAAAGACAACTTTAGCTGCAGTCCTGTTTAGCCGTAAGTAAGCTCCTCTGACGACATTGGGATTTACATCTGAGTAAACATGCAAACAAGAATGCACAAACTGTAGGGGTAGGTGGGGCAGCAAGTGTCATTGTCATAGGGACCTATCCCTTCATAACTTCTGGGTTGGTAAATATTTAATAAGGAGAACCATGAAACAAGAATCAACTCCTCTACAGGCAGTTGATTATATGACACCAGGAAACACACACACAAAATTCACCTCGGTGAGCACAAGATTACACTGAACAGCTACTGTGTGAACCAACCTACCTCAATTTCTGTTTAAAGAATGCGCACTATACACAATTCACTCTCACCTTTAAGTAATTCCGGGTCTACATATCCTAGCACATCAGCAACTCCCAGCTCTTGGCGAGAACATGTGCCCCCATGAATCCGTAGCCAAGCAGGCTCTGCTAGTGCAGTACACAGGGCAGTTATTGAGAGGGCACCAGGCAATGCAGAAGCCAGGCTCCTTTCTGGCTGCTTTGGCAAGGCACTCCCATCCTGGCCTCTCCGCCTGCGCCCACTGGGCAACACCGAGCCACTTGGGGTGTACATGGATCCTCTTTCTGAGATTAGGCCGAATAAATCCAATGAAACACACTATGGACAGAAGCCCTCGGGATCTTCTGGAATGGGTGAGTGGCCAATGATTTTAGGCACCAGTCAGGGGGGGAGCAGACTCACAGAAGGCTGCAGGCAGAACAGAGCACCAGATGAAGTGTCTCTTCTGCACTCAGAAGAACCTGAAAAAGACAAACAGATCAAGCCTTGTAAATAGCCTCTCACCTGTGGCAAGTTAAGGGCTGCCTCAAGGTGACCAAGTCTGACCAATATTTCTTCCTTTTTTGGTTCAAGTGAGCAGACTCACTGATTTCTGTGGAGATTCCCATGGTTAAGCAGATGAAATACAGCAGTTTCCCTGCACCCCACCCCACCCCCACATACTGAGATATAGAAAACAGCCAAGCACACAATGCCAAGGTTTTAAAAGTGGTCATTAATTCTCAGGCCAAAGGAGATTAGGGCCAGAGTTCACAAAAGTGGCAAATTTTTTGCTAATAAGTCCTTTTAATAAAAGAACTTCAGAAAAACTACAAGTACTTTCATGTATAATAGACGCATTATGTTCCAAGATTAAATTGCACAAAAGCAGGGTTTTTTTAAGAGCACTTATTGAGGCTCCCATTTTATACCTTATACAGCAATGCTAGCAAACCAAATCAACCTGTCAAATGGCAATGACCTATTCAGCATTTGTAAAACCAGTGAGTTGGTCATGGATATTAAGACATTCCTGTAAGGATGTATGAATGTATGGCTTGAAATTAGGAGCAGTTAGCCCCCCCCATAGCATTTCTTTATTTTTAGGCAAATGGATTTGTGCCTTTGATATGCATATCTAGCACCTCAACCAACTAAGGTAAATTGCTTCTAAACAACAGTGAAGCCAGTTAGTGTTCCAATGGTGCTCCAGTGAGACAGAGTATAAATGGAACACATATCTTGCATGTTATCCAACTGAACTTTCAAAAAACAGTGTGTAGATTTCAGCTGGCTGGAGATAATCAAACATGGTGTATAAAAGAGCTGAGAGACAAAGGGATTCTCTCTTGTACTTTTGTCAAAATGGCACCTTTGTTTATCTACACATACACACACATAACTTTAAAGCAGAACAATTAGTGCCTTTGATATGGCCACACTGTGTTGTTCATTTAATTATTCCAAGTCCACTGAATGCATCACACAAGAGCCATTCAAGTTGTGTGAGGTCAGAGGATATTAGGCATTTTCATACATCTAAGTATTTTGGAATAAAGAATAAAGGGAAATAGTCACTCAAACCATCCATCACAGCTCAAGCAGCTGTGTCCATTTAACAGATTCCACAGAAACCATTCAGTTTACTTAATAATATTAGACATTTACCTGACTGAATGGTAACCAAGTCAAAGTAACATTCATTCTCCAGGAACTTGTATTTTACTGAGGGGCAAGGTAAACATACTTCAAGTACACATATAACTTGGAAACAACCCTGCCCTCGCCTTTCTTAAACTCTCTGTACAGCGAAAAGTACCTTAAAGACTTAACAAGTTTGTTACAGAGGAAGCTTTCACGGACTAGGGCACAGCTGGCAGACTTCAGTCTTGTGGAATCTCACTTATTTTTCCTTAGAACCCCAAGACTCACCACCCGGAGTCAGGGGCTAAAGGGCTGCTGCCAACGCTAGGCCCGTGGGAATCAATGGGCTTGAGTTACTCGTGCCCTCTACTCTGGAGCAGGACTAGCACTGACTACAACCCCCAGAACTAAGGGATCCTACGGCCAGGGATTAGTTTTGGGGAGTAGAACTCGACTCGGGCATATTTTGTTAACGTAAGGGAAACATCCACTCGGGGCTCACCCGCCGCCCATTTCAGTGAGGGGCAAAGAGGAGGAGATTTTGTTGTCGCTATCTAAACACATCGGGGGCCGATCCACTTCCCACCCCCACCTGGGCCAGAGCCACTTCCTCAGGGAGAAGCCCTTCCTCACTCCTCTCCCTCTGACCCTCCCACCCCGGGGGGCCCCTCGGCGGCACAAAGGGGCGCCGCCCTCACCCGACCGCTCCCACTCCCCAACCCACCGCTCGGCTCCTTCCCCGGGCGCAGAGCCCCGTCGGGCCTCGCCTTTCTCCGCTTCCAAGGCCGCGGCACTCAGCGGGGGCCGGCGCCTTCCTCCTCCTCCTCCTCCTCCTCCTTCCCGACGACAGCCCGACCCCCCCGCTGCCACCAAACAACAGCCGCCGGCCACTTCCGCTTCCGGCCGGCCGCGCGCGCGACGTCACGGCGCTCTGGGCGGGAGAAGGGGCGGGCGCCTTCCGAAAACGGAAACAGGTTGAAAATCACGTCAGCATTTCTAAGCCCTGTATTGTTGTTCATAGAAAGAGAATCATAGACTCATAGAATCATAGAGTTGGAAGAGACCCCAAGGGCCATCCAGTCCAACCCCCTGCCAAGCAGGAAACACCATCAAAGCATTCCTGACATGTGGCTGTCAAGCCTCTGCTTAAAGACCTCCAAAGAAGGAGACTCCACCACACTCCTTGGCAGCAAATTCCACTGTCGAACAGCTCTTACTGTCAGGAAGTTCTTTCTAATGTTTAGGTGGAATCTTCTTTCTTGTAGTTTGAATCCATTGCTCCGTGTCCGCTTCTCTGGAGCAGCAGAAAACAACCTTTCTCCCTCCTCTATATGGCATCCTTTTATATATTTGAACATGGCTATCATATCACCCCTTAACCTTCTCTTCTCCAGGCTAAACATACCCAGTTCCCTAAGCCGTTCCTCATAAGGCATCGTTTCCAGGCCTTTGACCATTTTGGTTGCCCTCCTCTGGACATGTTCCAGCTTGTCAGTATCCTTCTTGAACTGTGGTGCCCAGAACTGGACACAGTATTCCAGGTGAGGTCTGACCAGAGCAGAATACAGTGGTACTATTACTTCCCTTGATCTAGATGCTATACTCCTATTGATGCAGCCCAGAATTGCATTGGCTTTTTTAGCTGCTGCATCACACTGTTGACTCATGTCAAGTTTGTGGTCTACCAAGACTCCTAGATCCTTTTCACATGTACTGCTCTCAAGCCAGGTGTCACCCATCCTGTATTTGTGCCTTTCATTTTTTTTTGCCCAAGTGTAGTACTTTACATTTCTCCCTGTTGTTGTCTTTCTTGACTTTTTTCTTGTCTTTATCTTTTGGTAAACCGCTTTGAGGGTTTATTCTTTTTACTTCAAGGGGTGAAGTAAAATAAATAAATAAAACAACTTTGTTCCTTTGAAAGTTGCAGTACGGCCAGTTCAAGAATTGAGTAAAGAGATGCTGCCCATCTTTCCTTCCTTGTGTTGTACACACACATTCTTTCTCGAAGCACACTGGCTCTCGCAAAGCATGCTGGGAACCGTAGTTTCCGCGTGGGGTCTTCACTTCCGCTCCGGAGACGGGGGGGGGGCGGAACTGACGGCGAGGGAGTGGGCTCTAGGGGGCGCTGTGGCAGGAGCGGCGCTGCCCTGCGCGCCTGCGCCAAGAGGTCCCCTGTGGGAACTCGGGTAGGAAGCGCAGAGGCCACGGAGGTGGGTGGCTTCCTCCGGGCTGCGAGGGTTTGCCGGAGCTGAAGGTACATGGTTCTTCTCCCCCTCCCCCTTTAATTCCCACGACAACCCTGTGAGGTAGGCTAGCCCAAAGTCACACCCAGTGGGCGTCATGGCAAGTGAGGGGGAAGAGTTGGACCCCCTGGTCTCCTGGGTCCCAGCCCGACACTCCGCTGCACCGCTCTGGCTGCCAGGCTAGACTTGCAGCAAGAGTCCTTTACTGCCATTTATCTCTTATTTTATGCCCAAGCTGATAGAACTTCCTAGTCCAGAGGCAGAATACCTTTGCATAGCAAACTGCACGAGTAAAATGAAAGAGAAGAGCCGCTGCTCTCAGAGGCATCTGGTTAGCTGCTGTTAGGAAGTGAGATGCTATACTAAGTTGAGCCTTGCTTTGGCCAAGAAAGAGAAGTGCAACGTAGGGATAGATAGATAGATAGATAGAATCCTAGAATCATAGAATCATAGAGTTGGAAGAGACCCCAAGGGCCATCCAGTCCAACCCCCTGCCAAGCAGGAAACACCATCAAAGCATTCCTGACATGTGGCTGTCAAGCCTCTGCTTAAAGACCTCCAAAGAAGGAGACTCCACCACACTCCTTGGCAGCAAATTCCACTGTCGAACAGCTCTTACTGTCAAGAAATTCTTCCTAATGTTTAGGTGGAATCTTCTTTCTTGTAGTTTGAATCCATTGCTCCGTGTCCGCTTCTCTGGAGCAGCAGAAAACAACCTTTCTCCCTCCTCTATATGACATCCTTTTATATATTTGAACATGGCTATCATATCACCCCTTAACCTTCTCTTCTCGATAGATAGATAGATAGATAGGGCTGCATATACGTGATAGCTGTGAATGAACTGTTGTGTACAGAGGTTGTGGAAGTGGGTGATGCTGGGAGTGATCAGTAAGGTGTGGTTGTTGGTCCTGATCTGATGCCCCGCTTTGTGGCTCCCTGGAAGCACTGGCTGAGCACTTTGGGAAATAGGACGCCAGACTCGGTGGGATCTCGCTGTGAGCCAGCAAGGTTCGCACACAAACACACACACAAATCTTTTTTCGCTGGATGGCTGACTCCTGTGGTTTTGGATGTAGCTCGAAGTGTGTCTTTTTCTTGGCCCCCACCCTCTGCAGTGGCTTGATTTCTATAAATGTTGACAGCATCTAACGGTCTGCTTAGAATTCTATTTTGGAAAATAATAAATAATGCAATAGGAATTGGGGTTTATTTTTGGCATGTTCTTAGGTACTGCACATTGTATAGAGCTGTGGAAAAAATAAACTCATAAAATTGTAGAGTTAGAAGTGGTTATGACCCACTCCAATCTCCTGTAATACAGGAATCACAGCTAACAGGTTACGTACTAAATCAAACCAGAGAAATGTAATGTTGAATTGTGCAATATATTTCTTCAATTTGAACATACTTTTCCTTTCCTTTCCTTTTGAATGACATTCTCAACAAATGTTTTACCAGGCCTTAATTCAAATTCTGTAGCTTCTGAGAGTCACATAAAACTAACCCTGTACAACAGTGTTCCCAGTTGGTGGTCCACCTAATCCACCCAGGAGGTCTGTGGCACATACCCATCAACTGTCTGGTACATCTCAATTTGGGGGGCCCTCCTCTCCCACAGGTCATGTTTGCATTGGGTCATGTTGGAGGGTATGGTGGTGCCATTCGCATAACAAAAACTCCCACAGAGATACCAACAATTTCAAAGGCTTGGCTTTTGGAAAACGGGGTCCTCAGAACTTAGCTAATGGAGAACCATTGCTGTACAGGCTTGTGGCCCTTGTCCTCCTGTGATCACAGAGTCAAACGGAAACCTACTTATGTCACATTTCTTCCCTTGTCTGCGAACACACAGTTCTGTAGTGTAAAGGTAAAGGTAAAGGGACCCCTGACCATTAGGTCCAGTCGCGGACGACTCTGGGGTTGCGGTGCTCATTTTGCTTTACTGGCCAAGGGAGACGGTGTACAGCTTCCGGGTCATGTGGCCAGCATGACTAAGCCGCTTCTGGCGAACCAGAGCAGCGCACGGAAACGCCGTTTACCTTCTCACCAGAGTGGTACCTATTTATCTACTTGCACTTTGACGTGCTTTCGAACTGCTAGGTTGGCAGGAGCTGGGACCGAGCAAAGGGAGCTCACCCCGTCGCAGGGATTCGAACCGCCGACCTTCTGATCAGCAAGCCCTTGGCTCTGTGGTTTAGACCACAGCGCCACCCATGTCCTGTAGTGTACCAGTTACCAAACTTTCTGCCCCTCCCCGCAAGGACCACTTGAAACTTGCTGATGATCTTAGTGGACTACTTTAATGATTTTTCTGCCCATTGTAGCAATTGTAATGCACTGTGCTAGATACTGTATACTTTTAAATTGCATTTTTATTGATTCTTCTATTGCACTGTAGTTTATATTCCATAGAATTCAAATCATAATGCAATAAAAGAAATAAAAGAAGCAATAACAATAAATATTACTATTGAATGAAGACATGATGTGACCCACTGGAGTGAAGTTTGCAGATCACAGTTTTAAAGCACTTGCATAATGCAAAAGGCATGTGGGCTGCATGCCTGGAGGATTTTCATTACATACCTTGATAAAATAAAGGTTTTATTCTGCAGTTGCAAATCAATATGTTAGAATGCTGTGCAGGAGATGCCTGAATTGCAAGTTTTAAAATCATTCTTCCTTTTGTTGGTCTCATTCTTTGCTGCTTCATAGGTTCTGCGGGTACTGTTTGGTGTTATGATGAAGGATTCCTTGACGCTTTTGTCTCGCATCCCAGCACACCCAGATTCCCGATGCTGGTTTCTCGCTTGGAACCCTACAGGGAGTCTCTTAGCTTCCTGTGGTGGGGACCGTAGCATTCGAATATGGGGGAAAGAAGGTGAGCTAGTCTGCGAGTTTGGACTGCAAGCCTAACACAATTTACTTGAACTCAGTGGGACTGAGTAGACGTGGTTCAGATTGCTCTCCTTGTTGTCATTCCTTGAAAGTAGGGGGAGAGAAACAGACAACCAAGTCTTTGGTCAAGGGTGTTCATTGTGCAGTTAGGAGAAGCATTGCACTCTGGATTCCATGCTGCATCTTATGCTGGGAGGGTGGAGAGAGACTTGTGATGTGTGACCCACCTATAGGCATCAGGAATCTTTGGACCTCCTATCCCTTGGCCATTGGCCATGAATTTCTGTCATCCCATATCAATGCCTAGGCCCGCTTAAGACAGCTATGACAAAAAAAGAGTGTGCTAGTGCCAAAGGGGAGTTGAGTGGGCAGGACTTTATGAGATCTCTTTTCCCCATGATGCTTTTTAACTCAGGTGTTGGTAATAGCAGCTCTTGATTTTTCTGGATAGTTTAGGTGGATCTGATCGCAGTGTAAAGCTGAACCAGGTAAACACCTCTCTAACTTGGTTTATGTAGTGACCACTGCGGTGCCAGGAGGAGGGAGAAGGACTCTCCAGTGGACCCAGAGATGTGTCACAGCTCCTAATTGGCTTTCTCTCTTGGCAGGTGATACCTGGGTGTGCAAGTCTGTTCTGGGTGAGGGACACCAGAGAACTATCCGCAAGGTGGCCTGGTCCCCCTGTGGGAACTACCTGGCTTCTGCCAGTTTTGATGCTACCACCTGCATTTGGAAGAAGAACCATGAGGATTTTGAGGTGTCTTGAATCTCCCTTTTGGTTTTGTTGCTATCTGTCACAATTGAATACATACACACATGCAGACTCATAACACATAGCCAGAAACCCTCCAGATCTTGCTGGACTCCAGCTCCTGTCAGCCCCAGCCTGCATGGCCAATTTTCATAGATGGTGGGAGTTGTAATCCAACATTGTCTGGAAGGCACCATTTCTGCTACCCCCAGCAATAGGAAATGTTTGTTGTGTTTTCCAGTGTATCATCCTGCCACGTTGTCAGGTTTTCAGACAGTTTCCTGGTTACCCTTCTCATATCCCCACCCCTTTTCTCTTTGCAGTGTGCAGCCACCCTGGAGGGCCATGAGAATGAGGTGAAGTCTGTGTCCTGGGCACCATCAGGCAGCCTTCTGGCCACTTGCAGCCGAGACAAAACTGTCTGGGTTTGGGAAGGTGAGAGCCACAAAAGTGTTTTGAGAGGACGGAGCTGGGGCAAAGGAATTGGGATTTTCCCTGTGTGAATATACTTGATGCATGATGGTTGGAGTACAGACATGGGAGGGAATCATAGAATTGGAGATGACCCCAAGGGTCATCTAGTCAAACCCCTTACAATGCAGAAACCGCTGCTAAGAAGTGCCTTGTTTCTTAAACTGTTCCCCTACACCCCCCCCCTTCTGTGCTGCAGTGGACGAAGAGGATGAATACGAGTGCATGAGTGTCTTGAATTCCCACACGCAGGATGTCAAGCATGTTGTCTGGCATCCCAACCAAGAGGTGAGTGTTCCCTTCCTGGATGGCGGACAGCTGGTATCCTTGGGGCGTGGTGTCTTGGAGACCTTTCAAATGGCTGGTCTCTAACCAGGGCAGTGTTTCTATAGCCCCGTGTCATAAACTGTAAACATTTATATTCCTGTCCTTCCTGCCCCCTCCCATTGAAGCCTTATAGCCCTCCTAATCGAACAACAATACCCTTGTGTTGCAGTTTTTGCACTCAGTTGCTGCAGCCTCCTGATGCTAATGAGGTGTGTGGACTGGAGTATTCATTTCAACATGGGCATTTGAAGTAAGACAGGAATGACATAAAACTGCATCCAGGGAATTGTAATGAGTACAGAGCAGCAGCTCTCCTTGGGTTTCCCAAATCAGACAGTGGGAAGGTGGTCATCCCCACCAACCCAGGCTGGATTAGGGAGAGACCTTTGTGCAAGGAGCCCTGTCCACTCAGAGCCTGGCTGGTAGAGGGAAGAAGACTCCTCAGGAGCCAGTCCTTCCACGGGCTGACCCAGCACATTTTGCTGCCTGGGGCAAAGGATCAAATGAGGTTGGCATTCAACCTTTATTTCCTTGACATCTGATGGGAGGGCATTCCACAGGGCTGGTGCCACAATCGAGAAGGCCCTCTGCTTGTTTCCCTGTAACCTCACTTCTTGTAGGGAGGGAACCGCCAGGAGGCCCTCGAAGCTGGACCTCAGTGTCCGGGCTGAACGGTGGGGGTGGAGACGCTCCTTCAGGTATACTGGGCTGAGGCCAATTAAGACTTTAAAGGTCAGCACCAACACTTGGAATTGTGCTCAGAAATGTACTGGGAACCAATGTAGGTCTTTCAGCAAGGGCTGAAGGGCTGCAGTGTTTGCTTCACCCACTCTGAAGCAGGGGTGCAGGCAAAGGGCTCTTCAGCACCCTCCTTGGTGTGACCACCAGCAGTGGGGCTTTGTCATCTTCACAGCTTAGGTCTGTATTCCTGTTTCTTGGAAGTTGCTGCTTCTCTATGGATCTGTTTCTCCTGGAAACTACTGCAGGATCCTTGATACCTTTGTTGCCCTAGGGCAAGGATTGCCAAAGTGGTGTGCCCCCCCCCCCCCGATGTTGCTCAGCTGCAGCTCTCATCATCCATGTTCTAACTGGGATTGACGGGCATGGGAGCCCAACCTCACCTAGAAGAGAAGGCACAACACTGGCTACCCATACCCTAAGTGCTGTAAACATGCTTTTGGCTTTAAAATAAATTCCAGGATTATCAGGAAGCTGAGCTTTGTGTCTTACACAACATTCTGCATTCCCCTCCATGCTCTCATTGAACAGCCCTGCTCTCAGTGTTGCCCCAGAGGTGTTTTGTTCCAACACTTACCTACTTGTGATTTTTCCTTTCCACTGCCAGCTATTGGCATCAGCGAGTTATGATGACACTGTGAAATTGTACCGGGAGGAAGAGGACGACTGGGTGTGTTTTACCACCCTAGAAGGGCATGAGTCTACGGTGTGGAGCCTGGCCTTTGACAACAGTGGGGAGCGCCTGGCCTCCTGCAGCGATGACAAGACAGTGCGCATTTGGCGCCAGTATAAGCCGGGCAATGAGCAAGGTCAGTGGCATTTGCAAAGATGGAAAGATCTGTTCGAGGAATTGGATCTGCCTAGTTTTCCAAGGGCCATGGCAGCTAAGATTTGAAGTTTTTGTTGCTGGGGCAGCTGAGCCACCCTAAGGAATTGGCTTCTGTAGGGCTGTTACTGGTGGCAGTGTAGAAGTGCAGCCTCTCTTAGGCTTTCCACTGCTGTTTTTTTAATTAGGTCAAGGATGTTGTTTGACTCTGCCTCCCATTACCCGCAGTCAGCATAGCCACTGGTCAGGGATGATGGGAGTTGTAGTCCAGCAACGCTTAAGGGACACAGGTTCCATATTACGTAGCTAAAATCAACCACCAGCACACATGACAATAGTAAATGCCATTCTCTGTGGGCTGGTTTTGAAGTATGCAAAGCTACACCATCCACAAACAAGAAGCACCAAGGTTTGCAGATGCACAAAAAATCCTTAGGACAGTGTTTCTCAACCTTTTCTGGGCAACAGCACACTTGTTTTATGAAAAAAATCTCGCGGCACACCACCCACAAAATGGCGGCGGCAACGTCGCTATGGTAACGGAAATCACAGCCCGCCCCTGGGACTGTGAAAGAAAACCCGAAAGGAAAGACTTAGCTGATCCCAGGCAGCGAGTGAGGACGGCGAGTGGAGCCGGGGAGGCTTCTCAGCTGGCTGGCTGGCGGTTGGGGCGCTCGCAGAGCGCTCCTCCTTAGGGTGGCGGCCATTTTGACCGGGTGGCTACCGGCAGCCCTCGCGTCTCCTTCCTCTGTCTTCCTATTGGTCCCTGGCAACCAATCAGAATCGGCGGGGAGCTCCAAGCTGGCGCATGTGCGGTAGGTCGGCGGTGGGTTTCTGCGCTCCCTTTCCCCCACTGCAGCCGCTGCTACGCGTTTGCGGCTGCGGCATGGGGTCCCGAACCACGGTTTTCCCGCGGCACAGCAGCCGGTGTCTCGCGGGGCATACTAGTGTGCCGCGGCACACCGGTTGAGAAACGCTGCCTTAGGAAAACAGCCGAAGGGTGACAGCTCAGTGAGAAATGGCCATGCTCCTTGGACACAAAATGCTGGTGGTGGTGGGGAAGTAAGTCAGTATTATTTTCCCCTATATTACATATGGGGGACCTGGGGCTGAGACAGTGATTCCTGTCTAAGACTCAATGAGTTTGTGATAGAGGTGATGTTTGAACAGGTGTGTGTGTGTGTTCATGTTCAAATTTACAGCTCAGAATCGTAGCCTCTCCATGCAGATTCTCTGAATACAGACACACACATACACAATTTTGTATTCTTTCATCTTCTTTAACTTCTAGTCTTTGTGATCATGGAGATGCCTGAAGCATGGAACAGTTATCTGAAAAGGGGGTTTGGGTAGGGAAGGCAAGTGTCTCCGCTCTTATCACTGAACCCTTGTTGAGTAAAAACTGCAGTGGGAGGGGAGGAGTGATCCCTATTCTGTCCAACCACATGAGAGAGTGCAGTTATGAGAATCTGTGTGGAAGCTGGAGCAATCTAGGGCTAATTAAGTGGTGTTTGAAAAGTTCAGTTCCAGGGTTTTAGTACTTAAGTTGAAGTGCTGACCAAAGACTAAACAAACACTAAAGTGTGTCAGGATCTCCTTGCTCCAGGATGTAAATGGGGAACTTCACAGCTTCTGCATCTAGTGGTGACACTTCCTTCCTTCCATACATTGTTGTTACTTAAGTGAAAAAGCATTGGTGGGGTCTGTAGAGCTTAAAGTTGCCTCTCTTTGCAAGATGCTTTTGGCCTATGAAGCAAAGCAGACAGGCTCAGCCTAAGGAGTTGTTTGTGTGTTGCAGGTGTGGTCTGCAATGGCACAGATCCGACCTGGAAATGCATCTGCACCCTTTCTGGCTTCCACACAAGAACCATCTACGACGTGGCATGGTGAGTGTGCACGGTAGGGGAGATGTCTTGTGTAGCAGCTTGCAAATCATTCTGGGGACCAATCAATCTGTTCCAGTCAAGTGGTAAAGCTTTTCTGTGACTGTATCCCTCCATGTGATAGGGCACAGGACCTTTGTGTTCAGGCCCATAATCCATTCTTTTTGTTTCATCCTCTGCAGGTGCCAGCTAACGGGAGCTTTAGCCACAGCTTGTGGAGATGATGCCATCAGAGTATTTGAGGAGGAGCTGCTCTCAGACCCCCATCAGCCCACTTTCACCCTTACTGTCCACATGCCCCGGGCTCACTCCCAGGATGTGAACTGTGTGGCCTGGAACCCTAAGGAGCCTGGGCTGCTGGCTTCATGCAGCGATGATGGAGAGATGGCATTTTGGAAATACCAGCGCCCTGAGGTCTGCTGAGTGTCCAAATTTCCCAGCTCCCTCTGACAATAACACACTAGTTCTAGTAGTGTAACACCTGTGAGCAGCAAGCTGGACTGCATCCCCTCTGTAAAGGCAATTAAAAAGGTGGTATCATTTAACCTTGTTATGAAGTACCTCCCCCCTTTCCACCAGAGCTGCTATGCCAGAGCTGATGCCTAGTGGGGGCTGGGGAGGTCAGCTGGGTCTTCTGCACAGATTCATGTTGTTGACCAAACAGGGTCTTGTCTTGCAGCTGGGTAGAAAATCCCCAAACTACATAGGCTGGGTTTTCTTAGCTTCATCACTCCTTCATCAAAACCAAGCCAGGGTTGCCTGCAGAAAGACTGGCCTGCTGATTTCTTAGGCGTTTCTTACCAGTTGGGAAGCAACAGGCTTTGTAACTGCTGGTTTTGTACTAAAACGTGGTTGTATAAGATGTAGGTTTGGATTGGGAGGTGGTGTTGCAGAGGGAGAAGAGCAGTTCTGAGCAAATGAGCTTGTGACATATGTAAAATTTATTTTGACCATGTGCTATTGTATGTCTGCTGCTGTCTCTAAATGGGATTTTTTATGTTAAAAATGCAACTAAGGCTTTGCCATGCCAACTACTTATTTGACATACAGGGGTCACCATCCAACTTCTTAGAGATAAAAGTGCTGTTCAGCTATCAGAAATTAGTTGGCAATTTGCCTGGCTGATTCCAAAAATGAAAATGCCAACATAGCTCAGCAAAGACTTGTCCTTGTCAGTTCATTCCCCCCCCCCCCATTATAAAATGTGCGGGAGTTTCCTCATGGGAAAGGTATCTTTGTCTCATCCGTGTCAAATACTTCAACATGTGAGGCAGGGATAGGTTGTTTCACAAAAAATTCTGCATGAATTGCAACCTCAGAAGGCAGAGGGGAGAGTCAAGGAGCCCTGGTCGAAATGATTTCCAAACTTCCTCTATACGGTGCTGTCTTTTGGGTTCTTGTAAGCACTTGAAGATGGTGGTGCTCACAGCTCTCCCCATTTTATCCACAAAGCAACCTTGTGATGTTCAGCTCTGTATTCCGCTCTGGTCAGACCTCACCTGGAATACTGTGTCCAGTTCTGGGCACCACAGTTCAAGAAGGATACTGACAAGCTGGAACGTGTCCAGAGGAGGGCAACCAAAATGGTCAAAGGCCTGGAAACGATGCCTTATGAGGAACGGCTTAGGGAGCTGGGTATGTTTAGTCTGGAGAAGAGAAGGTTAAGGGGTGATATGATAGCCATGTTCAAATATATAAAAGGATGTCATATAGAGGAGGGAGAAAAGTTGTTTTCTGCTGCTCCTGAGAAGAGGACACGGAGCAATGGATTCAAACTACAAGAAAGAAGATTCCACCTAAACATTAGAAAGAACTTCCTGACAGTAAGAGCTGTTCGACAGTGGAATTTGCTGCCAAGGAATGTGGTGGAGTCTCCTCCTTTGGAGGTCTTTAAGCAGAGGCTTGACAGCCACCTGTCAGGAATGCTTTGATGGTGTTTCCTGCTTGGCAGGGGGTTGGACTGGATGGCCCTTGGGGTCTCTTCCAACTCTATGATTCTATGTTGGTTAAGCTGAGACACAGTGACTAAAGCCCATGTCACCTAGTGACCTTCATGACCAAGGTGATCTTTGAATTCTGCTCTGTCCAAGACTCTCTAATAACCACTACATCATGCTGACTCTCCCTGGACACATTTGTTAGGGTTGATGGAAGTTGGGTTCCATCCCTATCTGGAAGGCTGGAACAAGGTAGCACAAAGCAATTGTTTCCAAAGAGATAGTTGTGTTAGTCTGTTGCAGCACAAAACAAATTGGAAAGTCAGATAACTGCAGAGACAAGTATATTAGTTTTGCATGAAGAAACACATGTATTGATTCTGCCAGCAAGGTAATATTAGATACCTACACTAGAGAGCAGAGACATAGCCGCAGATGGCTGTGCTGCTGTTTCATATTCCCCAATCAGGATAACTATCTTGCTCATGCTAGGGCATCTTAATTAGCTTCCTGCACCTGACTTAGGATCCTAATTACAAGCCAGAAAAGCAAGTGTCAAAGACATACTTCAAACCAGGGCTAGGACAATGGGACAGCCCAAAAGGCTGCGTGTGGAAAAGGTAAAAATACATGCAGAGAAAGTCTAGGACGGTGTAGTCAACGTTTTAATACCTATCGCCCACTAATGCATCTTTCTTGATGGTAAAATTTCCTTACCGCCCACCAATGCTCGATGGAAGGAGGATTCAGCTTGTTCCGTAGAACCCCCTACCATAAGGTTACCAGATGTCCCCGTTTCCCGGGGACAGTCCCTGGATTTACAAACCAGTCCCCATACAAAATCCATTGAAGTTGGAAAGTGTCCCTGGATTCATTGAAAAAAATCTGGTAACCTTACCCTACCGCCCACCTAGAATCCTGAAACACCCACTAGTGGGCGGTAGGAACCAGGTTGACAACCCCTGGTCTAGGAACTAGTTCCCCCTCCCACAAGAAAAGTAGCAAGGAGGTTGTTCCTAAATATCTTTATTTGGGAAAACAAGTAGGAACACAGCAGAACCAACTGAGTCCACTCACATAAAAATACTGTGCACAAAACTGTTGGGAGTTGCTCAGTTAAAAAACAAAACAAAACAGGAAGGGCAGAGGTAATTTCTCGAATGCCAGTAGGCCTCTCAGCAGTTGAAAGTGAACAGAAACAGTTAAGTACGGAGTAACCTAACTCTCCAGCCAGCAGGAAGCAGAAGTTCACAAATGTCTCTAGAAGCAGATATTGTGGACATCCCATTCCATGGAGGCTCAGAACTGCACTCATACAAGACAGAAGCTGAAGGCCCAGCTCAATCAGTATCGCTGTCACTCTCCGCCTCCTTCACATCCACACTGAACTTGTACTCCTGGTCGCAGCCCATGTAGGCATCACTCATGAAATAGAGGGTGTAGTTGTGAGTCCCAGTGGCTGGTGCCACAAAGTCCAGTTTCACCTAAAAGGAGAAAGAGCATGAGCTGGGGTGCGAAGGGTTTGTTCCACAAGGAAGAGATGGGGTGAGAAGCAAGCTCAGAGGAATGTGCTGAGAGCTGGGCAGGAAGGAACTGGAGAGGTCGCCCTCTGATATGAGGGTATAGACATTGATATGACCTGCCTAGCGGAGCAAGTGGGAGAAACAACCCATTCCAGGATTGCCACCTCCTTGCAGGGCCCCCTTTGCAGACCACTCTTCATTTTGAAGCTTCAGATTTTCTGACAATCAGTGACAGTTATGATAAGCAGGACTGTGGGTATTCTGCAATTTAACAGAATGCAGGAAACACAAGGAAATTGGCATTGGGCGTAAGCTGCTGCTTCTAGCAAGTCTTGCCTCCCTCTCACTCTTATTGCATGGGGTGGCACTTGTGGCCCTCCAAATGTTGCTGAACTACCTCCCATCAGCCCATGGGAGTTGCAATTCAGCAACAGGCTCCCCACCCCTGCCTTACTGCAAAGCCTTGTTTTAAAGTGTGTGCACAAGGCCTGCTAGAATCCCAGAAGCTGCAGGAGATGGGTTTTCAGCCCAATCAAGGATCAGCAAACCCCAATTGGCATGTGCTACATAGATCACATAATGCACTTGGATTTCCTGGGGCCAGGAGGAGTCCAGACTTGAGCATAAGCACAATTTTATTTTCAGTGATCCCAAGCTTATCTTATAATCTGAAGAAAATGTTGAGGCCAGTAATACCATGACATGGTCAATAAGGCCAACAAAAATCAGACTGCTGCAAGGTGTGTCAAGCTGTCCATTTGGGAGGAAAATAAAAAATAAAAAAATTCCTTCCAGTAGCACCTTAGAGACCAACTAAGTTTGTTCTTGGTATGAGCTTTCGTGTGCATGCACACTTCTTCTTCTGAAGTGTGCATGCACACGAAAGCTCATACCAAGAACAAACTTAGTTGGTCTCTAAGGTGCTACTGGAAGGAATTTTTTTATTTTGTTTTGACTATGACAGACCAACACGGCTATCTACCTGTCTCCCCATAAGGCTCTTCTACAGGTGAAATGAGATCATCATGGTTGTTCCCAGATCACTCACCTTAGCCTTCTGCTGCAGCGTCAGTCTCTTGATGGAGATAAGGCTGTTGGATTTGGAGTCTCCAATCACTACCCACCAGCCTTCCTCACGTTTCTGCAGATGGGAGGGGAAAAGTGAGGAAGACAACTTGTGACATCCTCTCTGCATCGCAACCCTGTAGATTCCAGCCCCATCCTACCCTTTGCCTCCCACAAGTGGACTGCATCAAGCACAGGCTGAGCAGGACTCAACATACCTGCGGGAAGAGGGGCGCAATCACTGGTCCAGTGACTTCTTCCTCTCGCTCCAGCTGCACCAGCACCACCACTGGCCCTCCGCTGAAGAAACAAACCAGATTAGATACACACACACCTGGAACAATGTGCTAAGGGTGAGCATGCAAAGGTTACTAAGTGGCCTGCAAGCGGCAACGTGTATAGAAGCCTAAAGGGACCCCTGACCACTAGGTCCAGTCGCGGACGACTCTGGGGCTGCGGCACTCATCTCGCTTTATTGGCCGAGGGAGTCGGCGCACAGCTTCCGGGTCATGTGGCCAGCATGACTAAGTCGCTTCTGGCGAACCAGAGCAGCGCACGGAAACGCCGTTTACCTTCCCGCCAGAGCGGTTCCTATTTATCTACTTGCACTTCGTGCTTTCGAACTGCTAGGTTGGCAGGAGCAGGGACCGATCAACGGGAGCTCACCCCATCGCGGGGATTCGAACCGCCGACCTTCCAATTGGCAAGCTCTAGGCTCAGTGGTTTAACCCACAGCACCACCCGTGTCCCATATAGAAGCCTATTTGGCAGCAAATCACATGGCAAAATCATGGCCTGCAGTGAAAAAATCAACCACAGCAGCTTTCATTTTGAAAATGGAGGAAGCCTTTGTTATTTTGAAGAAAACCCTCTGAAAGGGCACAAAAAATGAAGAATAATGCCCCCCCCCCAACACACCAGCTAAGTAACAAGAATGAATAAATTAAGGCTGCTTGGTCAAATTTACATCTTCTGACTTTATTTTTCACTGCTATGCTCCATTACCTGCGAATACCATCCTTTTCCACCACTTCATAGGAAAGCTCAATGTTAGGGTAGCGGTTACAGAAGCGGGCCACATCAGCAATTTGGGTATCAGAGAGCTGCAGCAGGGCGTTGCGGTCTTCGTCCTCCATTTCCATGATGTCAAATACACTCTCCACTCCCTGCAAAATGGCAGACATGGGATAAGCCAGCCTGTGTGGCCAAGGAAGGAGCAGGTCCCTGGTAACCCCATTGAACAGCCGCAGTGGAACAACCTCCCCGCCTCCCTGCCTGTGTCCGCTCTCACCTTCTCCGTGCAGCGCTTGATGTGCTCAGAGGTGAAGTGGGGCAGCTGCTTCAGGTAGGAGTCCTTTGACCACATGGCCTGCGTGACCATCTGGGCCAGCTCCATGGCAGCCAGAGCAGGACTCAGCCAGCCGTTGCTGGACAGAACATCCACGCAAGCTTGGATCAGACGAATTGCCTGAGAGAAAAGACAGAACACAGGAGCTTAGCATCCCAGACATCGGCAGAAAAAGGGGAACAATGCCCTCAGCTAGCCAAGCTTCGAATACGAGACCCAATGGGAACAGGCAGTATCTGTTGTGAACTCGCCCTGAGGCAGCAGGAAGCTGTAGGTGCCCCCTCAGCCGTGTTTTTGCTCTCCCCCAATACCTTGCTGAGAATCTCCTCTGTGTCAGACTGGAGCTCTGCACTCAGCTGCATACGTGACAGATGGGCCTGAAGCAGAAAGTTCGTTTTGACATGGGGGTCGTTGAATTTGGGGTTATTCAGCTTGTGAGGCACTTTCTGGGCAAGCTGAGGAAAGGAGAGAAGCAACATTCAGCACACAATAATGTTGTCTGACTATCTCTAAGCACCAAATGCAATCACACAATCAATTTGCAGGAGCAAGACAGACTGGAACCCAAAGATCAGCACTCTCTCACCCAGAGAGGGCGGGGGCTTGAGATGCAGCATAAAAGATAGGCGACACTGCCATGCGGAGGGCAAGTCTAGAGCTGGCAAAGCTGTAGCCAACAAGATGGAGAGGCCCTGCTGGCCACATTGGCCCACGGTTCTACCATTTAGTGGTATAAGGATGTATTTATTATTCAGTTTTAAAAGGTCATCACACACTTCAGAATTTGAAACTACAGAAGTGAAAGTTGTCTACGAACAAAACACAGGACAAAATGTACACAATGAACACAGACTGCGGAACATAAATGCCCATGTCCAGCCCTGTAGGTTGACTGCATTTGGTTCTATAAACTTAGCTCTCAGCCACTAGAAATTTTACCACTTTTACATGCATAATATATTTTTCCCAACAACTAGCAACTTCTATTTTGGTTTTAAGTTTTTTTTCAAAGCAGATCACACGTTTAAAAAATATTTGCAACGCACATAAAGCAGAAAGAACTTTTCACAAATGAACCAACCCCACACAAAAATCTCTGTTCAGACAATAACAATTTCCCAGTTAAGGGGAGGTGTTAGAGGAAGTGCAGAAGTGTGGGCTGTCCTCCCTTTATATAGAGTCTATGACATATAGCCAGGCTAAAGTGGTGATTGCTCAGAGACTGGGGGACATCGCCAGACAAGAAGACATAGCCCGTGTGAAACCTGGAATGTTTCTGGGAGAGCAGGTGTACCAGACCGTACCAGACCGCTATCTTGCGGATATAAAATATCTGGAATATCGTAGACTTCTCACTGCGGCCAGGCTGAATGTTCTTGACTCGGCGGTATTAAGGGGGAGATTCAGAGGAGTTCCATATAGTCAGAGAACGTGCCATTGTGATTTAGGAGAGGTAGAATCTACGGAGCATATCCTACTGAGTTGCCCCTCTTACACTGAGCTAAGGCAATATCTCATAGCCCCATATTTATCCCATCTTAGTTTTCGATCAAGAGAAAGGCAGGTTGCATATCTGCTGAACAAGCCCTCTGGGAAAATAGCCTTATCGGTGGCTAAATTCCTCTTCCTGGCGCTTAAGTGTCGGAAGCGTAAAATCGAATGCCTCGATGTGGGTTTACCTGTATAATTTTAATAATGCTGCCCGTGTTTTGTTTTGTTTTTACTTGTGTATCTTTTTGATGTTTTATTGAGAAATGTTTTTCTGACTATCGGTCGAATAAAGGAAAGTAGTAGTAATTTCCCAGTTCTTTAAAACCAGGTTTGCCTATCTTAAAAAATATAACAACAACAAAAAAATCCTTCCAGTAGCACCTTAGAGACCTTAGAGGAATTTTTTTATTTTTTATTTTGACTATGGTAGACCAACACGGCTACCTACCTGTAACTTTAAAAATATATACATAAATAAACCTTTCCTAAACAATCCAGTCTCCACCAACTTCCCACAAGAAAGGCCTTAGGAGGAAACTCCTATTTATGGAGCCCTGCTCTGTATCCTCATGGATTTATCTCAGGCAGGTGGATGCTACAGCAGGATCACCCCCATTTGCCCTGCATCCAACATCTAAATACTATGAACTTGGGTTAAATTATTGCTTCCAGATATTTATTTTTAAATGTTTTGCTAAACCAGAATTTGAGAAGGACTCAAATTTGAGAAGGACATCAAACCGAAGAGCTGACTCACCTGGCGCAGGAGGTTGTCCTCATGGTGCCGGATGGGAATGTTCTCATACTCAGCAGCATTGGAAATGATTTCAATCAGACCTCGCACTTTAGTCTTGGCGTTCAGGGACATGCTGAAGAGCTCTGGAGGTGGTGGTGGGTTTTTAATAAAAGAAATGGTAGCATCAGGTATGAGGCTGCAGCCTCAGGCAACAAGCAACACGCAGCATGCCATGCACAGGTGCCATGGTGCCCGTAACTCCCAGCACGCCCCTTACCGATGGTGGTGTAGTTGATGTAGTAATAAGCTGCAATCATGCCCAGGTTCAAAGGCGCAACGTCCATCTCATCCTCAATGCTGATACACTTGGACTGCTCAAGGTCACTAAGCGTCTGCTCCACCAACTCTGACAGGTGGTCACTGAGATGCCTGTGCGAAACTCCTGAACAAAGAGACAAAGGAAGACAGATGCTGCACATCCACAGGGGCTGGAAACATAGGACCTTGAAATAATCTTTGTGCTTTATTACTTCAGAACCAGTATGACTAAATGTGGTCTCTTCCAACTCTATGATTCTATGATTCTATGACTTTGAGGAAGGACAGTGTGAAAACGTAATAAATAATCCTTCTCCATTCCCCTCCCTCTTGTCCAAGCGTGTGGCAGGATAGAGGCACAAAGCAACAAAAACAGGGGCAGGGGTTGGGATTCTGCTTTCCCACCTTGCAGGTTGTAGTAGTTGGGGTTCTGAGTCATCCTGCGATACAAGAAGGTCCAGGTGAGATAGTCGACAGCATCCTGCTTGTTCTCAATGGTCTTGGTGACGATCTCGGCATTGAAGTGATCATGCATGCAGTGGTCTAAATGAGACTCCACTGGGAGGGGCTCGTACAGGAACTTCTTGAAGAAATCCTTTGAGTGGGAGGACCAAAGTGGCATTTTTAGTGTGTCAAACAATTTACGAGTTTCATAAAGATCTCCACTCTGAACAAAGGAATACTCAAATCCAGACTGAAAGAGAAACTGTGCCTCAAGCAAACTTCATCCAGGGAGCATATGGAAGAAATGTGATCCTACATTTCTTCAGGCCCCCAGCCCTAAAGAACATGCGAATCTACTCATCCCCTGTAGTTTGCTCACCTTCTTGGATCCTTGGCACATAATGACACAGCGCCCCTCATCATCCTGCAGTGGGCGGTTTGCATGGCCCACCATCTGCAACACATCATAGATGGGGTAATCCACATACCTGGCACATAGGAAAGTAATTAACTATGTTAATAGAAGCAGAAGGCAAAAGGTTTAGAATTCTGCAGAGGGGAAAACTTCTGCAATATGCATGTCATGACAAATTTCCAGATTCAGTCTGACTGGCTGAAAGTTAAAAGGTCAGACCTACTCTAGTTAGTTCATTTTCTGCAAGGGATGGAGGAGATCCAATGGGTTGCTTCTCCTGCTCATCCATGGATCTCCCTCCTCCACTGCACCAAATAATCACATTTCCTTGTGAAGAAACCAGGGCAGGAGCTTGGAAAACTGAAGAGGCAAAAAATGCACAGGAATCTTCACCAAGGGCTGAGGGTTCTACTTAAAGAATGAAAGGCCCACTTAAATTCCTTCTGGCCTCTATGAGGGTACCAGCGGGGTGTAGGAAGTGGGGGGGGGGGCGGTCCGCCCCAGGTTCCATCATGGAGGGGGGTGGCAAACTATCAAGGAACAATTACTGCCCTACTTTTGTTGTTGTTCAGTCGTTCAGTCGTGTCCGACTCTTCGTGACCCCATGGACCAGAATACGCCCTACTAGGGTGGTTCATAAAAAACTTTTTTTTTTTTTTGAAAATGCCTGCTCCAAAGGTCTTATCTTACTACACTAGGGATTATATAGCTATATATGAAATTTCATGCATATCAGTTAATATCTTGACCCTCCTTCAAGAAAATAGCTGTTTACTTGGCCGTTTTCCTATGTCGTGAAGGCTGAAATTTCAATTCAGTGGAGCACTTACTGTTCCCAACCCTAACCCTGTGGAAAGCCATCTAATTAGACTTTAATTTGATTTTGACATGTTTTTAGGAGTTAATTTAATTATTGTTTGATTTTATACCAATGTTGTGTATCTGATGTTAGCCGCCCTGAGCCCAACTTTGGCCGGGGAGGGCGGGATATAAATAAAATCCAGCGCCGAGGGCCTTCTGGCAGTTCCCTCATTGCGAGAAGTGAGGTTACAGGGAACCAGACAGAGGGCCTTCTCGGTAGTGATGCCACCCTGTGGAACGCCCTTCCAGCAGAGGTCAAAGAAATAAGCAGCTATCCTATTTTTAAAAGACATCTGAAGGCAGCCCTATTCAGGGAAGTTTTTAATATTTAATGCTGTATTGTTTTTAACACTCGACTGGGAGCCGCCCAGAGTGGCTAAGGAAACTCAGCCAGATGGGCGGGATACAAATAATAATAAATTATTATTATTATTATTATTATTATTATTATTATTATTATTAAAGTTTATTATTACTTATTATTATTCCTTTGTAAGAAAATATGAAATAATGTAAAACCATTTTTGCAGGCCAAAAAAACCAACAAAACAAAACAATGGGGGGGACAAGAAATTTTCCGCGCCGGGTACCACCTGACCTTCCTACGCCTCTGGGTACCAGTACCTGGCCACATATTTTTAGTTGCCCAAATCACAAGAACCTGCAACGTGTGTTGTTGATATGAATGTTTCCATCTGCAGGGGAATTAATACTTGGACTCTGGGTCAGATATTATATTCTGTAAACCATAGCCAACTTGCAGCTATTTATAAAGGTAATGCATGAGACACATGAAAACCCATTTTTTTCACAACAGTGTCACTCTAAGGCAGCGTTTCCCAACCGGTGTGCCGCGGCACACTAGTGTGCCGCGAGACACCGGCTGATGTGCCGCGGAAAAAGGGACCTGCAGCCCAGGGCTGCACAGGACCGTGGCGGCGGCGCTGCTGGAGCCCGGCGGCGAAGTGGAAGCCAGGGCGGTGCTGCTCCCTTGGCTGCTGCAGCAGCAGCAACAGCAACCTCGCGCGAGAATCCCAACCGGAAGCCTCGCGCGCGCCGCGCTACAGCTGATCCCAGAGGTAACTCTGGGTCAGGAGACCCGGCGCAGCCGGGTGGGGGAGGAGCGGTGTGCCGCGAGATTTTTTCATTGATTCAAGTGTGCCGTTGCCTAGATTAGGTTGGGAAACACTGCTCTAAGGAGTAAGAGATACACATCTGGTTGACCAGCTTCTAGATTATCCCAACTTGTGCTTGAGCAGCCAGGCTTAAACAAGGCCTATCTTAGCAACAACAAAACCAGCCCCAAGTGAGATGCTCTCCTTTAGTGTCTGGGGTGAGCCTCACTTTCCCTTTCACCACCCTGGGCTTCTTTTCCCAGTGGCTCTCACGTTCCTCACTGCATAGCCCAGCAGTCCTCACCATTCCCATGGGCCCAGAACCCAGCAACCCACCTCCCTTCACTCACGCATGGATCTTGCCATTGTAGTACTGTGTGTCCATGATGATCACTAGGTGAGAAGCTACATTCATTCCCCAGCAGAGGCTCCGCGAGGCCACCACCACCTGAATGGCACCTAACAGCAAAACAGAAGAGCAGAACTAGATGAGAACCAATTCATAGCCCAGCTGACTGGGGGGGAACACATATAGAAGCAGCGCAGAACAGTCAGCAGTTTGCAAAGTATGATTCAGACACCTGAGCCCTTTCATGACATTATCCAGTGTAGATAATGAACATGCATAGTTGAAGGGGTGGAACCTTCCACCACAATATCACCCCCTGACATTTCTACTATATCAGATTATATCTGAAAAAAATCTAGATTTCTAATTTCCTACAGGTCACCAAGAAACCTAATCATACACCGAGAATAATATTTAACAAAAGAGATTGTGTGCATAAAGGAAGATATTTGTAATTTGTAGTTACGTATATGTTTAGTGTGTGTCACATGTAAATATTATATTATGTTATATTGAGACCAATTTATCAGCCGGTTACGTTTGTTGTGTGTGTGGTACATAAAGGAAGATATGCAGATTGCTTGATCTGCATTATAGGATGGCCAATTACTGAATCCTGATTTTGCACACAAACTGAGTAGTTGATCGCCTTATTATTATTATTTATTGAATTTATATACTGCCCTATACCCGGAGGTCTCAAGGCAGTTCACAGTGTTGCTGGAAGAAATACATAGGGAAAAAAGCTTCTCAAATACAGAACACATGAGCTCAGGAAACACATACATTAGCATGAGAGGTAACATAAAGAAGAGTTTGAAGAAGAGTTTGGATTTGATATCCCGCTTTATCACTCCCCGAAGGAGTCTCAAAGCGGCTAACATTCTCCTTTCCCTTCCTGCCCCCCAACAACAAACACTCTGTGAGGTGAGTGGGGCTGAGAGACTTCAGAGAAGTGTGACTAGCCCAAGGTCACCCAGCAGCTGCATGTGGAGGAGCGGAGACGTGAACCCGGTTCACCAGATTACAAGTCCACCGCTCTTAACCACTACACCACACTGGCTCTCTAAAATGCTCAATATCTCCATTACTTTAAATTTTTCCCCTTACGAATGAAACATTGCAGCAGTGAGGCGGGTGGTAAACCAACAGAATCCCTAATCTGTCCTGATTCCCCAGTGCCAGGAACACACACTATAGATTTCACCGACTGGACAGAGCCTGGAGATAGAGAATCTCTATAGACCACAGCAACGCCCCCTCCCTGACCCTTGAGTTGGGCTGATGCTGCACTGAGTACCCAGGTGGGCACAGCTGGGTGAGACCAGCTCCACCCTGTTCACACGACCAGGTTTTAGTGATACATGCCAGATCAGCCTCCTCATCCGTAATCAGATCATGGATGAGGGAGATTTTATTCTGGGTTGACCTGGCATTCAACAGCAGCAGTTGCAGACCCGGGGATTGGCTGATATGACAACCACAATTCCCCAGGTTGAAGGAGGGGCTGGCACACGGTATAGCAGGGTGGATAAAAATCAATTGTTTTTTTAAAAAAATAAAAAAAATGGATTTTTTTTATTTAAATTGGATTTTTTTTAATTTAAATTGGATTTTTTTTTATTTAAATTGGATTTTTAAAATAAAATGCTTTTGGAGGAAAAATCTTTCTAAATATAGTCTTCTATTTAAGTTACATTGTAGTCCAAAGGCTATTCATCAGGAAATAAGGATTTGTTTTAAGTCTGTTTTTTTATGTTTAACCACATCAGTTAACATACATGGATACATATGCTATCATGTTATTGTTTTAGTTCAATAAATTGTTTAAATAGTTATTAAGGAAATGATTATTTTTCTCCTTCCAATAAAGTAGAGCAGAAAAGTTGTCCAAATATAAACAGTTAACTTATTAAACCTCACCATAATTTCATAATTATCTGTCTATGTATTTCTAGTAGTATAACAAAATCAGTAATTTTTGATATAACTGTAAAAACTACTCTGAAAATTTATTATTCCAAAAATGAAACCTTCATATGGTTGTAAATATTAAGATTATACCAGCAAGAATGAGTCTTTCTGTAAAAAAAATATTTAAATCAAGTCTTACTGACTAGTGATTTAAATCAATCTGATTTAAATCAAATCCACCCTGCGGTATAGTCACTAATTGCCTGAGCCGCGTGCCTCTTACCTGGCCTGTCCCTCTTCCCACACCATACCTCCCCCTACCCAGAACCACTGTAATTGGGGCTCCTCCAGCTCTCCCTGCTCCTCTCCTCCCAGGCACATCCCACAAAATGCCCTTACAATTCAGTTAAAAACAGTTAAAACACTAAAAAAAAGAAAAAAGAAATGAAAAACAATTTAAAAGAAGTATCTTAAATAAATAAAAATCAACAACCGGGAGCCTGATCTGACCTTCAGTCTTGTACACAGCCATCCCTGATTTACACCTTGTGGGTTTTTGGAATTTCCCCCCTGAATAGAGACATTTCTTTATGGTGCCTGACAATCCCTCGTTTTCTAAATTGACCCATAAATCTGCCGTCTGCTCCCACCCCCCTTTACCTGAGCCAAAAAGCTGCTCCACAACTCTTCGCTCCATGGAGGTCAGTCCCTCATGCAGGTATCCCACCCCATTCACCAGGGTCTCCTTCAAGGTGTTGTCATTCAGCTTGTCCAAGTAGGGAGCCACATCCTTCTCAGTGCAGTGCAGGAACCTGGCAAGGAGCAACAAGCCAGATCCAAGTCAGGATAGCCAGCAGACCAAGACAAACTTCCTCATTCGGTCAACAGCCTCCATCCTATCACCCAAAAAACTGGTGAAGGGTGACCCCCTCCTGTCCCCAGAACCTTAAAAGCGGACGGGAACCATCAACGGTCAGTGACGGAGTTTCTCATCAACACTTCTCATTTCCCTCAACAGCTTTTGTAAAGCAATAATTCTGCCACAACAGATTTTATTTCTGGACAGAAAAGTAGCAACTTGAGAAACTCTCGTCTCTGCAAAATCCAGTCTACTTCCAACATCCCTTGCCCATGTTTGGCCCTCACAAACTTCATTAATTCCATATCTTCTGCCCGAGACTGAGCTAGATATCCCTCACCCCAGATCCTCCAGCATGTAGACATTAAGCACATACAGTGGTACCTCGGGTTAAGAACTTAATTCGTTCTGGAGGTCCGTTCTTAACCTGAAACTCTTCTTAACCTGAGGTACTACTTTAGCTAATGGGGCCTCCTGCTGCCACCACACAATTTCTGTTCTCATCCTGAAGCAAAGTTCTTAACCCGAGGTACTACTTCTGGGTTAGCGGAGTCTGTAACCTGAAGCGTCTGTAACCCGAAGTACCACTGTACAGTGGTACCTCAGGTTACATACGCTTCAGGTTAAGAACTCCGCTAACCCAGAAATGCTTCAGGTTAAGAACTTTGCTTCAGGATAAGAACAGAAATTGTGCTCTGGCAGCAAGCGGCAGCGGGAGGCCCCATTAGCTAAAGTGGTGCTTCAGGTTAAGAACAGTTTCAGGTTAAGAACGGACCTCCGGAACGAATTAAGTACTTAACCAGAGGTACCACTGTACACATCCAGCCAAATACAAATTAAATAAGTGGGCCAATCACACCCATTCTTTCAGATTCTTCATATCATTTTTAAATGCCAAAGTCACAGAAAGATTATAGAGGGAAGGCATTCCAAAGAGCAGGTCCCTCCTTATTCCTGAACAGCTACACTCCAGTGTAGCTCCAGTGTCCTTTAGAGCTTCTTGCCCCTTCCCAATGACTGACAGAGGTACAATAAAAAAGGAATCACACACAGGTTGCAAAATTCAGCTTCTCCTCTTGTATCATTAAGTCATCTGGAGCACAGATTACACGATGTCCTGCCCATACCTTTGTCTCTGGACATCTGATGCGCAGGTGGTGAGGATGTCAATGGCTGTGAGGCGCGTCTGCTTGCGAGACGGAACAAACACGATTACTGGCTTCTTTGGAGAGTGCTTCATGATAGCATGGTAGACTGGCTTGGCCATGGACAACAGGCGGGTCTGGGTGTGGCTGATGTTGAAGCCCTTAGGAGCAGCGAAAGAGAAGAGAGAGGGTGATGATGATGCCAAAACTCAATGCTTGGAAGAGGCTAATGGAAGGGTCCCAGGTTCAATCCCTAGGGTCTCCAGGCGGGGCTGGGACAAAGGCCTGCCTGAAACCTTCAAGAGCCGCTTCCTGTCAGTATTGACTGTACCAAGCTGAATGGCCCTTGGAGCTAGATGAACACCAGCTTTCTATGTTCCTAGAGTTCCCCAGAGGTGGGGGGAGGGGGGTAAGGAACTTACTTGGATGTGTAGCTCCAGGGGCACAGGGCGCACGTTGGGGTGGAAGTTGAAGGTGGCCGTGGCACTGCAGCCTAGCCAGTGGGCCACATCCTTGGCGTTGGACAGTGATGAGCTCAAGGCCACAATGCGGATGGGCCGCTCAATCTGGGAGGAGATGTAGCGCATCCGGGAACAGATCACCTCTAAGACTGGCTGCAGAAGGAAGCCAAAGACACCTGGGTTATTTCAAGCACCCTCAGCCATTCCACATCTAGATATTTTCATCAACAGGTCAGGAAAGACATAGCATTAAGTGCTCAAGCCTCACACACGTTTTTGTGGCCTTAAAAATGTCACACAAAACTCTAAAGAGAAACTAAAACTACAATGGGCCAACTGAGAGGTACAATCCCTTTTGCTATCCACTCCTCCTCCATCACCACTACTAGGATCTTCAGTTTCCAGCTCTTTGCTCAACCATCCCACCTCCCTTCGATCTCTGGCAAACTGCAGAAGAATTCCAAGTGATGATACCTCGGTGCAACCAGTTAATGTGAACAGGTGATACAATTAAGAAGAGATCTCGGCAGGCTGTTTTTCATTTTGAGTATGCATAGATATGTAACTTGTATATAATTAATTGACTTTCTTTTTACAATGTTGAATATTGATATATTGTTTTTGTTTTCAGATCCCTTCCTATTGAGCTGTTTTGAAAATAAAACCCTAATTTGGCAGCACATTGATATACCGTACTTTTCCGTGTATAATCTAGGTTTTTTCTTTTAAAACTATGCCAAAAAGTGGGGGTCGTCTTATACATGGGTAGTGCAAAGGGTGGACATTAGATTGGTTGCTGCCATGGCTGTCAGCGGCTATTGGTTGTGTTATTGATAGCTGTGACAATGGCTGGTGTTGATTGGCTGAGGCTGTGGCAATTGGGTGGGACAATTCTGCCAGCAAGGGGACAGACAGGAGGCGGATTTTGCGACGCGTGCGGATGAGTGATTTTGTGCCATCCCCCCTAAAAAAAAGCTCAACAACTCTGTGCCATCTCCCCTCATTTTCTTAAATTTGAGTCCCCCAAAATAGAGGGCGTCTTACACATGGAGACATCTTATACATGGAAAAATATGGTATATTCTTTGTTTTGGGGTTCACATTGAATGCTCAAATGTTTTTGCATTTTCTTGATGAAACCACTAACATTAATACTTCAGTGTCCACCCTCTGGAAGGCAGATTTCGAGATGACTGAAGGACCCTGACTTTGACTAGCTGGGTTAGGCGGAAAGCCTCCGAGAGAGAGATGACAGCTCTATAGGAAAAGCCCACAATCTTCACATCCAGCTCGCACCTGCTATTGTCAACTGCTATCAACAATTACTAAAATTGACAATTCCAGTCATCATTTTTGATGCCCAACTGGTTCATTGGTAATATTTGTAACTCAGGGGAGGGTGGCAGAACTGAGTTTTGCATCCAAATGTCCCCATGTTTAATCCCTACTATTTCCAGGTAGGTCTGGGAGAAGCTCCCTTCCGAAAACCTCAAGAGCTGTTGTTAGATTGTGTAGATAGACAATCCTGAGATAGGTGGTTCAAATGCCTGCTGACAGAAGGCATCTTCCTATCCCTGGGAAAGTTATCTTTGAAAACCATCAGCAAGAAAATACATGGACCTGTTTGGATGCCTCACATTCTGCTCAGCACACACTGGCTGTGGCAGCAACTTCTAATTGCAACCCCTCATGCAATGTCAGGTGCTGCACAGGATGCTGGGAAGGAGAGGGGTGCTTAGGGGATACAACGGTTACAGATTTCTGTCTCCTTCTGTTGCCCAGAACGAGAAACTCCTCAGTACACAGGATATGCAGCAGCTCTGCATGGAAAGCCCTCCAAGAAAGAACGGTCAGTGTCCTGCTTTCTCCCTCAGAGCCCCTTTGTGGGGAGCTGCATTCCTCCACGAGACTCACCCCATTCTCGCCACCAATGAGGTGCACTTCATCCACAATGAAGAGGTTGACGTTTTGCACGTTCTTGCGCTGCTTCCAGCGCCGGGAAAGGATGTCCCACTTCTCAGGAGTGCTGATTATAATGTTGCCTTTGCCCAACAGCTTCAGGTCAGTGCTGGTCTCCCCCGTCAGCAAGACAACTTTCTTGAGTAGGCGCTCTTGGAACTTCTCATACCAATCCAGGAAGATCTTCCATGGCAAGAGGAAGAGGAGACAATGTTCTTAACAGCAGTCCTTCCAAGCCCTCTCTTCCTCACACACATACACACACACACAAAGCACACCTTCTCTAGTTTTTCTAGCTTACAACCAACAAAGTGATCATGCAGACTTATCCACATATATTCTGCAATGCTTTTATTCCATCTTTGCAGAATCTGAACTTCACTCACAAAGCAAGGAGAATAAGGAGGACAGTGGGGGAAGTAAAGAAAGCTGTGTAAAATATACTTAAGTACTTGTCCCAGCTAAGGCCAACAGCTACCCCTCAGAACACCCTATCCAGACCCTCTTCTTTTGCTTTTCTGCCTGCAAAGCTTTCAATGGGAAGAGGAATTGATTCAAGCTATTCTTATCACCCTCCTGGAAAGGGCAGATTTAAAAATGGTTAGGGAGTGCTGTACCTGCTCAGCAAGGGCTTCCATTGGTGTGATGTAGACACAGCGGCCTTCCAAATTCTGCAGCAACATCCTCAGAATGGCAAACTCGGCACAGATCGTTTTTCCACTGCCTGTGGGAGCTCCCACAAACACATTTTCATCGCTGTTATAGACGGTGTTGAAAACTAGACCGAGAAAGAAAAGGCAGAGGAAAATTTCCCTATGGCCAGCAACAGTTACTCCAGAACCCACAAGGGCCAAAAAGTACCCTTCCCCAGCTGGTGCCCTCTAGATGTTTCGAACTGCAAATCCCATCAAATCCAGGCAACACAACTGGGGCTGATGGGAGCATCATAAGGATCACAGAACTGTAGAGTTGGAAGGGACTCCAAGGGTCATATAGCAATGCAGAAATCTTTTGCTCAACGTAGGGCTCAAACCCATGACCCTCAGATTAAAAGTCTCACGTTCTACTGACTGAGCTCAGAGGCTTGCTGGCTGGGGCTCATGGGAGTTGCAGTTCAAAATATGTAGAGGGCACCAGTTTGGTGAACGTTGCTGGAAGTGTCGGTACTTAAGAAAATAAGAAGAGCCTGCTGGATCAGGCCAATGGTGCACCGTATTCAGCATCCTGTTCTCACAGTGGCCAGCCAGATCCTTTGGGAAACTCATAAGCGAGATGCAAGCACAAAAGAACTCCCTTCCTGTGGCTTCCAACAACCAGCATTCATCATGGCTAGTAGTGCACTTCCCCAGCAACAGACACAGTACCTGCATTTGTAACCACGTCACAAACAAGCACCACATACTGAAGTGATGTTCACAAGACTACTAGACTGAATGCCCCAGCTATGGGATGGCATGTCTGACAATTGAGACTGCAGTTCTGAATTATGCCATTTTGTCTTGCATGCTCCAGGCTGTTGGCACCTGAGACTATGCAGCTTCCTCCACCCCCACCCTGCTAAGATGGTTCCTATTTTCTGGGCAGCCCTCCTGTTCACTGACTCAAGACCCAGCTGCACTACCCACCTTGAGTCTGGATAGGATTGAAGAAGGGGAACTTGTCCTGGTAGAGGCTCTCGAAGGCGCTATTCCGCAAAGCGGAGACAGGCAGTGGCTGCAGGTCCAGCAGCTCGGTTGGTGGAGGGTACTTCTCTGGAAGGATCAGGTGTCGGAAGGACACAGGCAGCTGTGTCTCACAGGCTGAAATAATCAAGCACATAAACACAAAGAAGATGAAAACAGAGGATCTAGATCTGTTCTCTGCTTTTAAAAGAGGTATTCTTTGAATGAGAAGATCAATACAGAGAGGTCAGACCCAGAATGTTGTAAGAGGGCCTGGGGGAGTCACATTTTAGCCATGGCTGTGCTTGTGCCAGGATATGGTGCTCTTAGCAAATGTTCAACAGGATCCCAGGTCTGTCCCCTAAACACTGGAACATCAGGGTCTTCATCTTTCTTTTGTGCCTTCTGCACCCTGAGCAGCAGACTGCAAAGATACTTGCATACTCAGATGCAGAGGTATTAAATACTGGGATGAAAAGCTGTTGTTTGCAACTACAGGAGTTTATTTTCTTAAACTCCCTGCGTCAAATGAATGATAAAATGTTCAGATGAACCTTTCTAGACCTGGAAAGGGATGATAGTGTCTTCAAGACTTTGGAAATTCACAGCAAGCTGTTCCTTTTGGCAGTATCCTGAGAATGCTCTCATCAATCTTTTTAGGCCCACTTTTGTTTGAGATAGGAGTACCATGTCATCAACATATATGGCATAGATGGCTTTTGTGGGGGCATGATATTCTGGGGATGTTGATTTTTATTTATATATAAATTAAATAGTGCAGGAGCTAGGATACAACCTTGCTTAACTCCCTTTGTAGCTGGTATGGATGCTGCGAGCTGCCCATTTGTAGAGCAACACACTTTCAGCATGGTGTTTTTATGTAGACATTTAACCAAGAAAAACAATCTTTTATGTATTTGACTTATCCCACAGTCTTACTCTAGAGATTGATCTGAACGCAGCTTTCAGGTCTATGAAAACTGCATATAGCATGCTACCTGGTTTCTTAACATATTTATCTATAAAATGGGCTAGTACAAAGCAATGGTCTGTGCTGGATCTATAGGTAGCATAGTATAGGTGATGCGGCCTTTTCAGAAAATTTTCAGGAGTTACCTTGGGAAATTTTCAGTTTGCAACATGAACATTTCTGATGCCCTAAATAGTAATTTAATTTAGCATGTTCATTCTATTTAGTAAACAAAGCTTAAAAACAGAACTGCCCAGCTTGCTTAAAACTGCATTTGCAGTTTGCATCCATTCTTCATTACCAATGAACTTAGGATACTTTCCATGGAAAAAATTCCACTCTGCATCACTCCTGTGGCACAACCAACCCATCGTGAACTATTGGAAGAGGTTATAGGGCAGCCACATTTTTCCAAACATGAAGTACTGAGGGGACATAATTAGCTACGCAGGTGGATGCAAACAGTACGGCAGTGATGCTTTTAACTCCTCAGTGTGGCAAAGGAAGACGAAGGGGAGGGCACAACACTGGAGGGGCTTCCCTATCATATGATTCCAGGCAGGTCTGTGGCTGTTCAGAGATGAAAGTGAGGTCCTGATTTGGCCCCACCTGGGCTGGCAATGTGTGATGTGGGTGGTGCTGGTGGGCTTTCATCTTCAGGGGAGCGAGAGGGACAGAAACATCTAGAAATAAAGACTTGACAGGCAAAGAACATGTCTGGGCTTCCCCCACAATAGACTGTTCACACTGCAGAGCCCAGCTGGGGAGCTGGAGAACATCCTCTGCAAAAGGATGGGGACTTACAGAGCCAGCGATCCGAGACCACCCGGATAAAGTATTGTGGGGGGAGAGGCTCGAAGACCGGCACAAAGAAAGTGATGAGGTGTTCATCCTGAGCATACTTGGCCTTCAGAAGGAAATACTCGTGATGTAGGATCACTTCACTGTCCACATCCTCCACCAGGATCCAAAAGGCCTCTGAAGAACCATGCACCTGGCCCAAGAGAGGAGAAAAATTGGGATTTAAATACTGCCCCCAGGGGAAAATTCTTGCTCTCTCTGTGTAGTGTTTAAGGAGTGCAACTTGTACTGCTGCTACCATTCAGTCCCCATCAATCCCTGTTCCATGAGTTGCCTCCACATCAAACTAGCTACCCAGCAAACCTCCCCACCCACCCCTTACTGGTGGCCATTACTTCAGACCTCCAGGGGGTCCCTTTACCTTTTCATCCCACTGGAAATCTGGGGTGATTGTCAGCTCTACTTTCAGAGTAGACCTGGTGATGGGCTGCAAGTGGACAGACAACTCCAGTTTGGGGAACAAATGGACATATTTGTGGATTGTCTTCCCCATCTTTGGCATCCGAATCAGCTCCCCTGTAAAAGGATGGTATTAAAGAAGAGTAAGCATGTGCAGAGATGGAGATCTGAGAGGAACTGCACGCATTCAAGATTCTCAGCAGGTCATAATCAAGTTGGGCCATATTCCATGGAAAAACTGAGAGACCCTTTAGCCAAGAAACACTGATCCCTTAGATGCCATTCACTGCCACAGACACACACACAACCACCTCTGTCCACTGACCTATTTCATTGTGATTCAAGTCATAGAGTCGTTCAAATGGGAAGTTTTTCTTCTCGATTTTCTTCACTACCTCTTCAGGCAGTTTCTTGAATTGACGAAGGGGACACATGGATTGCCACCTGCATGAGCAAGAAGCACTATCAGGATTGTGCCAGCAATGATGGTTAGTAAGTAATGGAAGAGGAATTTAGGCACCTCCCAAGTTCCTTGTGTTTTGCCCCAAGCTCTTCCTTCAAATTGAGGAAGAAAAGTGAGGAAGTTCCTCTTCAGCCTCAAAATGGGCCCTCTGTGCATAATCCTGCTATGATTTTTGTCAAGCCGAGCGGCTAACAGCTGCAGTGAGGCCGGTATGACTTTTGCCTGTCTCACTAAGCCATGAGAAAGCTGCCTTATCTTTTCCTACATGGAATGTTTATGTTTCACTGTACTATTGTACTCACTCTTCTGGCTTGCAATGATGCCGAACGGACGGCTTTATGGCAGCTCTGTCATTTGAGCTGGCAGCAGAGATTCTCTCTGCACTATTCCTACAATAAATAGCTTAGCCTTAATTATGGCTTGTGTGTGTTGTTCTTCATGTTGGGAACAATCACATATGACTGCGCCACCGAACTCTCTGTAGCCGGGGATGAGCGCACACGGTTTTGCTCTGGCTTTGGGGCAGTCTCACAAACTGCCCCAGGCGGGGTATTTACTGACAAACCCCACCTCAACCCGCAGTCCTACAAGGTTTCCCATTTCCAGTGCCTTTGGCTTGCAAGCCTGCTCAGGAGACTAAGCCAATGCTCTTCACACTACCATCGCAAGAGACTTGGGTTGCCTGACGGGGGCTTGTTTCTTGCCCCCCTGCCCTGGCACAATAGTAAACACCATGGTCAATCCCACTTAGGGAAGTGATTCCGGAAACCAGTATGGATGCAATCACATAACTGGCTTTCTAGGGCAGGACATACTGCTAATTTTGAAATCCCAGAAACTCCAGTCTTCTAGTCCTCAGGATGACACAAGTCCTTTCCCCTCCACAGCTGCTTTCCCATCCAACACTTTAAAAAAAAAAAGGTATACCACCCCACACTGAAAGGTCTCAGGGCAGTTACAGCATGAAATCACTTTTCATCCCTCCCTTTTGACTCCACATATCTATGAAATCAAACCACTGCCCACCCACTGCCAAAAGACTGCCCAGGATGGAGCATGTTAAGGCAGCACAACTGGATCAGGCTGGTGAGGGGCCTGCCAAGCTGCTGGGGTCCTCAGCCAGTGCCCAGCCTGGCTGAGTGCTGGTGCCTGGCCCAGCTGCATGGTAGGGCATTACTAGATATAAAGTCTGCAATACATAAGGATTAAGAACATGCTCTAGAGCCACTACATACATTCGTTTGTCAATCATCTTGCAGAGGTTCAAAGTCTTGTCAGTAAGCTGCGCCCAACCACGGTTGAGGACAATCTCGAAGATTGCACGCATGAGCCGCCCAGCAGACTGAAAGCAGGACAAAACAGATGTCAAATATCAAAGAAAGAAACCTCACAGGGAGGTTTTAACTGATTTGTTGATTAAAATACAAGCATGTATCCACATCCATCTAAAGATCCATTTTTTAAACTCCACTTCCACCCTGCAGGTGATCAGGCAAAATGGCTCACAAGAAACTAAGAAGACCTCAAGGTACCTACAAGACTCCTTACTGCAATGACTTTACAGGGCCACCCCTTTGGAATGAAGCCATCTTATACCAAGTTAAGCCACTGGTCCATCTAGCCCTGCCTTTGCCAAATCTGTGCCTTCCAGATTCTTCGGACATGCTGGATATGGCTGTTAGAAATTATAGTGCAAAAACATTGGAGGGCACCAGGTTGGCAAAGGCTGGGCAAGCTCTACAATGCCTACTGCAGTGACTTTCCCAGTCCTGCTCCTCTAGATTGAAGGGATGCAACCTGGGGTCTTCCGTATATAAAGTATGTGATCTACTACATGACAAGATGTACAGGCCACCAAAGATAGTAAGTAAAAGTTCCTCTTTATCCATGCACTACAGAAGGCTTGTGATAGCTAAACAACAAATTTATTGTGTTGTGGTCTTTTTCAAAGCGGTGGTTTCATGGAAACCTTGTAAATGGAGGATAAAGGGACCCCTGACCATTAGGTCCAGTCGTGACCGACTCTGGGGTTGCAGCGCTCATCTCGCATTATTGGCCGAGGGAGCTGGCGCACAGCTTCCAGGTCATGTGGCCAGCATGACTAAGTCGCTTCTGGCAAACCAAAGCAGCGCACGGAAACGCCGTTTACCTTCCCGCCGGAGCGGTACCTATTTATCTACTTGCACTTTGATGTGCTTTCGAACTGCTAGGTTGACAGGAGCAGGGACCAAGCAACGGGAGCTCACCCCGTCATGGGGATTCGAACCGCCAACCTTCTGATCGGCAAGCCCTAGGCTCTGTGGTTTAACCCACAGCGCCACCCGCGTCCCAAAATGGAGAATACCGGAGCCCTCCCAATCTGAATGGTTACTCACCTGAGTGACATACACCATGTCCGCCATGAGAGCAAAGCCCTCCAGCTTCAGCTGGGAGATAAAGGCCTGAAGGAGCACATTGATCTAAGGAGAAGACAATAAGGGGCATTAACATCCCCCAAAGAAGGGATGAGGAACATTTTTCAGGCCCACAGCCACATTCTCCTGGTGTTGGCTGCTGCAAAGCAGTAGTGGGTGGGGTCAGAACCCCCACAAGCACACACACAACATATTCAATGTATATATATGCAGCTTTGCAAGTACACTCAAGTTTCACCATAGATTTTCTTTATAGGCTTGCTTTTTTTAATGAAGTTGGTTTTTTAAAAAACAGCTCCCAAGAGGGCAGTCAGCCAGTTACTCCCTTGGGTAAAATGACTCCCTGAACAAGTAGAACTAGTCAATGGACAAAAAATGGGGAATTCATGCAACTCAGGAACTTGCAGAACCAACCTCACCCTGGATATAAGCTTGCCCCAGGAGAGGCAGGGCTTACCTTAGCACTAGGCTCCTCAATGCTTTCTTTCACTGGGATTGGGACCCGCTCAAGTAGCTTCTGCAGTTCCAGTTTCTCTTCCTGCAGTTGTTTTAAAAACAGTAATTAGGAAAGAATTGCAAAAGATGTGCCACTCTGCCTAGCCCACAACATCCTTTTGAAGATGAATAAAAAAAGTAGGCAACTCATCCACTTCAGAGGGCCACAGATCAACAACTGCAGCAAGTTTGCATGATTAATGGAGAAATATGTATGCAGATATCAGTTATAATAATAATTTAATAATAATTTATTATTTATACCCCACCCATCTGGCTGGGTCTCCCCAGTTTCATTCTCAATGGGTTTTCCACTGAGCTAAGCACCAGTACTTTATTCAAATGTCATTCAGTTCCTTATCAGTTTAAATACAAACATAGAAATGATGGCAATTTGAAAAAAATCAGAACAAGTTGTGTTCTCTGGCTAGAGCCTGGCCGATCCAGTACCTTCATGTTTAAAAGTATTTATAGTCACAAGGAACTAGGAATGTCTCCTCCACTCCATCAGTAAAAACAAGACCTTGCAGAAGAGGATACAAACTAAACACTAACAAAAGTAACTACAAGGGCAGGAGGTGGGCGTCCTGCCCAACAGATCTCCGGGTTCATACCTCTCTCACAGTGATGTTCTTAAACTCAGAAGAAAGTGAGAAAACCCGGAAGAGTTCAATCTCACTCAAGGTGGGCTTGAGTAGTTGGTTGTAAGTCTGTATGGTCTCATTGGTGATATAGTAGTGGCTGGCAATGCGGCCCAGCTCAGTAACCTGGGGAGGGAGAGAGGGAGGAAAGCCACTTCTGGTTAACAAAATGGAGAGGAAAGAACAAACCAGGCTTCGGTTACTGAAACACATAAGTGGGGCAGCCCTCAATATTCTGAAACTTTGGTTCACTGGAATGAGCACGTTTTAAGAGATTTAAATTTTAACAGATGTTCACTGGTGCCCAGACTGTTTTCCAAGCATAACTGAAGGTGCAAGTTTTAACCTTAAACGCCCCACCAGGTCCTGAATTAGGTACTTGGAAGGACCACTGCCTCCCAACAAAAGAGATTGCTTTTGAAGGCTGTTTTTGGGGTGCCCTCACCTTTGGAATAATAATAATAATAATAATAATAATAATAATAATAATAATAATAATTCTTTTATTTGTACCCCGCCCATCTGGCCGGGTCTCCCCAGCCACTCTGGGCGGCCTCCAACAGATATAAAAATACATTAAAATATCACAGGTTAAAAACTTCCCTAAATAGGGAAGTGAAAGGAGCAGCTGCTTCAAGAAACAAACTGGTTCAGACACAACACTAAGCCTGCCACTCTGTGGTTTGAATAAAATGGAGAAGCTTGAGCTACGTGCACCAACATGTGACTTGCACATAGACTACTTTGCTTAACCAGTTCGGCTTAGTGCTGTGTCCAAACACAGCCACTCATTGTAAATACTGCTATATAAAATTGTTTTTCCTCCACTCAAAATATACAAAAAATGGGCAGTGGTGACAGAGATTTGAAGTATTTTTACATTGATTGGAATGACCACAGATGGAAAGGGGAGAAAGGATCTTTGCTACATCCCTGTCTTGCCATATAGAGACATGCTACTTCAGTAAACAGTGGTTCAGTTTGTAGTCATGGCTTACAGGCTTAACCTCCTTGAATCTGTGTTTTTTAAAACTCTCCAAGCTAATAGCCACCATTGCTCCTTGTGGCAACAAGTTCCAGCAGTTTATTGTGCATTGTGTGAATTACTTCCTTGTATCCTGATCATGCTGCCCATCAATTTAATTGGGTGACCCCTCCCCCAAGTTCTATATCACGAGGAAAGGAGTGGGAACTCTCTCTCTCTCCATACTTTTCACTGTCTATTTCTTTCTCTGTTTGTTTAATTTCTGTACCTCCCTTCATCTGAGGATCACAGGCAGTTTACAATATAAAAATACAATACAGTATAATAAACCAAGCAATAACTCCCCACACGCAGTTTAAAAGGCCATATTTGTTTAATTAGCCAAAGGCCTGGGAGAAGAGGAATTTTTCACCTGGCAGCAAAAGACATGCAATGAAGGTGTCAGGTGAGCCTTCTTGAGGAGAGCATTTCACAAGCAGGGAGCCACCACAGAAAAGGTCCATTCCCATAGAATTCTAGAGCTGGGTCATCTAGTGCAACCCCCACAATGCAGGAACATTGCCACCTTCTGGGCCTCTTGTAGAGGGGGCACACAAAGAAGGGCCTCAGAAGGTGATCGCAGGGGAAAGGAGACCCTTGAGGGACTGCGATTAAGGCTTTATAAGTCAAAACCAGCACTTTGAATTGAACCCAGAAACTGATTGGTAGCCAGTGCGGCCAAACCAGGATTGGTGTAATATGCTCAAAACCATCTTGCCCTAGCTGCTGAATTCTACACCAGCTTAAGTTTCTGAACCATCTTCAGAGGCAGCCCCATGTATAATGCACACTGCAGTAATCTAACATAGAGGTTACCAGAGCATAGATGACAGAAGTTTTATGAACCTCTAATACAGTGGTACCTCGGGTTACATACGCTTCAGGTTACATACGCTTCAGGTTACAGACTCTGCTAACCCAGAAATATTACCTCGGGTTAAGAACTTTGCTTCAGGATGAGAACAGAAATCAGGCAGTGGCGGTGCAGTGGCAGCGGGAGACCCAATTAGCTAAAGCAGTGCTTCAGGTTAAGAAAGTTTTCAGGTTAAGAACGGACCTCTGGAACCAATTAAGTACGTAACCAGAGGTACCACTGTATACCCTTTGTTTTGTAGGTGGGTAGATGCATTAGGAGTTTCTTGGAGAAACAGCAGTGTGGGTGCATTGCTTCAATCTTGCTATGCACAACATTTCTGAAAATTTAGGATGGTATACTTTTAAGTCTGTGGCATTAAAGATGTGAAAGCCCAGGGGGCAAAAACCTATTTTTCTCCCACCTTTGAAGAAAAGACACTGCTGTGAAACAGTTTCTCTTTTGGAATGAGTGAAATTTTATTCATTTGGAATGTTTAGTGTGAAAATTTCTATATAATGCATTCTAAAGATTTAGAAACTGGTAATTCCCATGTATAACAATGTAGAAACATACAATGCTTGGATCAAAAATGCATTTCTGCTCCTAGAGCATGCTGCCATCTTCATGAGGAGCATACATTGCTTTTGTTTCCTACAATTTTCTTAGTTTGTGCATCTCAGAAGTAGGAAAAAATAAGATAATGTGCTTCGATAGCACAGGATGCAACCATTTGCAACTCTTTAGTATTTAGCATAACATTTTAAAACCTATATAGGATGTTATATTTAGTATACTTACCATTTTGCTTGTACAAAATGAAGCCATGTGTCATACAGCAAAATGTTACATACTAAACATAAGTGCATCATTTGGTATTTGTATTATTTTGTATTTGTGTTATTTTATTTGTATTTATCTGCTTATTCTTGGGAGCCACCTGGGAAGCTTTTTCGGCTGAAAGGCAGCATACAAACAGTAACACATTTTATTTTAAAGCAGCGAAATAAGTTTTGTTTGATAGGAATATAAGAATGTAACATGTGAAGAAGCGCGAAGAAGCTGGCAAAGCAGCTGCAAATAAGCATCCTGGGTGGCCAGACTCCTGATATGACTGGCAGAATGTACCCGCAAAGACAGTTTGAACCCCTCCACTCTCACCTGGAAGTTCCCTGTCTTCTTGTCGTACTTGACCAGGTTGTTCTTATCTAGCATCAGAGCTGCAGTGTGCACCAAATCCAGCCGGCGCTGGTCCAACAATGGGTCTCCTTTCAGGTCATCATGCGATATCCCGTATAGAGTTGGGGAACGCAGCATTCGTATGTAGAGATAAGTATAGCCAAGCCAGTTTACAGCATCCTGCGGCGGCCAAGAAACACAGTATCAGAGCCAGCAGTTTCCAGCAACCCGTCATGCCTCAAATCCTGGAAGTGATAGGATGGGGCAGAGGCCACAGGGACATCACAGCATGCTTTAAAGGCCACCTCTGCTGGCCCATCAGGCAAACTCAGCCCTCCAGATGTTTTGAGACTACAATTCCCATCATCCCTGACCACTGGGTCCTGTTAGCTAGGGATGATGGGAGCTGTAGTCCCAAAACATCTGGAGGGCCGAGTTTGCCTATGCCTGGGCAAGGGCTTTTCCCACCTGCCTTGCCCCATCCTCCAGCCCTTTCAGCCCTAGAAGCTTTCAGAAGGGAGTTGCTGTCATGACCATTCTGCGTATGTGTCTTCTGATGAACTGAGTAGAAGACTACGAGTCATGGGGTAGAGAGTGTGTGTGTGAATTCAACAGTGCTTAGTTTGTTTTTGGTTGTTAGTTTGTTAATATTGTTTTGTGGATTATGAGTGCTGTCGTGCTTTGTGGATTTTATAATATGACTTTTCTTGTGGTTGTGCTGTTTAGCCTATTTTTAAAATTGTTTTGTTAATAGTGTTTTATAGAAAGTGGTTGTTTTACTGATAATTTAATTGCTTGACTAATGATTTCTTTATTTTTTAAATGATTTACATTGTAATTTGTGGTGTTCTAACATATTATTATTTACTGTGTGTAAGATGCTTTGTGACTTGTGTGAGTGAAAAGCGCCATAGAAATATAATAAATGAAATGAAAATGCAAAGGACAGGTCCTTCAAAAAATAGTGGAGAGGGGCACACCTTTGCAGATTCATTAACTAATGTCACATCCACACCAGCCATTTAAAGCACATTTATACCTCTTTAGCAGTCATGGCTTTCCCCCAAAGAATTCTGGGAACTGTAGTTTACCCCTCACAAAGCAAGAAACTACATTTCCCAGGATTCGGCCAGGGTGAGGGAGCCAAGACAGTTAAAAGTGGTGTAAGAGTGCTTTAAATTGATGGTGTGGATGTGGCCTTAAGAGAAGAGGGGAAGACAGAGGATTTTATCAAATGGAGCACTAAGATGTCACTTATGTCACTGGTGAGATGTCTGGCAACAACAGAACATTGTTTTGCAAGAGAATGCATAAGCAGGTGGCTCTGTTGCATAATGGGTTTCCACTAGTGCAGCTGTTGCACTTGATTCCTATTTCACAGCGTTAAAACTCACATGTCCACAGCACAAGAACCCTTGCACTAGCTGACAGAGAATACTGGATGGAGCCCTGAATTATGAAATTGTCACTAGACTGAGAGGCTTCAGGGATGAACTTCTCCTCTCACACACAACCCACTAAATACCACGACTACTGCCCTGCATGATTCTAGATGCCAGATTCACAGCTGAGTATCTAGCCTCCCAAAATGTGACTCTAGAACCATCTGCAGGACTGTTAGGTAAAGGGACCCCTGACAGTTAAGTCCAGTCGCAGACGACTCTGGGGTTGTGGAGCTAATCTCGCTTTACTGGCCAAGGGAGCCGGCGTACAGCTTCCGGGTCATGTGGCCAGCATGACTAAGCCGCTTCTGGCAAACCAGAGCAGCGCATGGAAACGCAGTTTACCTTCCCGCTGGAGCGGTACCTATTTATCTACTTGCACTTTGACGTGCTTTCAAACTGCTAGGTGGGCAGGAGCAGGGACCGAGCAATGGGAGCAATGGGGATTCAAACCGCCGACCTTCTGATCGGCAAGCCCTAGGCTCTGTGGTTTAACCCACAGCACCACCCGCGTTACTTTATACTTTATACACACACTCAAAATCCCTAATCAGGGTAATCCACATTCTCTGTCAAGAAAAGCTGAAAATTGACCTCCACTAATAAAATGCCACCAAGATTCTTCAGTATGCTCAAGTCTGCACCCAACTGCTCAAACCCTGATCATGTGTTGTGACTAAATGGTCTCCCTAGCACAGCATCCCCCTTTATCTCTACAAATATGCACAGCTGCAGTGCTCAGCTGCCTGCTGAGTATTTCTACGCTGAGACACTAAAAACAGAGCAGCCACAAGTCTTGACTGGTCATGAACTCTCCTCCTCACCTTTGCATTTTGGACGTTGCCCAGCACAACCTCTGCATTCAGCATGTCTGGAAGCTTCGCCACCATTTGGCTCTCAATGGGAAGCTGCTGGTTCAGCAGTGAGAGGTAATACTGCAGCTCTCCATGAGAAGTGATCAGGATTCCCTCGCCCTTGGTGTCATATTGAGGTCTCCCAGCACGACCCAGCATCTTTAAAAACACACACAAGTCAAAGAGGTAAGTTAGACCTCAAACAGAGTTTCTAACATTAATTAACAGCCAAGTGTCTTAAGAATATTTCTGCAACATCTAAAGAAACACAAGAGATAAATCGTGTCCTTAATCCTCAAAGCCACTAAAGTGTGTGCCTGTGCCCCATAGGAGTTACCTGCAAGATGTCCAGGGCACCCAGTTCAGTCCAGCGACCTTTCTCTGGGCTGTACACCTGTGTCCCCTTGATGATGACGGTGTGAGCAGGAAGATTTACACCCCAAGCCAAAGTTGCTGTGGAGACCAGAACCTGTAAGGCAAAAATATTAGGGTTGAAAGAATCTTCTGCTTAGTTTCAAAGGAACTCCCAACAATGCTGTAATGCACCAGGGCGGGGGGGGGGTGTTTAAAAGTAGCACCCAATTTTAATATTGCTTCACCAACTTTGGTGGATAGCAGGAGAAGAGCAGGCAGGTTGTGCTGCATCAGTTTAAAGCATGGGTCAGCAACCTTTTTCAGCTGTGGGCCGGTCCACCGTCCCTCAGACCATGTGGTGGCCCGGACTATATTTTGAAGAAGAAAAAATGAACGAATTCCTATGCCCCACAAATAACCCAGAGATGCATTTTAAATAAAAGCACACATTCTACTCATGTAAAAACACACTGATTCCTGGACCGCCTGCGGGCCAGATTTAGAGGGCGATTTTGTAGGTGGGTAGGTGTATTAGGAGTTAGAAGGCGATTGGGCCGCATCCGGCCCACGGGTCTTAGGTTGCCTACCCCAGGTTTAAAGCACAGAAAGGGAACCATGACAAGATTGTTTTGCTTCAGTGCTGTGGTAGGAGAAAGAAAAGCTCCCCACACCCACCCCTTTGTCTCCCAAGTCTGCCCTTCCAGTCCCTACCCTTGCTCTTTCTGCCCACATCCCAGTCCCTCAACCTATTTCTCCCCACAGAGCTCTTAACCTCTTTCCCCAACCCCTAGTTTCCCTCTTCATTTGCCTTCCATCCCTGAATCTATTTCTTTCCCTTCCCAGGCTCTAGTCTTGCTCTCTCTCCACCATGACAACTTAAAGTTCATGTGTGCCTCTATGTCAAGCATGTTATGCCTGTCATGATCTTAGGGTTCTGCCTACCCCAAGCTCCCAAGCTGTTTGTTGTCTTTTTTTTTTTTCATATCTTTTTATTAAGTACATTTTTTCATTTTTACAAAACAGTAACTTATAAGTTATATATACAATTTATCATCTTAACATATACTCCGCCGAGTATACAAACAAGCTGTTTGTTGTCTTGCCCTCTTCCCTGTCTTTCACCTCACCAGGAAGCGGGGTTCATGCCCCGCCTTGCATAATCGATCACTTGATGCCATGCATGGACACCATTTGAATGGCAATGCCCATCAACTTTGTGGGGGGGGGGGTGGCCCCCTCAAATATTTGCTGTCATACCTGGATGTGCTTGTCTGCAAACAGATCTTCCACCAATGTTCGGTCCACCCTGGTCATGCCAGCATGGTGAATTGCAAAGCCATAGGGCAGCAAGTCTTTAAGCTCCAAATTCTGTGAGCAAAAAAACAACAATGCTGTAAAAAAAACCAATGGTCCCTGATTTTCTGTAGATGAGTGAAGGAAGAGATGCGAACTTGTTCTGGAGAAAGAAAAGAGATGCTAGCAAGCACTAAAGATATTCTGGTGAAACCCTTCTCTGAATTCTATCCCATGAGGAGACTGAGTTGACCTTCCACTAGGGGAAAGGACTCTTTTCCAAGACTTATGAAAAGAGAAGGTTTCACTTGGCCTTTGAAAGCAAACCACTTTATTTTCTGGTTCTGCCACAGATTTTATCACTGTGCTGTTTCTTGCCAATTATTTTTTGGTTTGGCTATTTTGGTATTAATTTATATGGGTTAATTTGTGAATCGTTTTAGAAATTAAATATGAGAAAGTGGTAGATAAAGGTTGAATAAATACATAAATAAATACCTTGCATTGCTCAGCTTCTGTCCTCAGGACCTCGGTGGAGGCTGAGCCCTCTCGCAGGAAGAGACCCAGGGTGTCTTTCTCCAGACACATGTCCCTGATGGCTCGAGCCGTTTTCCCAGTCTCCTTCCTGGAGTGGACAAACACTAGCACCTGATTGGAGACAACAGAAATCCAAGTTATCAGTCCATGACAGCTATGCAATGAGAAAGCAAGCTGTTGGGGGGCAGGGCTCAAAGAGGACAGCATAATTACGAGCGGAAAAGTCCAAAAGGTGTTCTGCCTCATGTGATCAACATCATGTGAGGAAAAGGGAAGAACTGTATTTGCTGGCCCTGCATTCTCTTCTAGCCATATGGGCGAGGGGTGAGGCCTGCAATGGAGAGCTTGCTCTGTGCATGTAGGCTCCAGATGCGGCTTAGACCCGTTCGTTCAGATAAATGTTCTAAAATCATGCAGGTTCTCCACCACACACATTCTGAATAAATGGAGAGCACCAGGGTCAATTAACAGTGGCATAGGAGGAAAACAGCCCCTTTCCCCCTCTACTATGTGAGAGTAGACTGTATTGACATGTCTGAAAGCAGCAGCAGCATCTGCTGGAAAGAGAGAACCCCAAAACACAGATGAACACTATGTGCATAATTCTGCCTCCTCTTTCCTAAATGTCTGTACAAAGAAAAGCTGGATTTGGGCTCAAGAGGGGAGCGGTTTAGAAGGGCTTACAGGCACTCAACAGAGATACCATGACATTAGCTTGCTATGTGCTTCAGATAGATGGCAGCCCATCCTCTTTTTCTCCATACTATAAAATACAGCTGTAGGACCAGGCAAAAAAGTGGAGTCAGCACAGGTTTTTGTAAGCAGAAGATTCCAGGTCCTGCTCATTTAAAGAATTTTTACCGCACTCTTCAGCTGACGAGGCTCCCAGTGTAGATTAAAAGTCAATAAAAAAAAGGAAAAGCCGCCTCTGCTCTCAGGCTTGCAATCTAAAACCCAGATACCACCAGTTAAAAAGACCTCAGCACTGAGTGACTCCTGGAGAAATCACAGGTGTTACCTGCTACCTGTCAAAGTAAGTTATATTTGGTCAGACTTGGCATGTTCAAAATGTACCCAATGTTAAAATTGCAACTCTTGTCCACTTAAGTTCACTGCAGTTACAACCAAGAGACCCATAAAAATAAATAAAGTCAATGTTCAACAGAATGGGGAACTCCAGCTGGGTTATAGAAGAAACACCATAGAGGCTATGATGCAGTTCCGAATCAGCAGCTACCCAGCAGCCAGGATGACATTGCCAACAACACAGAAGATGCTCTTCACCACATCCCTGAGCCAAGAACAGCTTAAGAAATGATATTTCAAAGTGGGGGAGGTTTCCCCAGCCACTCTGGGCGGCTTCCAACAAAATATTAAAATACAATAGTCCGTCAAACATTAAAAGCTTCCCTAAACAGGGCTGCCTTCAGATGTCTTCTAAAAGTCTGGTAGTTGTTTTTCTCTTTGACATCTGGTGGGAGGGCGTTCCACAGGGCGGGTGCCACTACCGAGAAGGCCCTCTGCCTGGTTCCCTGCATCTTTGAGATGCAATCCCTCTCCCCACACCCACTGCCCCAATTTACATAGAGATGAAAGAACCTACCTGGTTCTTCCCAGCATGCTCCATGATTTTCTCATACACAATCTCATTCATGATCTGGAAGCGCTTGATTGCTTTCTTCTCAGTGATTCCCACATAAGTCTGTTCCAGGGGCACTGGGCGGAAACTGCAAAAAGTGTCAGGCATCAAGTAAGTGACAAGCAGAAAGGTAAGATCTACAGAAGGCAATTACTTCCTCAGAAATCTAAAGTGAAGGAGCAAATGCATACAGTATTTATCTACCTACAAAATACACTACACATCCCCTTCTTCTGTTTGACATTTTTTTAAAAAAAACTCCATAGCCACAGAGGTCATTTACCTGGAGAGCAAATATATATAGGCAAACATAGTGCACACAGAACTCTGTGCAGAAACACTTGGTTTATTGTGGCTAGGACTGGGCGATGTAGTGATACATCACCCAGGACCAGTATGAAGGCCAGAGCATGATGGTGGCTTCACCCTGAAGTATATCGCGAGTGAAATGGCTGCCGCTTGTGAATCCCGCTTCTTTAAACTGCTCTGCTGAGGGGCACATGGCTGCATGCACCTCAGCAAAGCCATTTAAATAAGTCCCCCCCCCCAGCTCACGCCCATCCCACCCCCGCCCCCCGTGCAAAGCCAGCATTTGAGGGGGTGCTTCAGCCACCTTCACTGCAGCTAGCTGCCGCTGTGTGCTGGGGGCTGAGGCACTTCCGGGCTGAATATGATAGAAATTTATTAAAACAAGAGGGAGGAGAGTTTAAATTAAACAAATTAAGGTTTTATCAGAAAGTTAACAACATGGATACAATATAATCATTTGAATGAAATATTTAAGAAAAATAGGATACAAGGGTTTGGGGAACAAATATCACAACTGGAGAGAGATCTGTTGGAATGTAATGTTAAAGTGCTGTCTAAAATGTATAAGGTATTCTTGGAATGGGAAACAAAGAATGAGAAAATAAAATCTTCAGTGATACATTGGGAAATAGATATTGGTTATAATATAGATATGGGAACATGGGAACGATTGTAGAATGCGGTTATAAAATTTACAGCATGCTATGGTTTAAGAGAAAACTACATGAAAATGTTATATAGATGGTATCGAACACAGAGTAAATTGGCAAAAATGTATAAATCAAAATTGATTAAGTGTTGGAAATGCAAAGGGGGAAAAATGTATTTTTTTATCATATGTGGTGGTCCTATAGAAAGGTTAAAGCTTAATGGGAAATGATATATAATGAGTTGAAAAAGATGTTTAAAATAACATTTGTAAAAAAACCAAAGCTTTCCTTTTGGGAATTATAGAGGTAGAACTACCTAAACAGTATAGAAATGTATTCATGTATGTGACTACAGCGGCGAGAATGTTATTTGCCCAAAAATGGAAAGAAGAAGTCCCGATGAAAGAAGAATGGATACAAAAACTTATGGACTATGCAGAAATAGTGAAATTTACTGGTAGAATAAGAAATCAAGATAGCAAACTTTTTAATAAAAGAATGGAAATGGTTTATTTAATATTTACAAACTGTAAACAGATAAGGACATTGGCAGGATTATTGTAATAACCTGCAGTTTCTTAAGAGTATATATTTAAAGTAGACGAATAAAAGTTAATTTAGAATATGCAGGAAATGATAAAAATAAATTTAAGGAACTACAGAAAGAGGAGGAATGAATTCGAGTTTTGAAATGTTAGATTGTAAAACTACTGAAATGCATTTAACTAATAGTCATAAAAAATAAAAAAGAACTCTCCACAGCGCACACACCATACCTGTTGTCAAAGTAGAACAAGCCTTTGGTAGGCTCCACCCTCAAGAATGTAGCCACATCCTCGTAGTTTGGGAGGGTGGCACTCAGCCCAATAAGCCGCACATCTTCTTGAGTCATCTCAATGTTGCGAATGGCTCTGGCCACCAAGGCTTCAAGAACAGGGCCCCGGTCGTCATGCAGGAGGTGGATCTCATCCTGTAGAATGCAGGAAGCATTACCCTCCTTGCTCAGGGGGGGGTACCACACCGTTTACACATCCCCAATAGAGCCCAGAAACCATTACATTTGGCTGGTTGCAATTCTGAGTGTCTCAAATGTTCTCCCACCCAGCAAATATCCCCAGCATTGCCATGTGTAGCAGAAGCACAGACCCTCATCACAGCTCAACAAGAAGCTTCCAAGGCAACTCACCAAAATAATGAGGCGCACCAGCTGGGTATAGGTACGCTCCCCTCCTTTGCGGGTGATGATGTCCCACTTCTCTGGAGTGCAGACAATTATCTGAGTGGCGTTTATTTCTTCCTTGCACAACTGGTGGTCCCCAGTCAGCTCAGCCACAGTGATGCCATAAGTGGCCAAGCGCTAGAAGGAAAATTGGAACAAAGCTTTAAATAACAAATGTGCATTCATAGTGTGCTTTCAAGTGTTCCACACACATTACTGTTTAAACCCTAACAGCAAGTCAGTAAGGTAGGTCAGTAAGGTAAAGGTAAAGGGACCCCTGACCATTAGGTCCAGTCGTGTCCAACTCTGGGGTTGCGGCACTCATCTCGCTTTATTGGCCGAGAGCCGGCGTACAGCTTCCGGGTCATGTGGTCAGCATGACAAAGCCGCTTCTGGCAAACCAGAGCAGCGCACAGAAACGCCGTTTACCTTCCCGCCGGAGTGGTACCTATTTATCTACTTGCACTTTGACGTGCTTTCGAACTGCTAGGTGGGGAGGAGCTGGGAACCGAGCAACGGGAGCTCACCGCGTCGCAGCAATTTGAACCGCCGACCTTCTGATCAGCAAGCACTTGGCTCTGTGGTTTAACCCACAGTGCCACCTGGGTCCCTAGGTAGGTCAGTACTACCTCTAAAATACAACAGTGCGTGGTTGAGTGTGTGGGGCACACCTGAAAACAGTCTTCTGCAACCTAGAGCCCTCCGGGTGCTTTGGACTACAACTCCCAGCAACCCTAGGCAGCATGAATGACAAGGCGGCCTTAAACTGATTAATAGGCCCAAAGCAAAGATCCAAAGAGTCCCCAATTCAGACTCTTAGACGCTATTCTCCATCAGCTCTCATTAGGTGTCGACTCTTCCCCCTAGCATCCATAAGAGAGAGAAGCAAGACAAACAAAGCTCTTTCCATTGGCTGCCTGGACACTACTGCTAATAGGCCCAGCCCTTTTGAACAGAAGATTAAAAAAAAACCTGGTGGAATGGCTGCAAACAAAGTAACCTTGCTTGTTTTCCTCTTCCACTACTTTTTCCTATTGTGCTGCATCTATTACATTGCAAGTTGTTTTGGCAAACTTTTCTGTTTAATTCCTTGTACAGTGCTTGTTTTTACTGATCCTTTTTGTTTTAATCTTTCTATTTTTAACATACTTTGGTTGCTTTTATTTTATAAGTAGCCTAGATACTTTTATTGTTGGGCTGCCATATGAATTTAAATGATAGTAGCAATTATGTATTTTAAACACCTAATAAGCACAAGTGGTAAAGCTCCTCAGAACACTGGACACCACCTCTCCACCCCCACCTGATGAAGGTCTTTTACAAGCCAATCGCTGTTTCCTCTTACCTTCCCAAAGCTGCCCACCATTTCCTGGACTAAAGACCTCATTGGTGCAATGTAGATGATTTTGAAGTCATCCACATTGATTGTTCCATCAAGGTTGATGTGTTTCCCAATCTCACGCAGCATACACATCAAAGCCACATTTGTCTTCCCAGCACCCTGGAATAAAGAGAGTGTCAAAGAAAACCTTCCCTCTCCCATCCCTCCCCTCAAACAGGAGACCAGAAAGACATTTCCCCTAGTAAAAATCAAGGAACAGTGCAGAGGCACAGAAAGATCCATCATATTTGACATCACAGAATGGGACACTCACTGTGGGTGCACAGAGTAGCAAATTTGTATCTGTCTCAAGTGCAGCACGGTACAGTTTGCTCTGAATCCGGTTCAGTGTTTTGAATCCCTCAAATCCAGCCTGTGCATATTTGGGGAGCTTGTCCACAGGAACTAGTTGCTGAGAATAAGAAAAGAAATAATGGTTTTGTCCAGCAAGTCAGTAACAAACTCATGAGGCAGAATCCTTATACAGTAGTCAGAACAGAAACCGTTCAAATCCACAAATCACTCTGAAGTCAGTTTAGAGCAAAGAGCCTCCGCCGCCCATTGGCCCATAAAAGCAGTGAAGTTGTAGAGGATGATGGGCAGCAAATACCAAAGCAATTCTTCCAAGATGACCCTGGTGCTTGGAAAGACAAAGAGCCTTGCCCAAATTCCTAAAACATCACCTGCTCAACAAAGACCTCAGCAGACCATCATCATCATTTTATAATTTCTACCATGCACATCCGGCTGGGTTTCCCTAGCCACTCTGGGCGGCTTACAGAATATATAAAAACATAATAAAAACAAAGCATTAAAAACCTCCAGATACAGGGTTTCCTTCAGATGTCTTCTAAAAGTTGTGCAATTTTTTATCTCCTTGACATCTGAAGGGAGGGTGTTCCACAGGGAGGGTGTCTGGTTCCCTGTAACTTCACTTCTCCCAGGGAGGGAAGCAGCAGAAGACCCTCTTGATGGATTTCTTTCTTTTTTGAGAGCAAAGCTCCAGTCACAGGGCTCTCTCAAGGGTGCCACCTAACCTCCCTAACTGGGTCACCTCAACAGTTAGAATCATAGAATCATAGAGTTGGAAGAGACCACAAGGGCCATCCAGTCCAACCCCCTGCCAAGCAGGAAACACCATCCAAGCATTCCTGACAGGTGGCTGTCAAGCCTCTGCTTAAAGACCTCCAAAGAAGGAGACTCCACCACACTCCTTGGCAGCAAATTCCACTGTCAAACAGCTCTTACTGTCAGGAAGTTCTTCCTAATGTTTAGGTGGAATCTTCTTTCTTGTAGTTTGAATCCATTGCTCCGTTTAGACTGCTGTTACTGTACAGACTTTATTTGTGGGGGATTTTTAAACTGGAGCTTTTCCTGGGGTAATACTGCTGCTATGGCTTGGTTCTGTTTACAGTCTCAGGCTACTGTCTAGACTAGCCTAGACTAGTATCTCAATCTCTGCTTTTTTCTCTATTGTCTCTCCAATGAGCAACAGAAAAAAAGCAGAGGCTGAGTTCATACAAGGACCCCCTGTGCAAGCACCAGGATGCTAGACAATAGATCAGTAGTTAGGATATACATACAACCTGCTACCAGCCTGAGAGACCAAGACACAGTAGGATGTGCAAAGGCGGCTTCATGATTGCTGAAAGCATCCAGCAAGGCTGCTAGTTTGCTGTAGGCAAGACCACAAGCCCCCTGCCACAAGTGCTGTCTATATAGAGGGGAAATAAAAAACACATCATCAACCTCTTCTGAACCAAAGGGCTTTGGCTTCAGCGCAGGAACATGAACTTCCTCGTAGCCTTTGCGTTGTCTGCGGAAAGAGCCATCCGGCAGCTGGCATCGCTTGTTGGCCATGAAGTGACTGCCTTGGGCAAACACAAGGTCCTCCAAGTCTAAAACTTGCCGAGGGGCCAATGCCTGAAATTGACAAAATGGAAATTTTCATCAAAAATAGTTCATTAAATTAAGATGTGATAGCATAGAAACCTGTAAAAAAAAAACCCAACCCACCAATCTTTCATTCATAAACAAGCAGAGGAGTGAAGATGAGGAATGATTTCTCCCCAGTTCATGTAGCACCTCACACGTAGCTCAGACCTCCCCACTAAGAATATTTGACAATGCAAGAGTACCTCTCCTCCTTGATCCAGATCCATGGTTTCCATGTCAGTGTCCATGCGGGACTGGCGGACACGTTCCCTGCGAGAGCGTTCTTCCTGAAGTGGGAGGAAACAAACTCCAGGTTAGGGTGAGTTTTTGTTCCAAGGATCCACACCAGGCTGCTCAACAATGGTGAGCTCCTATATACACTAAGCACTTTCTCCTCTCCTGACATCTTGTAGTAAATTTGAACTTTGCCCTACAAAAGCTAGTACCGGTAACTCTAATCCTTCTTCCTTTCCACTGCTCATTGTGTTTATATCATTCCCTATAAGGAACAATAATAAATACTTTTTCTAAGACATAAAACCCAATAACCAAAGTTAACATATATAGGATTGTGCTGTTACAGACTCACAATACAGTGGTTCCCAAACATTTTCAGACCACTGCCCCCTTGGTTCCATAAACTCTTCCCCTGTGCCCCCTACCCTACACTATAAAAAAGCTTTCAGAATAGCAGTTTGCATGACACACTAGCACAATAAAATTCAAACCAGCAACAATTAATCACATTTATTCAAAATCCAGTTAAAACCATTTAGTTTAATTGATTCAACAAAACTGATGAACTTGTTTCACTGATGCCAGCTTTTCAAAGCCTGACAGTAATTTACCCCTCCAGTGCAACAACACCCCCCTGCTGCCCCCTTGCCTCTTAGTGCCCCTCTAGGTAATCCCCCCAGGGGGGCAGTAACGGCCACTTTGAGAACCACTGATATAGAGAGAAAGGGAAGAGGAAGAGATGCCTGTTTAACAATATTTTTAAGTGCTTAAAATCTCCAGCTTCAGCAACACTATTCTGAAACAGTATGACACAGCAGGAATATCTGATACAATCCACTCACCAGCACACTGAGTAAAATCATGGGAAGGGAGGCTACGGTTGAAACTGCTGCTTGGTCTTATAATGTACTAAGGGCCTGAGCAAGTCGATCAGCCAAGACTCACACTCTCTCATGGTCTGACCTGCCTCACAGAGCAATCATTGGAGTAAAATGGAACAAGGATGTATTGCAACCCACACTGACGCCTCCAGATTCCTTCCCACCTCCATCCCCAATCCTTACCCGGATCAGATCTTCCTTCTCCGTCTCATGTAGCTGATACAGGAACTTTGACAACTCAGGGTCAGATTCCATCTTGCCCATAATCCTCTCCTTCTCAGCTTCACTCTGAGCACTAGCCAAGAGGGTACAGTACAAGACTGGGGGAGAAAACAAATAATTGTAGTATCTTATTCTACTCCTGTGAAATACACATCTAAATCCCCCTTAAGGGCAAACAAAGGAAATGGGTGGTGACAGACTGTACTTTTTTGTCTGCACTTCCCAGAGGCAAATGATCTGGCGCAGAATTTGTATTCCTATGGATCTGTACAGTGGTACCTCGGGTCAAGTACTTAATTCGTTCCGGAGGTCTGTTCTTAACCTGAAGCGTACTTAACCTGAAGCACCACTTTAGCTAATGGGACCTCCTGCTGCTGCTGCTGCACCGCCAGAGCATGATTTCTGTTCTTAGCGGAGTTCTTAACCTGAAGCGTACTTAACCTGAGGTACCACTGTATTATCTTTCTTCTAATAGGTATTTAGTGCTCAGTTTAATTTTTAAATATGTCAATATGGCAGCATCTTTTAATTCTGCACTGCTGTCTCCCATGTTTTTATTAACAGTCCTCAACTCACACAACCAACCACATTTTAACACTATGCCCTGCCACAGTCCTGATCTGCTATCTAACACACAAAAAGCAACCACACAATAATGAAACAATGTACAGTAGTACCTTGGATCCTGAATGCCTTGCGAGTCTAACATTTTGTCAGTGTTCCGGTTTACGAACGTTCTTTGGAACCTGAACATCTGACGGGGCTTCCGCAGCTTCTGATTGGCTGCAGGAGCTTCCTGCAGCCAATCAGAAGTCGCGCCTTGGTTTCTGAATGTTTTGGAAGTCGAATGGACTTCTGGAACGGATTCCATTCGACTTCCAAGGTACCACTGTACTTCATATCATGCCAAGTCAGGCCATTCTTATCTTAATATCTTAGTGCAAATGTGCTAAGACACCACCTCTCTCTCTCAAGTCTTTTGGCATGTGCAGAGGGCTGGTAGGGGGGCTTATTTCACTTGCACTGCTTTTTATAGAGGGCTAGGTAAGAAATTTCTCCAGAAAACTCCAAGCTCTCTGTGCACGCCAAGATTTCAGACAACCCAATATTTTGAGATCTCTACATAATAACAATATAGCAGGTACTCACTCATCATTCTGTGTTGCCTCAACACTTTAATGAAGTCAAATGTATTAAAACCCAGAAGCAAGACAAGCTGGTTTTCACATTCTCTGTCATCGCTGGCAGTCTGGGGAGACATGAAAGGGGAGTAGTGGAAATAGGTCATGTGACAAAGGACATTGCTCAATTGCTTCTCCATTTCCCCTAAGAAAGGTGTTCTTCAAATCCCCGGGAATGGCTGACAGGAAGATGCTGGGAAAATAGGAAAATACAGTTTACGCCTGAAATGGCCCATCTTCCTCTACACCAGGGGAGGTTTGTCCCCTTCCTCTGGCAAAAGTATTCCCTGATCACCTATGAAACATGACCTTGGCTGCCATTGGCTCCCTCAGATGGAGGGAGGTACCACTCACTCCAATGAATCATCAAAAGCTGACCTGCTCTATGCAGCTTCGTCCCCTCCCTCTATCAAGGGTTCCACAAGTATGTTGTCCACAATGCACTGGCAAGCTGACCATTCCCACTTCTTACTCATAAGTAGACTAGAAATACTGTGTTTTTAGTGAATAGGTTAGAAGCAACCAGGTTTTGAGCCCCAAGCTCTTTTGTTTTCAGAATTCTGTTTCACCATCTATCTGTCTTACTGCCAATTCTTAAGTTTCATAATTTGATGATTGGGAACTGTGTGTATTTGCTAGTCTTAGAATTCTGAAATCCCCACATGTTTAGGGAGGAACTGATCGATGAAGTGGAAGTACTCGGAAACTGGGAAGGAAGTGATCATGTTCTCCTGGGTTTCAGAGGCAGGAGGAAACTGAGTGTAGTTGGAGACGCACTCTGTGCTTTAAAAAAGCCAATTTCAAAAAGCTCAAGGAGCTACCCATGGTCAGAAACACTCAAAGAGAAGGGAGTCCAAGAAAGATGGGAGTTTCTAAAAGGAGAAATATTGAAGGCGCAAATGCAAACAATACCAACAAGAAATAAAATAGGAAAGGAAACCGGTGTGACTGTATAAACTTACAGGTGAGCTGAGAGTTAAGAAGGGCATGTATAAGAAATGGAAGAAAGAGGAAATCACAAAGGAGGGGTATACACGAGTAGCCAACAGTTGCAGGGGGAAAGTCAGGCTGGCTAAAGCTCAGTTTGAGCTCAGGCCTGCAATATAGGCTAAGAATAATAAAAAAAGGTTTCTTTGGCTATGTCCGAAGTAAGAGGAAAAACAAGAGGTAGGTCCTCTCCCTGGGGAACACAGAGAAATGCTATTGGGTGACAGAGAGAAGGTGGAATTACTCAGCACCTACTTTGCCTGTTTTCACCCAAAAGGAAACCATGCCCAGCCTAGTGATAACAGAATAAATGATGTAAGGAGGGAGCTGCAGCCCAAGATAGGAAAAGAGGTAGTAAGGGAACACATAGCTACTTTAAATGAATTCAAATCTCCAGGGCCTGATGAACTGCATCCAAGGGTACTAAAGGAGCTTGCAAATGTAATTTCAGAAACTTTGTCTATGATCTTTGAGAATTCTTGAAGAACAGGTGAGGTCCCTACAGACTTGAGGCGGGCAAATGTTGTCCCCATGTTCAAAAGGGGGAAGGAAGACCCAGGAAACTACCAACCTGTGGGATTGATATTGATACCAGGGAAGGTCCTAGAATATATACCACACTTTTGCAATCCTCCCCCAAAAAAGGTCAACAACTCTGGGCAATCCTCCCCCCCAAAAGCTTTCCCCATTTTCTTAAATCCCGAAAAATAAGGGGCATCTTCTACACGGGGGCGTGTTATACACTGAAAAATATGGTAATTCAACAGTCGGTCTGTGAGCATTTAGAAAAAGATTCTGTAATTATTAAGACCCAGAATGGGTTTCTCAAAAATAAGTCATGCCAGACCAATCTGATTTCTTTTTTTGATAGAATTACAAACTTAGTGAATCCACAGGGAAATGCTGTGGATATAGCATATCTTGATTTCAGTAAAGCTTTTGACAAAGTCCCCCATGATATTCTCGCAAGGAAGGTGGTAAAATGTGGGTTGAACGAGGTAACTGTCATCCTGGAAAAAAGTGACAAGTGGGGTCCCGCAGAGTTCTGTCCTGGGCCCGTTGCTGTTCAGTGTCTTTATAAACAACTTGGATGAAGGAATTAAAGTGATGCTCATCAAATTTGCAATGATACCAAACTGGGAGGGGTAGCTAACTACACAGAAGACTACACAGAAGACACTCAGAATTTAAAATGAGCGTAACAGATTGGAGAACTGGATGTAACCTAACAAAATGAATTTCCATAGGGACAAATGCAAGGTTCTGCACTTAGGCAGGAAGAACCAGATGCACAAAAATATGATGGTGGACACCTAGCTTACTAGCAGTACATGTGAAAAGGATCTAGGGGTCTTGGTGGATCACAAGCTTAACATGTCAACAGTGTGATGTAGCAGCAAAAAAAGCTAACGTTATTCTAAGCTGCATTAACAGAAGTATAGTGTCCAGATCAAGTGAAGTAATAAAAGTAAAGGGACCCCTGACCATTAGGTCCAGTCGTGACCGACTCTGGGGTTGCGGCGCTCATCTCGCATTATTGGCCAAGGGAGCCGGCGTACAGCTTCCAGGTCATGTGGCCAGCATGACTAAGCCGCTTCTGACAAACCAGAGCAGCGCACGGAAACGCCGTTTACCTTCCCGCTGCAGCAGTACCTATTTATCTACTTGCACTTTGACGTGCTTTCGAACTGCTAGGTTGGCAGGAGCAGGGACCAAACAACGGGAGCTCACCCCGTCGTGGGGATTCAAACCGCCAACCTTCTGATCTGCAAGCCCTAGGCTTGCCCTAGCAAGCCCTAGCGCCACCCACGTCCAAGTGAAGTAATAGTCCCACTCTATTGGAAGTTTTAAAGCAAAAGTTTTAAGCCATCTCTCATAGATGCTTTAGCTGGGATTCCTGCATTGCAGGGGGTTGGACTAGATGACCCTTGGATCGTTTCCAACTCTTAAGTTTCTATTATTCCTCTCCCACCTCAGGAGAGAAAGAACCCAGAAGACCATGACTTGAGGTCTCTAGAGGAAGACAGGCACAGGTTCTGGCACAGGCCTTCCAGATCCCGACCATTCAGGGCAGATTTTAAAAATGATGGAGAAAAAGCAAAACCTAAAAGCAGCTGCCAAGAGAACCAAAAATTAAGAACAAATAAAGCTGGAACCTGAAAGCAGAAATCTAAAATGCAGCTCTATATAGGCAAGGCAGAGACTAAATTGAGGAAGGAGGCTCAGGGAGTCACTCGTCCCACGTTTCAGTCAAGGATCCCTGCCTCTTCTAAGCCGGAGTGTATGAGTGTGTTAACCCACTGTGGCCGCCTGCACAGTTCCAGGAATCAAGGCAATTCAAAAGTTAGAGCACCTGGGAAATTAATTCTGGTCTACATCAAGATGGCACACAGTAGGTCCAGGTCTTCCTCCCTTCTTAGAGGAAGCCACACATGCAATATATTGTTGTTTTTCACATTAAGGTGCAAATATACACTAACAGCTAGCACCAGTCCAGGAAAGAAACAAGCAACCAGATAGAAACAGAAGAAAACAGAGCACCTTTAAGATTTCCAGCACTTCATCAGCTTTTTTCTGGGATACGATGGCATCATCATAGAAACGGCTCAGCTGCCGCTGCAGCCAGAAAGCATCAATGTCTCGGGGGTGCAGGTCTTTCTTTTTGGAGCTCATCAGTTCACCTGAGGCCACAAGCTAAGAGAAACAGAATTATCTGCACAACTTACTTGACACACAGACATGAAAGCTTACAGCACACAAGGCTTAAGAAGAACTTGGTGAGGTAGGCGACATGCTTAGCGTTTTCCTGCACAGTACTGCATATTCCCCTAAGGAGTTAGGAAGTTCTCCTAATCCACATAGTGGCAGAGATTATTAAGTTATTCTGGACGTATGCACACAGGCTATTGACAGTCACCACCCAAATAAATGGCAAAAGCCTTTGCATATTCCCCTGCATGACTCACATTGGCTGAAAGGGTGCAGCGAACCACTGCCTCATCTCCTTCCATGTCATCGTCAGAAGCCTCATCCCGCACTTCACCGTAAACATCCTCATCACCCTCCTGTTGGTGCAAAATAGTTCATGTTCAGTGCCCTTTCCAAGGACATATCACAACACTTCTAACCACCTAACATCTGTTAGGAGAACCAAAGACTCCCACTGCTGAAAATCTACCAGAAGTGATCATGTTACATTAAAGCAAAGGCAGGCAGGAGTTGAGGCCTAGAAGAAAACCTCTAGTTGGAACTAGATAACAGTGGTACCTTGGTTTACGAACTTACCGTAATCTGTTCCGGAAGTCCGTTCTTAAACCAAAGCGTTCTTAAACCAAGGCGTGCTTTCCCATAGCAACAGGGGACTCAATTTACAAATGGAACACACTCAACAGGAAGCGGAACATGTTCTGCTTCCAAGACAAAGTTCACAAACCAAAACACCTACTTCCGGGTTTGCAGTGTTCATAAACTAAGCTGTTTTAAAACCAAGGTACCACTGTATTGTTCTCTGATCAGATTTTGCTTTTGTTATTTATATTTATATTTATATTTATATTTATATTTATTATATTTATATTTATATTTATATTTATATTTATATTTATTTATATTTATATTTATATTTATATTTATTGAAGTGCTTTTAATTAAAAGAAATAGTGATACAGAAAAAAGAAGGAAAAGGCGGGGGGAGAACAAAGATACATATAAAAGGAATACACACACACACACACACACACTGTATATATATATATATATATATATATATATATATATATATATGCGCAAAAATGCAGTATACGATATTCCCATACATTATTCTATAAATTGCTACAGTTGTACCTTTGGCTCCCGAATGCCACAAACCCGGAAGGGATTGTTCTGGTTTGTGAACGTTCTTTTGGAAACTGAACGTCCAACGGGGCTTACGGGGCTTCTGATTGGCTGCAGGAGCTTCCTGCAGCCAATCAGAAGCCGCAATTTGGTTTTCAAATGTTTTGGAAGTCAAACCGCCTTCCAGAACGGATTCCGTTCGACTTCCAAGGTATAGTGTTATTATCCTAATACTTACGTAAATATTAATAGCCTACTACCAGGGTTCAAATTTTCACTCAACCAGTCATTCACTCACACCCTAACGTACCTCACAGGGTTGTTGGAAGAATAAAACAGAGAGGAGTGGAGAGAAATACAAACTGCTTTGAACTCCTTGGAGAAAGGAAATACTATGTAATCAAGTCAGTACAAAATAATAAACAGTAGTATTGCAGCTACCAGTGTCATTTTAATGTTTAAAACATAAAATGTAGTTTTCTAACATGTTGGCAACACTTCACAAACACAGGGTTGTATTCAACTAAGTCCCTACTCAAAGCAGACCAACTCAAATTCATGAACCTAACCTAGTCATGTCCACTAACATCAATGGATCTACTGAGCAGGACCAGAACTGACTGCCACCCATAAACTGGAAAGGAAGATAATCTTAGAAAAAGGACATGGGAAGAGAAAGAATTGCTTGTGTGATTATTGGATGCCTACATTCAAACTCACATCATTGTGGAGAAAATGAAAAGCCCTTTCTCCTTGGGGGTGCATGCAGACAAAAGGGCCACCCTCTGTTTGTCTGGAATATGCATATCCATTGACACCAAATGAATCACTCACCTCTTCATCAGACTCAAACTGCACATTCACCCCATAGGTCTCATCAATGTTGTCATCTACAAAGGAGGACAAAAATCAGAAACAAGCAACATCAGGTGAGTAGAAGAGGTCACATGTACTATAGAGAAGAATCCTGAGCTTTATTTGAGAAACAGTGCCCTCTGAAGGCAGGCAACAATGACCCATGCTCATAAGCAATCTGTAATGCAGCTGTGCAGAATGTCAGACTGTGCTCTTCAAAAGCACGAGTCACAACTTTGCATGCTACCACTAACCAACATTTAAAGTGCTTTGTACTGGCACATAAGCAGCAGAATTCAGTGCATGGTGGACACCTCAATAGATGCAGGAGGCACCTGGGAGCCCTCAAAGGAGGAAATTTCCCCCATTGGGGTTACCCAAGAAGCTCTAACTGGAGTTGTCAAGGGTTGAACATGTAATACACGTGCTCCATCAGTCAACTATGGTGTCTCCTCAACATGAGCTGCCCTGCCCAACAGCCACCACATTCTGCCATGAGAACACATTAGCAGAGGCTTCCAAACTTATTCAAATCTCAATGCTATTTGATGTCCAGGACTGGGAAACAATAAAAAAAATTCCTTCCAGTAGCACCTTAGAGACCAACTAAGTTTGTTCTTGGTATACCAAGAATACGACTACGGCAGACCAACACGGCTATCTACCTGTAACTGGGAAACAATACTTAGCTCCAATCTCTCTACTACCTATAGCAACCATTCAGTAACAACTTTACAATTTCACTACTATAACTACCAGCTGTGCTAAGAAATCAGGTTCCTCCCTTCATCAACTGTCACCTGCTACAACAGAGGAGGGAAGAGAAGGGATTCAGGGCCAGTCCATCAGCGTAGGTCACAGAATCATAGAATGGGGAGTTGGAAGAGAGCCTGAGGGTCATCTAGTTCTAGTCCAACTCCTGCAATGCAGGAATCGCAAACTTTTAGCTCCTCTCCTTGAACCTTTTCATCCTAGCTAGTCATGAGAAGAACTTCCAACTAAGAACTTGTACTTAGTTTACTTATTTTTTCCTCTGTCCCAAACCACTTTCCTTTTGTGTCATGTATTTTTAGACTGTAAGCCTGAGAGCTGGTGCAGTATTATATGAAGTAATTTTTAAGTGGCTCTGAGAACCTTTATTATTCTGTACAGAATTTAGTATCCAACTGATGAACACAGAAAAAGGTAAAAGGTGCTGAGACTGCAGGCCCTACCCATGTTCTGGATCTCCTTGTCCCCGCCATAGTCTGTGATCTTCTTGCCCAAGTTCACCAGCACATGATAGCGGGTGTCATCCGTCTGTCCCAGCAGCAGATCGATTTCTTTCCGTCGTTCCTTGTCGCGTAGTTTTTCATTCTTCAGGACAGCCAGGACTTCATCAGCAGCTCCACAGAGAATGTCTCGGGGCTGCAAGAAACAAGACTTGACGTACTCTAGCATCCAACTCAGGTGATCACTGCCAACAAGATTGGAGCCAAAAGGGGTAACAAATGCCTTGCCTGAGCATCTCACAGCATAAATTACTTGGGGATGTTGGTGGCACTGTGGTCTAAACCACTGTGCCTCTTGGGCTTGCTGATCGGAAGGTCGGCAGTTCAAATCCAGGCAATGGGGTGAGCTCCCGTTGCTCTGTCCCAGCTTCTACCAACCTAGCAGTTTTAAAGCATACCAGTGCAAGTAGATAAATAGGCACTGCTGCAGCAGGAAGGTAAATAGTGTTTCCATGCACTCTAGCACTCATCACAGTCCTCAGTGCACCAGTAGCGGTTTAGTCATGCTAGCCACATGACCTGGAAAGCTGTCTGTGGACAAGTGCTGGCTCCCTCGGCCTGAAAAGTGAGATGAGCACCACACCCCATAGTCACCTTTGACTGGACTTCAATGTCCAGGGGTCCTTTACCTACACTACAATATTTCATTACAGGTCCCACATGTATTTCAGAGTACGTCTCCATATACCTGAGTTTACTACAGGATAAGCACTGTTTTTTCTATGGTGTGAAACCAAGGGAAGCAGGTACAATATTTCAGATGATGGCCACATCATAAAGACACAAGTCCAGAAAAGCATTTAATAGAAATAAAATACAACTCTGAGAAATGTCCCCATTTGCTATTATTTATTTATTGTATTCATTTGCATTTCTACGATATCAGCACCACCATGGAAGCAAGGAAATGGCTCCTAAGCCATATGTACTTAGTGTTAGCTGATTACATTATTTGCTAGGCTTGTGCAATTAAGTTAACTGAACACATAATGCCAGATACTGGTATAACTACAGAAAATTTAAAATGCTTCATATGCTTACATTATTACTCTCTTTGGTCCATACACAGAGCAGAACACATGGGGATATTAGGCATCTAGTTAATCAATGCCCCTAGAGGATTACTGTCTTCACTCACCTGATCTCCAAGAGCTGCCTGAATGAAGCTCAACAAGACTTCATAGGTTTCTCGGGTCTCCTTGGTTTTGGGTTTGTAAATAATTCCCACCATCTCATCAATGCCCTCAGAAAGCAGAGTGTAACCTTTCATCTTGTTAATGTCATGTCTGTCCTCATCTCGTTTCCGCCTCCTAAAAAGATGGGAAGATCGGTGCCACACAATCAGGAAAGAGAACACCTGACCAATTCATAGCCAGAAGAGATAAACACATGCACACACACAGAAAGCACATGCTTCTTTCCCGAAGGCAGCCATGTTGAGCGAAATTTTTAATGTTTGATGTTGTATTGTTTTAATTTGTTGGAAGCTGCTCAGAGTGTCTGGGGGAACCCAGTCAGATGAGTGGCATATAAATTTATTATTATTATTATTATTATTGCCACTACTATCTTAGGGAATACAGTGGTACCTCCGGTTGCGGACGGGATCCGTTCCGGAGCTCCGGTCGGATCCCAAGGTTCCCGCAACCGGAGGTGCCTGTTCTGCGCACGCATGTGGCGCAATAGAACACTACTGCGCATGTGGGCGCAGTGAAACCTGGAAAGATACTTCCGGGTTTGCCGCGTCCGTATCCCAAAGGATATGTAACAAGAGAGGCATATAAATATCCTTTATTTGAAAAACTATTGTAAACAATTACACACATTGGTAGGCTTGACAGAAAACTTGTAGTAAAAATTTGAAGAATGGAATGATAAAGGATTTGTAAGAATAGAGTTATAAAAGAGATGTGGAGGGGAAAATCATTATATTAAAATCCACAATGGGGGGAGGGAAATCAAAGGGGATTTTATGTTTATGTTTTTATTTCGCTTGTATATGTAAAATAGAAAATACAAAAATAAAATTATAAAAAAACACAAATTTTAAAAAGAAGTTCCCTGAACAAGTGAGCACTTAGCTCAGCTGATTAGTGACAAAGGACTGATCATGATAAGCAAAGACATTCAATTATTGGATCCAACTCTAGAATTCAGCCAGCTATTACACAAACAGACAAAAGAACATATTAAATAGTCTTCACCCACTTTGCTCGTCTCTCCTCCTGCATCTGGGGTTTGGTCCTCTGGGCCTTGTCACCCATTCGAGTTCCTTCCAGCTTCCCCACCAATGACAGGACCTCCCCTGTAGGTTCATCACGCCGGGTCCTGTCAATCAGGGAGCGATCAGCTTGAAGTACAAGATTAGAGTTCTGGAAGAATCAAGAAGACAATGTGAGGGAGAGAAAATCTCAAGTTTAAGAAGAAGGAAATGAAACATATTGTCAAATATTCTGCTATTAGAAGAGCCTCCTTTGCCATACCCCTCCCATAATTATTGGCTTCTATCAAGAATAAAAGTAATAAAATATGACTTAAGCTCTAGGGTTTCACATCATTGTCAGCAGCAGTTTGCAAAACAGCACCTGCTGTAGTGGTTAAGAGCTTGTGTTACAATCCCAAGATCTGTGAGTCAAATTTCAGCTCACTCAAATTCACTAGGTGGCATCAGGAAGACACCTATTCTCCACAATAGGAAGGAGATAGTAAAACTGGTCTGAGAGATTTGCATATGATTTGCTTTGAACAGTAAAAATGTTATCTAATTCCTGCTGTTGTTATTAAAATGGGCAACTGTGCTACTTTACTATAGAGGGGAGGAACCTATGGCTCTCTGGAACTTGTTGGAATACAACTGCCATCAGCCCAAACCAGCATGACCAATGGTCAGGAATGATGGGTGTAATCCATCATCATCCAGCAGCATCCAAAACTCCCATAGACCTAGGCATGTTTTGTGAAAGGGAATTTCATTAGTGCGAGCAGTTTCTGAACTCCTGGTGCAGTATACTGCGCCTAAGATTTCAGATTTAAATTGCCACTGCTAGCACTGAGGGTCTGGGAGGAGAAATTCCTCCCGCTCAACTTCCAAGAGATCAGTGCAGCATCTTGCAAGCTGATAGGTGCCACCTCTCAGCTGGCCTTACAGATTGGGCTGCTTCCTGCCTGCCCTGCCTGCAAGGAGAGGGAGCCAGGGGTCAAAAAGAGCTTTTTCATTCTTGCCGCAAAAAACAGCAACTTTTTCCTAGTAATATTATAAACAATAAGCAATAGTAACAACCAACAGTATTTCTATAATTTATTATGAAACATTAATAATAAAGCACCTAAAAAGTTCTATACTAGGGGGAGCCAAAGCTGCCTGTAGGGGGAAACAACGCTTTTTTAGGGGGTGGGGGCGCTTCTCCGGCCGATCGCCCAACCGCCCCCATCGTTGCGGCCGCATTACAACGTCGCCTCCGACACGCAGCTCTGGGCGGAACTCAGTTCCGGTGAGTTCCGGCTGAAAAAAAATTTAAGCCCTGTATGTAGCCATATTCAGAACAGACCCACTGGACTCCAGTGAAGTTTCAGAGGATGTAGTCTAAATAGAGCAAACGGCCCACTAACAATAAGAATAAATAAGAAGCCTGGTTTATAGCCCTGCTAGCATCCCCCGCGCCCGCCACTCACCGCCTTGTACTCGTACTGCAGGCTCCGAGCGGTTACGTCCGCCATGGCTCCGCTACCGCCCCGCAAGAGCAGCCGCTTCTGCCCCGCTCGGCTTCTGCGACGTCTTCTCCCGCTACTCGAACGCTGCGAAACGATCCCCACACGCAACGGGAGGCCGCAACACTTCCGCTTCCGGGTGAACACTACAAGTTCTTCCTCTTTCAAACTGGCTCGGAGGGATAGAGGGCAGAAATAAGTTCACGATCCTAGAGCGGCCGTTCCTTCGCCTGTGCACTGCACTTCGGGGTTCTCGTTGCCATGGTTCCCCCCACCCACCTTCTCTTTCCATATAGAGAGTGCAACGTGACAGCCGCTCATGGAAAATAACGGAGAGGGCCGGAAGCCTAGGGTTGCCACCTTGATTCTGCCAAAATGCAGGACCGGGGTAAGGGGTGGCGCTGCTTTTTTTCATCTGGTGCTGAAGTGACTGCAAAGCAATCCATTACAATCTATTGCAGCCTAACAGGATGGTTCCTCTGGAATTTGTCACACACACACACACACACACACACACACACACACACACACACCTGTAAATATGGAATTTGTCACACACACACACACACCTGTATATATCTCTGTGCTTGGCTGCCCAGATCTTAAATACTGTTTTTAAAAAATATTTTTTATTAAAGAATTTCTTATTTTACAAAAGTACATGCACTGTCTCTTTTTTCAGGTTCTGTTTTATACAGATCAGATGCATTTGTTCTGAGACATTAGTGTTACAGGCAAACCTTGGTTCCTGCATGCCGAAAACCCAGAAGTACTGGTAAATGTTCTGGTTTTCAAATGTTTTTCAGAAGCTGGACGTCCGACACTGAGAATAACCCTACCCCCTAAACCTAAACCTAACCCAAACACAAACCCTAACAGAACCCAAAGCCTGACCCTTGCCATAAACCTAAGCCCATCCCTAACTCTAAGGTATCCCTACCCCTAAAAGTAACCCAATACCTAACCCTAACCCTAGTTCAACCCTAACCCTAACCCTGAGAATAACTCAAACACCAACCCTAACGCTAACCCTAATCCTTACCCAACCTTAATCTTAATCTTAAACCTAACCCAAACCCTATTCCATAACCATAACCTAACACTAACCCTTAGGCTATCCTAACCCTAACAGTAACCCACAAGGCTAAGCCAGTATTTCAATATGAGTAGGAAATGAGAGTACCCCTAAACATTTTTAAGGGTACTTCCTAACCCTAACCCTAATCTGGACACAATCCTAACCCTAGCCGCAACTGGAACATTGGCGGTTCGAATCCCCGCGACGAGGTGAGCACCCATTATTCGGTCCCAGCTCCTGCCCACCTAGCAGTTCGAAAGCACATCAAAGTGCAGGTAGATAAATAGGTACCGCTCCGGTGTGCGCTGCTCTGGTGCGCCAGAAGTGGCTTAGTCATGCTGGCCACATGACCCAAAAGCTGTCTGCGGACAAACGTCAGCTCCCTCAGCCTATAGAGCGAGATGAGCATGCAACCCCAGAGTTGTCCGCGACTGGACCTAAAAACGGTCAGGGGTACCTTTGCCTTTAACCCTAACCATAAGGCAACCCTAACCTTGAGAATAACCCTAACCCAGACACGATCCTAACCCAACCCTAACCCTAATTACTAACCCTAACCCTAACCCTAATGCTTACCCAACCTAATCTTCAACCTAACCCAAAACCTATCCCTAACCAAGGAAAACGTCAACCAATATTTTCTTTTTTAATCCACCCTGAATCTCAAAGCTGCAAACTTTATTGTACGCTCACACTGGTCTGCCCGTCAGGTGTCATGGAACCTGGTCCCCCCCCATGGTAGGCTGCCAGGAATATATAGACAAGGAAAGTTCTTACCAAGGTTTTTTATTCAATATTCATAGAGAGAGGCTTAGAAATGTTGCTTCTTGGAGTAATTGCGTTGGTCCAAGTATTCCCCTCCCCCCTTCTCAATTATTAACAGCACCACCCACCTTATGGTGGCCGCTTAGGGCCAATTGTCTCCAAGCCTTTGCTCTCCTACTTTCAATGCTCACCAGGTTCTGGGAGTGGGTGGGTCTGGAATGCTTTCTAGTGATAACATGTCAGCCAACTGCTCTGGCTCTGCCTCCTCTCTCCCATTATATCCCAACTTCGTCCCTCATCTACCTCTGAACTATGACCTCCCACAAACCACTTTTGTAAATCTATACTGTCTTCCTCTTCTCTGGAAGGTTCAAGCTGGGGAGGCGGTCTCGACCCTTCCTCCTCTGTCCACCTCCCCCCCTTCTCCTGTACTCTTGTTTTCCTTGTGTGCGCAGGGCCTATGTTTTTATTTTGGTTTATTTACCTTAGTTGCCATTAGTTCAAAAAATCGATCATGAGGAGAAGGGAGGCATTTCTAGAAGAGATGTGTGACATCAGCATTGCACAATTTGCACGTACACGCACATTTTTTTAAGTTAAGAGGAGGTTTGGAACATGGCAATCTGGGAAGAGGGTCCCTGCCCTCTTCTGCAAACAGCATCCAGTCCCAGAATGCTCATTGCTGGAGAGGCTGATGATGGTCCTCGTCATCCAGTCTAGGAAGGGATGAATGGCTCTATTCAGATGCTATTTGCTTTGTTGCATAAGCCCCCTTTCAAGAGTCCCTCTCAGCTGAAAGAGGAAAAGCCAAGAGCAGTTATACTCCTGGTGGGAATCAATACGTCCACATAACAAGAGAGTCTTCGCCCAACCTTGATTCTAGAATGTGCGGCTACATTCCACACATAGCCCAGCCTCCTTTTTGATTGCTGTAGTTCCAGTCATCAAAGAGGTAAAGCAACAAGCAGCCAAATTGCGTAGCAAATCCTATGGCACTGTAAAGACCTGAATGAGCCCCACATCTAAGAATCAATATAGAAAAATGATGAACAGGTGAACCAGAAGTCAGCAGGTGGTCTTCTTAGGCTTCGCACAGGCCTCATTTGCACTACTATATAATTTACTATAGAAGTGCCACTATACAATTTTAAGCAACTGTGACTTCCCCCTAAAAAATCCTGGAACTGCAGCTTTTTAAGGATCCTGGGAGACCCTTATTTCCCTTAACATCACTACAATTTGCAGAGTTCCCAGGGTTGACTGTTAAACCACTCAGTGTTTAACATTTAACATTCCAAAAGTGTTCTATGAAAGCTAAGCCGTTATTAATTATGAAGTTTACTGGTGACACTTGCTCCCCACATGAGATGGGGGAGCCCAAGTCTGGCATAGCCACAAGACCACAGATCAGTCCTACAGGGGGGAACAGTAAGATATGATGGAGACAAGAGGGCTTGGGATCAATAATAATCTCCAATGTAGACTGAAGGTTATATTTACCACATAAAATTGCATGGAAAAGTCAATTTTCTGACTATACCTGCTGGTATATGGTGGTAAATAAATTCAATAATAATAATAATAATAATAATAATAATAATATTTTCCAGCATTTTTTTTTAAAGTCCTGAGAGGAAGGAGAGACAGAGAAATGTTCTGTAAAAACAAAGAAGGCACTATGCCCATTCCAGACTAACCAGCTGGTGTGGAAGCACCAGAATAGAAGAGTTGAAGGGTTCCTAGGACTGGAACGGTTGCAGGAATGGACTGTAATTCAGAACTGAAGAATATGTGCCAACTAATTCAGGGCTGTATCTTCATGTTATGCCACCATCAGGGCCTCCATTGTAGCAGAGTTACCGGTACATGGGAATTCTCATACACAAAGTACCCGTAACTCTAGTTCCTCGCCACATCTCAGAACTGAGGGGCTACATGCCCAACAGGAAGTCAAGCTTGAGCATGAGTGAAACTGGAGATGTGCCAGTAACAGGATGCTTTCAGCTGGGCAGGATCTCTGTAGATCTTCTCCACTGGTGCCACACAAGCCCCTCCTTCTACAGCAGAACTATAAAAGGGAAACATATTCAGGGGTCTTTACATAGCAAAACCATGTGGCACTTGCTTCTCGTCGCTCTGCTCTGTGGAGGTCCTGCAGGTAAGCACTGGGGAAGGGGCAGGAGGAGGATGGGGCATCCTTTTCCCCATGGCCATTAGGAACTTCAAATAGAATGTTGGAAGATTCAGGACAGCTAAAATAAGTAACTTATTCACGCACTGCACTGGTACTCACTCACACAGGAGGCAGTGATCACCACTGACTTTAGTGGCTTTAAAGGAGGATTAGGCAAATTCATGGGGGATATCAATGGCTACTAGGCATGCTAAGTGTGCACTGCCTCGCCTCCATTGGTTTGCATAGTGTTCTTTAATTTTTTAATCATTTATTAACGTCACATAATTTTAAAAGGTCCATGGGGTCATGAAGAGTCAGACATGACTAAACGACTAAACAACAACAATTTTTAAAAAAAATTCTAAGTGAATTACTTCCAATAGTATAAAATATGCCAAAATTAGCAATAAAACAGTATATATAATAAATTTATCAAAATATAGTTTTTTAAAAAACCCAGTTAAAAATAAAAGGACCCAAAATAAGCAGACAGCAAGAGCAGATGATAACAACCTTTAATTTAGGAGGGCAAACAAATACTCCGGTATTATTGGTCAGGATAGATTAACTGAGCTAGATGAGCTGATGTTCTGAATCAGGATAAGGTAGCTTCCTATATTCCTGATACCAGACAACAGAGGCAAGTCACCACAGGGCAGGTTTAGCCTTCACTGGGTGGGGATTGAGCCTGGTTCCTGCCAAAACCCAATAGCTCCAGCCGTAAAGAATCCAGCTTACTCCTCACTGAATTACCTCCTCTCCTAGTGTCCTGTGGGATGCGGGTGGTGCTGTGGGTTAAACGACAGAGCCTAGGGCTTGCCGATCAGAAGGTCGGCGGTTCAAATCCCCGCGATGGGGTGAGCTCCCGTTGTTCGGTCCCAGCTTCTGCCAACCTAGCAGTTCGAAAGCACGTCAAAGTGCAAGTAGATAAATAGGTACCACTGCGGCGGGAAGGTAAACGGTGTTTCTGTGCGCTGCTCTGGTAACGGTCTGGGGGCCCTTTACCTTTACCTAGTGTCCTGTTTATTGGAAGCACCAGAAAGACAGCATGTTGTAATGGTTAGAGTGTTGGGCTAGGACTGGAGAAAGACACAGATTCAAATCCTCACAGAGCCAGTTAAGCCATGAGTCGGGCACACTCGCTCAGGCTAACCTATCACACAAAATTGTTGAGTGGGGGAGATGCAGGCACTGCTACCCTGAGCTCCTTGGAGGAAAAGAGGGATTGAAATGGAAGAAATAAGAGTGCAACAGAAGGCAAGGTAAGAGCAACTGGTAGGGTTGAGTCCACCCCCTCTGAAGCCTGGTGAGGTCCAGGACTGTTGCCTGCTTCTGCGAGGAGTCCCAAAGAATCTCTGACCACAGCTGGCTTGCAAACCAGGCAGCCTCTTTCGCTTCCACTCCAAATATTGGACAAACCTGAGTAAACAACCTAAGTGGTAAAATTTCTCAACCATGCCCTGATGCCCCTCCTCATCGTGCGACTGAGGAAAATTAGTCTGAGAGAGCCTGAGCTGCAAACACTGGAAAGACTGAAATTGTTCCCTCCCTGGCTTTTCAAGTGCATCAACTAAGATTTCACTGCACCGCCTCCTGTGGTCTACGACTGAGAGACTTGACTTTAAGATGAGCACATTGTCGTGTGTACCCTATTCCTTGAGCAGAAAGAGACTTTGGGAGTTCCAGTGCTTATCCAGGGTTCAGATTCCTTGGAATGGTCAACAGAGACTGTGGTTTCTTTAGGATATATGCTTTTATTTTCATGTATATAGTCTGTGGACAAACGCCAGCTCCCTTGGTCTGAAGCTAGATGAGCTCCACACCCCACAGTCGCCTTTAACTGGACTTAACTGTCCAGGGGTCTTTTACCTTATCTCCCGCTTGGACTACTGCAACGCGCTCTACGTGGGGCTACCTTTGAAGGTGACCCGGAAACTGCAATTAATCCAGAATACGGCAGCTAGACTGGTGACTGGGAGTGGCCGCCGGGACCACATAACACCAGTCCTGAGAGAGCTACATTGGCTCCCAGTACGTTTCTGAGCACAATTCAAAGTGTTGGTGCTGACCTTTAAAGCCCTAAACGGCCTCGGTCCTGTATACCTGAAGGAGCGTCTCCACCCCCACCGTTCAGCCCGGACACTGAGATCCAGCTCTGTGGGCCTTCTGGCGGTTCCCTCACTGCAAGAAGCAAAGCTACAGGAAACCAGGCAGAGGGCCTTCTCGGTAGTAGCGCCCGCCCTGTGGAATGCCCTCCCATCAGAGGTTAAAAGGATCAACATGACATTCAGAAAACACCTGAAGGCAGCCCTGTTCAGCGAAGTTTTTAATCTGTGATGTGTTAATGCATTTTAATGTTTGTTGGAAGTCGCCCAGAGTGGCTGGGGAGACCCAGCCAGATGGGCGGGGTACAAATAATAAATTATTATTATTATTGTTATTGTTATTGTTATTGTTATTGTTATTGTTATTGTTATTATACCTTTACCTTTTTACCTATATACCTGAGCATAGGATGGAAGGGTTTGCAGCAGTAACACCTCAGCAGATTTGCTTCCCCATCAGGTTTCCAGGGGAGCCCCAAGTCCAGCACAGAGCAAGACATGTCTCCGTCTTTCCAGTTTCCCAACTCTCACATACACAGGCCCCCCATGGCCTATTATTCTCCATCCTAGGATGATGTATCACCCAGTCAGGTGAGGTGGGGAAAGGGCTCTTCGTTTGTCTCTAAGGCAATAGCGCTCACTCTTTAAGCTGCAGGTGACAGGTGTATTCTAACCTCACATATACAGGATCACAGGTTTGGAAGAGATCACGAGTGCCATCCAGATTCCAGACTGACCTCCACACCGCTTCCCACCAAACCTATATAACGATATTATTCTGCCCACATTATAATGCTGCTCACAAGGGCCTGTCCTTCTCTGTCCTTTTCCAGTGCTGGCTGGCAAGATTTCCGTTGAGGATGAATGTGCCAAAGGTCCTACATATTGGTGCAAGAACGTAGTGACGGCCATTCAGTGTGGTGCCTGGGAACACTGTGTGCAGGCTGGATGGAACAGTTTCACCCAAGTGAGTAACTGCTGTTCTCTCTCTCCCTCCTCTGACTAGACTTCAGTGCAGGAGTGACGTTGGGGTGGGGTTAGCTGGGGAAAGCTGCACTGTCTCTGTCTTTGGCATATTGGGTTGCTGTGTCGAGAAGCCTAGTGGTCGTTTGCCCACTTTCTGCCAGTGACCCAGGGTTTTGTGACAGCAGCATTTTCAGGTTGCCCTCATTTCCTTAATTTTTCCTCCAGGAAGACACATGTGCAGACTGCAAAGAGATTGTTACCATCCTTGTTCGCATGGCCAAGGAGTCAACCTTTAAGGTAACCCAGGTAGCTGGAATGTGTGGAATTAGTGCTGCTGCTGCCCACAAGGTTGTTCTCCCTCTGTTTTTGCAGCAGCATTCATTTTGCAGCAGCAGCATTTAGTCTGTACCTTTTGTTGACATTTAACCCAGATTTCCGTTTATACCATGGAGAATCCTGCAAATAAAAATAACCCATTATGCACCTGAAGTCTAAAAACATGTTGGTTTCAGCCTGAAACCCTATATACTCATTTATTTACCTGGGAGTAAGTGTCACTAAATTCAGTGGTTCTTATAAGTGTACATGAGTGAACATGTGTAGGATGGTACTGTTAAAGGGGACAGACCAGTGGGAAGAGGGCCATTACACTCAGGTCTTGCTTGTGACATCTGGTTGGCTACTATGCGAACAGGCTGTTGGACTAGAAAGGGCTCCCTTGGGGGTCTTCTGATGTCCTTAGCTAAGCTGATTGTATGAATAGTCCCAGGAGAGGCAGGCATTGTGAGATACAGCTGTGTCAACATATACCCCGCCTGGGGCAGTTAGTGAGACTGCCCCAAAGCCAGAGCACAGCCGTGTGCACACATCCCCTGCTACAGAGGGTTCGGTGGTGCAGTAATATGTGATTGTTCTCAGCATGAAGAACAACACACACAAGCCATAAATAAGGCTAAAACTATTTATTGTAGTGCAGAGATATTCTCTGCTGCCAGCTCATTAGGCAGAGCTGCCATAAAGACATCTTTCCAGCTCGAGGGCTAGCTAGAAAGGTGTAGCCCAAAGGCTTGAATTACAACAGTACAGTAAAACATAAACATTCCATGTAATAAAAGATAAGGCAGCTTTCTCACGGCTTGGTGAGACAGGCAAAAGTGAAACCATTCTCGCTGCAGCTGTGTGCCACTTGGCTTGGACAAAAATCATAACAAGCTGGACAGAGATCTCAGTCTTGCCCAAAAAGCTCCCAGACACTAGAACTTAGAAACATCCAATGAAGCTGAGTGTTGGATGAAATAAAGTTCTTCACACAACAGACAGTTAAATTATGGAACTTGCTCCCACAGGAAGCAGTGATGGCCACCAACTTGGATGGCTTTAAAAGAAGGGAACAGAATGCTGGACTAGGTGGACCATTGGCTGATCCAGCAGACTTTTCCTATGTGTGGGGTAACCAGCCTCATATAACAAACATGCATGTCTATTTAATGTATGAAGCAGTTAATACCATAGTGTAAGCTATACTGCCAGGCTTAGTTATGTCCACTTTCCACCACCTTGGGAGGAACTTTGTTCTTCAGTCTACTTGATTGCTTCGGCTCACCCGCATGGCGGTCATGAGCCACTCTTGAATTCCTATAGGAACTTTCACCACTAGGCAAAGTTTTACTCCCTGTATAACTATTTCTGAAGCTATTTTTCACCTATGGAGAATTTGTAAGTACCTTGTAAACCATTTTTTAAACTTACGAAACATGTGGTCTTTTTCCTATGCTGGGGAAACAAGAAAATAAAAAAAAATAAGGGGACATTTTGGAACTCATGTGGAAAGGCACATTTTAAAGGTGTTACAGCCTATATTTCCACACTTTACTGTGCTGCATGTTTAAAGTATCTGCTGGGGTTCCCTCCCCAAAGTGTACTTGCCCCAAACTTGGATCTTGGCACCCAGGAATTGCCCTATGTTCTCCCCTCTGCTCTCTTAACATTGTTGTTCCCACACAGAAGGCCATCCAGAACTACTTGAAACATGAATGCTCGGCTTTTTCACTTCAGACCTTAATCCCAAGATGCCAGGAGCTTGTGGACACCTACTATTCTCTATTCATCACCGCCTTAGAAGGACAGATTGTAAGTGGCCCTTTCCCCACACCCATCAATGGCAAATTCTGGGTTGCATCAATAGGAGTATAGCATCTAGATCAAGGGAAGTAATAGTACCACTGTATTCCGCTTTGGTCAGACCTCACCTGGAATACTGTGTCCAGTTCTGGGCACCACAGTTCAAGAAGGATACTGACAAGCTGGAACATGTCCAGAGGAGGGCAACCAAAATGGTCAAAGGCCTGGAAACGATGCCTTATGAGGAACGGCTTAGGGAGCTGGGTATGTTTAGCCTGGAGAAGAGAAGGTTAAGGGGTGATATGATAGCCATGTTCAAATATATCAAAGGATGTCATATAGAGGAGGGAGAAAGGTTGTTTTCTGCTGCTCCTGAGAAGCGGACACGGAGCAATGGATTCAAACTACAAGAAAGAAGATTCCACCTAAACATTAGGAAGAACTTCCTGACAGTAAGAGCTGTTTGACAGTGGAATTTGCTGCCAAGGAGTGTGGTGGAGTCTCCTTCTTTGGAGGTCTTTAAGCAGAGGCTTGACAGCCATCTGTCAGGAATGCTTTGATGGTGTTTCCTGCTTGGCAGGGGGTTGGACTGGATGGCCCTTGTGGTCTCTTCCAACTCTATGATTCTATGATTCTATGAAATAATTTCTCCACAACAAACAATACAGTGGCTGTTGTGTCGAGGCAGGCCAAGGGAGAGAAAGCAGAGGCTGCTCTGTCATGAGGCAGTTGATTTTGGATGCCCTGAAAGGGCAGCCAAGCAGCTGACAGACTCATCTAGTCCAATCCACTGGGAGGTTCTTGCACATTTCACTGGGGCTTGTGCAGGAAAACTTCCCCAGGGCCTGTGCTGCATGGACCACCTCTTCATAGCCTCCAGCATTCCTCAAATTAAAATAGGAACATTTCTCACTCCCCCAACAACTGACCCCCGCCCATTTTTGTGTGTGTCCCCTGCAAATCAAATTTCTATCAGAAAAGTTGTTTTATACACCCACCCACAGGAAACCAAAGATCACCACAGCCAACCCCAAATGAACAATCACCATAGCTGTCAACCCTCCCTTCTTTTGCAGGAAACTCCCTTATTCCAATGCCGTTTCCCGCTGCTATCCCGGATTGTTGATATCCCTTAAATTTCCCGGATTTCAAAGGAAGCAGCTCCTCTCCCTCCCTGCCGGCCAGGGAGGCTCCTCAGCTGCGTTGCTCGGCTGCCAATAAGGAGTCTGAGACCGACTGGGGGCGGAGCTTGCATGCCTTGTGCAGCCAGACCCTCACGCCCAACCAAACAGCCAGCCTGCCTGCCGTCTACGCGCTCGCTCTTTCGCTCACCCTTTTGTGCGCAGCCTCTGGAGTGCAGGGTGGCGTGGCTACTTGGTGCCATTGCACCGCCTGCGCGGCATCCCTTATTTTCAAATCCGAAAGTTTTTTAAAATCCCTTATTTTCAAATCCAAAAGTTGACAGCTATGCTGGTCCAATCCACTGGGAGGTTCTTGCACATTTCCCTGGGGGTTGTGCAGGAAAACTTCCCCAGGACCTGTGCTGCATGGACCACCTCTTCATACCCTCCAGCATTCCTCAGATTAAAATAGGAACATTTCTCACTCCCCCAACAACTGACCCCCCCATTTTTGTGTGTCCCCCCTGCAAATCAAATTTCTATCAGAAAAGTTGTTTTATACACCCAACCACCCCCTCACACAGGAAACCAAAGATCACCACAGCCAACCACAAATGAACAATCACACCCTACGCCAACTCCGACCTCTCTCACCACCAAAGGAGCACAAGTGAACAACAGAGAACCTGCACAGACAACGCTGACACCAAACCCTATGTATACTAAGTAAAATAGAAACACCGTCACCCCACCCCACCCATCTCCCCATCCCGCCCACCTCTTTCCCCCTTTTCTTCCTAATGCCTCAACAAACGAAACTGATTTGTAAAAATGTCACATGGAAAAAAATACGAGAGAGACATTGCACATACCTTTGTAAATCAAGAAAATCTTTAATAAAAAATATTTTTTTAAAAAAAGAAAAGTTGTTTTATGAAAAGAAACACACACACACACACACACACACACACACACACACACACACCCCAATAAAAGTATTTAAAAATAAATAATAAATAAATATATTTTAGAAAGAGGCAAGATTAGATGTGGATGCTGGAATCATTTTTTTGAAAAACCTCAAGACTTCTTTTCACTCTGCTCACCTCCCCCTTTCTTCCTGCCCAGGGCAGCCCTGTGCTCGGCCTGCACCTCAGAGCTGGTGTGTCATGTGGGGCTGCCCCACACAGGTAGCAGCAGCCTCTCCTCCTCACCTGCTGTCCAGCAGCTGCTACAAGCTGCCCAAGGGGGGAGGCTGGCAGCGGTAGCCATGGAGAGGCAACAGGATTCTCCTTCGTGGCAGCCAGTGGGAGAAATAGAGACATTCCAGGTTCACATCAGAAGCTGGGGTGGCTTTCTGGGGCTGTCAAACCAGGCCACTTGGCGGGCATGCCTCTGCCTTGCCTTTCAGAGCAGGGCAACTGGAGAGGGATTGTTCCTTTCTCATGCCTTATCCTTTCTGCCCTTCAGCAACCCAATGATGTGTGTGCAAAGTTTGGCCTCTGCCAGTCGGACCCATTGGAGAACAAGGACATCTTTGGTATGCTGGTTCAAAAGATGGCAGAACAGATCCAGCTGCTGCAAGGCAAAGCTTTTATTATGCCCAACAACAAGACCCAGGTAAGGAGAGCCCCCTCTGATGACATGAACTCCAGTCCAGTGAAAGAAAATTGTATGAACCCCTAAGCCAGCCTTCCCTCTAAGCCAGTACAACCCACAAACATCTGGAGGGCATTGGGTTAGAGAAGGCTGGTCTAAGCAGTCGTCTAGGAAAGCATCTTGCATCCTACTTCATTCTACTTTCCCATCAAAATAAAATTATAATGGAGAGCCAGTGTGTTGTAGTGGCTAGAGAGTGTCAGACTAGGACCTGGAAAACCAGGGCAAAAATCCCTACGCAGCCATGACATTCACTGAGCTTGGGCCAGTCACTGCCTAACTTACTTCACGGGGTTGTTATAGGCAATAACTGAAGAACACTTTGGGCTTCTTGGAAGAAAAGGTGCTTCATAAATGTATTTATCTAAACATTTATATCCTGGCTTTAAAAAAAACCTTTTCACAGGGTGGTGCACAAGAACAGTGATACCTCAGGTTACGAACCCAATCTGTTCTGGGGTGCCGTTCGCACCCCAAAAAGTCCGTAACTCGAGCGGTGCTTTCGCTCATGCGTGAAACAGCGATATCGCGCTTCTGCGCATGCGCGAACTGCGCAGAACACTTCTGCACATGCACAGACTGTGCAGAACGCTTCTGCGCATGCGCGCACGGCGAAACCCGGAAGTAAATACTTCCGGGGGTTGCCCCGTTCGCAACCCGAAAAAATGCAACTTGAGGCATTCATAACCCGAGGTATGACTGTATATAAAGCCACTTTGAAACCATTATAAGGCAACAAATACCACTAAAAATATGCTAAGCACCCAGTTACAGCAGCACTGCAGTGGGCAATGCTGGAGGCCAGAGATAGAAAGGAAGAGGACTGAGGTAAGTGCAGGGGAGAATGGGCAGAAAAAGAGTCCAGTGGGTGGGTCGGAAGGAGAATCAATGGACCTAGGTAAAGGTAAAGGGACCCCTGACCGTTAGGTCCAGTCGCGAACGACTCTGGGGTTGCGGTGCTCATCTCGCTTTATTGGCCGAGGGAGCCGGCATACAGCTTCCAGGTCATGTGGCCAGCATGACTAAGCCGCTTCTGGAGAACCAGAGCAGCGCATGGAAACGCCATTTACCTTCCCAATCCCACCAGAGCGGTACCTATTTATATACTTGCACTTTGACGTGGTTTCGAACTGCTAGGTTGGCAGGAGCTGGGACCGAGCAACGGGAGCTCACCCGGTTGCGGGGATTCGAACCACTGACCTTCCGATCAGCAAGCCCATGGCTTTTATGGTACATAAATGGCAAAGGTGGGGGGTGGGAGTGCGCCATAACAGGCATAGCATATTTGAAGGCAGGGCTATGAGGCCCCTCAGGTGGGTGCAATGAAGCAGCTGGAGCTGGATCATTTATGCTCCAGTAAGAACAGGACGTTAATCTTCCCAAAAAGAAATCTGCTCTGTTGCACCTTTGATTAATTTCTGTGCCTACCTGCTACAAGACTTATTCCTACTATTTCTTTTCCCAGGATAATCCCAAGGAGGAGCTGCTCTTCCCTTGGCCCTGGCGTTATGTTTTGCCTCACTGTTGGCTGTGCAAGAACCTTGTAGGCCGGATTGAATCCAGCCTCCCTAAGGTATCGTATTCTCCTTTCTTCATGCCTTAATTCAGCCTTCTCCAACATGATGCCCATCAGCCCCAGATAGCACAGTCCTAGGATACTGGGTCTGGTGGACATCTGAAGAAGGCTCCTTTACACATCCAAACTCTGGTCCAGAATGCAACATCACGAGACTCTAAATTGTTCCTTTATTTATTCATTTTTTAAATGTTTCTGGACCTCAGCATTAAGCTTGTGAAAATGTCTGCAACCAAAGCTCAGGAGGCTAAAAGTTTAATTGATAGAAAAGGTGGAATAGAAGCTCCAGGGATGAGTGGACGGGGCAGGTCTTTGTCTTTTCAGCTTTCAGCCTCTTTTGTGGCAACTTAGCCAAAACGTGAGCTGGCAAAATGTGGAGAAAGTGAAAAGGAAGGAGTCCTGTCACCTAATAGCCAAAATATGTGGTGAAGGCCACTGATTTAGATTACTTCAAAAGTGACATTAAAAAAGTCCATGCAGTAGTTGGCTTTTAGTGTATCAGTAACTAGTAGCCATAGTTGTTATATGCTACACATGCTGATAAGTGCAGTTGCTGGCTTCCCAAAGGCACCACTGTGGGGAATCTGAACTTGATGGACCTTTGTTTTTTTTTTGTGTGTTTTTTTTAAAAAATTCATATTTATTGGGTTTTACACCTAAACAATATAAAAAAACAAACAATACATAACACTACAAACAATACAAAACTACAAAAATACACACATACAAAAATCAAATAATTCCCTTCTTCATTCCTTAACATTTTCGTTTGACTTCCTCCTGTCTTTCCCACTGCGTTTCAATATATATATTTATTCTCTTTAGCAATTTCCTCTCATCACTATTATAATTCTAGTATACTATTCTATTTTACTTTTGATTCTATTTCCTTATCTTAACTCATTATTATCTTATCAATCCTTATCACTTATATCTCTTACAATTCTATTCCTCATTTACTATCCTAAACTTATCTATATATGTATCATACTTCCATTCATCATTCAAAGATCTAATCTGTAAATTGCTTATCTTTCGGCATGATCTTATCTCCTAAATTTTACAATAATTTTTAAGATATTCTCTAAAATTCTTCCACTCTTTCTCCACCACTTCTTCCCTCTGGTCGCGGAGTCTTGCAGTCAGCTCGGCAAGTTCCATATAGTCCATCATTTTCATCTGCCATTCTTCTATGGTTGGTAAATCCTTTGTCTTCCAATCCTTTGCAATCAATACTGAACTAGATGGACCTTTGATCCAGCAGCAGGACTATTAAATTCTATGCACATCCTGTAAACAGGCCCACCCAGGCCACTTTCTGGCTTTCGAAGCCTTTATCCATAATAATAATAATAATAATAATAATAATAATAATAATAATTTATTATTTGTACCCCGCCCATCTGGTCGGGTCTCCCCAGCCACTCTGGGCGGCTTCCAACAAATGTCAAAATACACTAAAATATCACAGATTAAAAACTTCCCTAAACAGGGCTGCCTTCAGGTATTTTCTAAATGTCAGGTAGTTGTTTATCGCTTTGACCTCTGATGGGAGGGCGTTCCACAGGGCGGGCGCCACTACCGAGAAGGCCCTCTGCCTGGTTCCCTGTAACCTCACCTCTTGCAATGAGGGAACCGCCAGAAGGCCCTCAGAGCTGGACCTCAGTGTCCGGGCTGAACGATGGGGGTGGAGACGCTCCTTCAGGTATACAGGACCGAGGCCGTTTAGGGCTTTAAAGGTCAGCACCCACACTTTGAATTGTGCTCGAAAACGTACTGGGAGCCAATGTAGCTCTCTCAGGACCGGTGTTATGTGGTCCCGGCGGCCACTCCCAGTCACCAGTCTATCTACCGCATTTGGGATTAGTTGCAGTTTCTGGGTCACCTTCAAAGGTAGCCCCACGTAGAGCGCATTGCAGTAGTCCAAGCGGAAGATAACTAGAGCATGCACCACTCTGGCGAGGCAGTCTGCGGGCAGGGAGGGTCTCAGCCTGCATACCAGATGGAGCTGGTAGACAGCCGCCCTGGACACAGAGTTAACCTGCACCTCCATGGACAGCTGTGAGTCCAAAATGACTCCCGGGCTACGTACCTAGTCCTTCAGGGGCACAGTTACCCCGTTCAGGACCAGGGAGTCCCCCACACCCACCCGCCCCGTCCCCCAAAAACAGTACTTCTGTCATGTCAGGATTCATCCTCAATCTGTTAGCCGCCAATGAAGAAAGCCATGAAAAGATGATGACATGAAAACAAAATAGGACAGTGTGAGATATTATTTGAATGCTTTTTATTTCTACATTATTTTTTAAGCATTATTTCTATCTACCAGTTGTTGAGGGGAAATCCTGCTTTCATGCAATGTCACAGTCAGTGCTTTTTTTTCTGGCACAAAGGTGCGAGTACTCATCATGAAGCTGTTACAGTAAGTGCCACGCTTGTAACATGGTGGGGAGAGGTGCCAGTGCGCGTACCCTTTTAGTACTCCCAGGAAATAAAGCACTGCTCACAGCTGATATTAAGTACATGGCAAAATCTATGTCAGAGAAAAACCCGCATCTCTGATTTGCTTAAAGTTGCAGTTCTTAGCTGAGAGAGCATGTCACAATTTGATATGATGAACAGCTGTGAAACTTACTGAATGCTGAAAATTGTCCAAATTGGGGGGCCCCTTTGAGCTTGAGGCCACTGGCCCCCCACAATCCTAACTGGCCCTATTAATAAAACCTTGTGATGATTCTTGGCATCTTCCTCAGTTCCACCTTCATGTGTCCTAAACTGCAAGGCTCAGACAGGCAGCAGCTTTCAAGTTGAGAATGATGCCTCTGAGTCTGGATTCAGATGCAGGGCAGGCCACTAACTTCACCACAAGTCCTTTGTCTTCTTCCTTAGGATGCTATTGGCAAGTCCATGGCCCAGCTCTGCCGCTTTGCACCAGGAGCCGCTGCTGGGATGTGCCAGTGCTTGATGGAGAGATACACTGTGGTCATTGTGGACGCGATTCTGGGCAAGATGGGGCCAAACCTGATCTGCGGGATGATGCTCATGTGTGCCACAGAAGAAAACTGTGGCCCAGGTACAGAAAACTTAAAACATTGGTGGGCTAGGTGATGTTTTGGGATCAGACGCTAGTGTTTTGTGGTAATCAATGATGTTTGTCACTCTGAGAAATTTCTGGACAGTTTCCATCATTTTGGCTGGTTCTGTGCATAGCAGCTTGCCATCCAGAACAAGCAGCAGCCTGGCCACATACTCACCTCTGCTCCTCCACAGGCCACATGAGGCTAAGCCAAGGGTCAGAAAATCAGGGCCAGGGGCCAAAAATGTGGCCCTCAAAACTCTCCCTAGGCCACACCTCTCACTGGCCCTGCTTCACAACAAGACCTGGATTAAACTAAACCAGCAGAAGTCAGAAGTTAAGATTCTGCCAGGTCTTTATTGAACCTCCATCCTGATTGGTTTGTGTGATGTTTGCTCAACTTCTCATTAACCATTGCTTTATTCCACTTTTCAATGCATTACCATGTCACTTAAAAAGGTAAAGGGAACCCTGACCGTTAGGTCCAGTCGAGGACGACTCTGGGATTGCGGTGCTCATCTCGCTCTATAGGCCGAGGGAGCCGACGTTTGTCCACAGACAGCTTCCGGGTCATGTGGCCAGCATGACTAAGCTGCTTCTGGCAGTTTGATGCATTACTTCTCAAATCAGCTGCACACATCAGAGTCCTTAAAACATTCCCAATTCGTCTCTAGCCAAGGTGCGACCCCATATGCAAACAGTAAAGACATCCTCTCCCTGTGTACATCTTCTGTGTACAGAAACAGAATGAGAACCTGCTGATGTGGAGAGCTGGAGGAGGGGGAGAGCTGTGAAACATGGGGGTGGGACTTTGCTAACTGCTGCCTCCGACTGCAGATGGCAAAAACGAGCAAGCTCCCTGCAGGTAGGCATGCACCAAAGTTGGGATGCACTTGGCTGCAGGGCACTTCGCTAATTCTCCCCAGAAGGTGCTGGAAGAGGAGGTTGTGGAGGGTGGGGGTCCGCCAGTTTGAACAAGCATTTGATTGGGTGGCATGCTTGTCTGTCAGTCCAGCTGTGCAAACAGCATCCTTGGACACTATGCCCGTATTCTCCAACTGTTTGAGAGATGCAGAGGCTTACCTAGGGGTTGGCTGGGTTGGCCCCTGCCAAAGGTGCAGGCCCAGGGAGTGGGGTGCTTCTCCGCTGCTCTGAGCGGCCAACATCTCCTTGCCAAGGGGGCAAGGGACGTGGGGGGGGCACCAATACATCTCATTGCTAGGGGTGCAAGGTAGAGTATCATCTCCTCCCCCCAGTGCAATTGCATTAATTGCACTGCTTCAAGTCCTTAAGTTGTTCCTAATTTGTCTCCAGCTAAGGTAAAGACAGGGATGCGGGTGGCGCTGTGGTCTAAACCACAGAGCCTGGGGCTTGCAGATCAGAAGGTCGGCGGTTCGAATCCCTGCGACAGGGTGAGCTCCCGTTGCTCAGTCCTTGCTCCTGCCAACCTAGCAGTTCGAAACCACGTCAAACTGCAAGTAGATAAATAGGTACCGCTGCAGCGGGAAGGTAAACAGTGTTTCCGTGCGCTGCTCTGGTTCGCCAGAAGCGGCTTCGTCATGCTGGCCACATGACCCAGAAGCTGTACGCCGGCTCCCTCGGCCAATAGAGATGAACGCCACAACCCCAGTCGTCCGCGACTGGACCTAACGGTCAGCGGTCCCTTTACCTTTACCTTTAAGGTAAAGACATTCCCACCCCTGTCAATTCCCTTTGGTGTGTACACAAACAGAAGTGTATCTGAAGAAGTGTGCATGCACACGAAAGCTCATACCAAGAACAAACTTAGTTGGTCTCTAAGGTGCTACTGGAGGTGGTAATGTGCTCACACCCTAGGTCACAACTTGCTATATCAAGTTGGCTGCTTAGACTGAGATCCAACTGAGGGCAGTGGGTAGCTGGGAAAGTATAAAGCTTTTCTGTGTGTGTGTGTGTGTGTGTGTGTGTGTGTGTGTGTGTGTGTAGAACACCGCACTGCTCCATAACCAGGAGAGTGCCCTGCCTCTTTGTGCTTTCCCCCCTTGCAGAGACCCCTCCACTGCCACTCTCTGGCCCAGCTGACAGCTGCGAGGCCTGCCTGGCTCTCCAGACCCAGGTGAAGGCAACCCTCAAGCCCAACAGCAGCAGGACTGAAATGGAAGCAGCTCTGTTGACAGCCTGCAGCAACACCTTTCGGAGCTGGGAAGAGGCAAGTTAACCCTAAAGAGCAGAAAGCCACTGCCTTCTTCCAAGTATTGTTAACAATATGCAAGTGTCAGTTCCCATACAAACATGACATGAGATGAACACTGCAAGGCCTTCCTTGTCCTCCTACCTGTAGCTGGAGGAAGGGGCCCATGACCCTCAACCACATCCCTTTATGCCGCTGCTGCTTCTTCCTGACTCGGATGCAGCAAGGAATGAGAGTGTGGCTTGCCCCATGTCACATCAATCACAAACGGGGACCCAGGCAGTAGCTGCCTTTCTTAAGCTCATAGTCTGGTGCATTCCAACAGTTATTAAACTACAATGCCTATCATCCCTAACCATGGGCTATGCTGGTGGGGGATGATGTTGAAGAATCTTCTTATTTATTTATTATATTTATATCCCAGCTTTCCTTCAAGGAGCTCAAGGTGGAATACATAGTTCTCCTCCCCACAGTTGCCTCACAACAATCAGGTGAGGTTGGTTAGGTTATGAGTGGCTCAAGGTTACCACTCATAACCTAACCAACTGTAAACATCTAGGAGACTGATTAAATACTGCCACTTATAAAACAGCCTTACCCAACCTGGTGCCCTCTAGATTTTAAGATTCTCATCAATCCCAGCCAGAATGGCCAATTATCAGGGACAATGGGAGTTGCAGCCCAACATTTGGGTACCATATTGACTAGCCTTGCCCATGAGAAAGCCATGATGGGAGCAAGGAATGGGGGCAATCATAAGACTCTAAAGTCTCAATGTTGTGGTTATTATTATTAAACAGTGGAGAGAGGGATGATTCCTATTTTCTATTTCTACCCAACTTCACTTGTATCAGCCCATGAACAATAGTGAAATAGCCAGTCCTAATACTCCACTAACACCCTCTGTGCACAGATGGCCAAGCCACCCGGAGAAGATTGGCATGCTCCATCCAAACAGTGAATATTGAACAGTGGCTCAATATTTACCTCTCTTCCTCCTGTTTTGTAGTGCAAAAGCTTCATTGATCAGCATGAGCCAAAGTTGTTCCTACTGCTTACCAAGCCTTGGAGCGCCCAGAGGACATGCCAGGTATGAGGCTATCATCCTTGATAGACCAACAACATTCAGTTTCACATTGCTCACTGTTGGTGTAGCATTTTCAGATGCTATAGTTGAGGAGCACAGCATGGAGGGTTTGGAAAGCATTTTCAAAGTGTAGCAAGCTGGCACTCAGCTTCTGGACTCAAGACATGTGGATCAGTCCCCAACTAAACAGCAGACACTCTCCTGAACATAACGAAACTTTCTGGAAGTTGGTTCTTCAGTTCCCCGAGTACAGCATACCTTGCTTACTCCTGTGTACTGTACTGACATTTGGTCATTCCCCTTATGGCAGGTACTCTTAAGTGATGGCCAGCAGAACCAAATTCAGATATGTGAAGTTGTCAGATACTAAAGCTTAAGATGACCTGTAAAGCAATCAATGCAAAAGAGGAAGATGAAAGCCAAATGGGTACTGCAGGGCGATGGTCCTCCATAGCTCCTTGAAGCTATAGAGAAAGAAGAGGTGGGAGTGGGGAAACTCCTTTTCAACCCATTCTAACCATCTCAGCATCTTCCACAGAGGCCCCCAATTGATAATATCCCTATATTGAAAAGGGAAGTTTCTAGCAACATTATGTCAAGTAAAGGTGCCAAGCAGCATGGACTTCTTTTCATAGAATTGTAGATTTGGAAGGGACACCATCATCTATTCTAACCCCCTGCAAGTTTTTTTCTTGCTAACAGGAACTAGGAGCCTGCGTGGCTGAGAAGCCTTTTCCAGGAACTACTGCCTGTGCCCAGGGTCCCACTTATTGGTGCTCCAGCTTGAGCACTGCTGAGGAATGCAAGGTGAGAATGGAGTGTTGGTTCTTTGGGTTTGTAATGTGCCAAAAGAAGAAATCTATCTCCAGATGCCAGGATTTTGCCCCAATGGTCTTTGGCAACAGAAAGCTTTGAGATTGGTTCACTAAGGGCTCATCTGCTTGCCCTGCCGCTTTCCCCCGGGAAAACCCAATCTTTACCACTGAATCAGAGCAAACATCAACCAGTTTTTCCACAGATTGACATTTGTTCCAATTCAGCACTAAAGAGCAGGCTTTCCTGGAGAAAGTGGTGGGGCAAGTGGAAAGCCACTTGGACCCATGCTTTCTAGGTTTGGATCTAATTTCTCTCTCCTCTCCCTTCTAGGCTGTGCAGCACTGCCAGGATCATGTGTGGCTGTAGCCAAAGAACGGGGAGCCGGCAGCATACAGCGAATAGGGGAGGGTTACACAGCCCTGCCCCACGAACCACTTGCTTGGATTCTTCCTGATGACTGATCATTGTGGCAGGGGATGAGGAAAACCATGAGGCTCTCATACTCTCAACTATTACAGTTATGCCTCTTACCCCAGTTTGTGTTTGATTTTATTTATAAAATACTTTATAATAAGTATAAAAATACGTATAGGCTCATAGCAGGGCAAAATTTACAAGAGAAAGAAAATACTGTTAAAACCATTCCAAATGATCATGAAAAAGGCAGGTGCATCTGAAAAGCTTAAACTGATGAACAGGCCAGCTGACATTTTAAAAAGTCTTCAAGAGACTCCAGAAGGCAAGGATACCCATCTAATTTCTGTTGCAAGACTCTTCCGCAGCATGACACTAAATGCCCAACTTCTAGTTGAGACCTGCTGGGCCTCTGTAACACAAGGGACAACTGAAGGGTATCTGAAGAAGTGTGCATGCACACGAAAGCTCATACCAAGAACAAACTTAGTTGGTCTCTAGGGTGCTACTGGTGGGACCCAGGTGGCGCTGTGGGTTAAACCACAGAGCCTAGGGCTTGCTGATCAGAAGGTCGGCGGTTCGAATCCCTGCGACGGGGTGAGCTCCTGTTGCTCAGTCCCTGCTCCTGCCAACCTAGCAGTTTGAAAGCACGTCCAAGTGCAAGTAGATAAATAGGTACCTCTCCAGCAGGAAGGTAAACGCCGTTTCCGTGCACTGCTCTGGTTCGCCATGCTGGCCACATGACCCGGAAGCTGTCTGCGGACAAACGCCGGCTCCCTCGGCCAATAAAGTGAGATGAGCGCCGCAACCCCAGAGTCGGACACGACTGGACCTAATGGTCAGGGTTCCCTTTACCTTTAAGGTGCTACTGGAAGGAATTTTTTTATTTTTCATTTTGTTTTGACTATGGTAGACCAACACGGCTACCTACCTGTAACAAGGGACAACTAACAGTGTTCCTCTGGATGACCTCGGTGATTGAGCTGTCCCAGCTCCTGCCAACCTAGCAGTTTGAAAGCATGCTAGTGCAAGTAGATAAATAGGTACCACTGCGGCAGGAAGGTAAATGGTGTTTCTGTGCGCTCTGGCACTCTTCACGGTCCTCTGTGCGCCAGTAGCAGTTTAGTCCTGCTGGCCACATGACCTGGAAAACTGTCTGTGGACAAGTGCCGGCTCCCTCAGCCTGAAAGCGAGATGAGCACCGCAACTCCAGTCGCCTTTGACTGGACTTAACCGTCCAGGGGTCCTTTACCTTTTTACCTTTACCTTTTATAAGGGCTCAGGCAATCCTTAAGGTATCCTTTACTCAAGGTATTCAGGGATTTGTATATTAATGCAGGAACCTTGATACTTGGCCCAGCAGATGAGCAGCCAGTGTAGATGTTTTAACAGAGGTGTTACATGCTGGCAGCCATTTGCCCCCATCAGTAGTCTAGCCATTGCATTCTACACCAGCTGGAGATTTGAAATTGAGCCTAAGGGCAGCCTCACATGCAGTGCATTGCAATAATCCAGTCCTGAGGTCACTAATGCATGGAATGCAGAGGCCAGGCTACCCCAGTTCAGAAATAGCCAAAGTTGGCAAAAGTTGCTCCTAGGCACAGTGGTTGCTTGGCCCTCTAATGACAGATGTAATCCAGGAGTACCACCCCAGCCCATGGACCTGCAACCCTCACCAGAACAGACACATGAACCTCCTACGCACAGAGCCTCCATCTTCCCTGGATCCAAACTTAAGTTTATTGGCCCTCATTCAGTCAACCACTGCATTCAGGCATGGGTCCAGGACTTCCACAGCCTCTCCCAATTCAGATATTATGGAGAAATAGAGCTGCATGTGCTTCAGGACTCCGTATTAGTATTATTAATGAAAGGTATATCCCACAAGCTCCAAAACTCCTGGTCTCAATAGCTCTATGCAGATATTAAATAACATTGGGGACCAAGTAGTGTCCTGTGGAACTCTACAGCACAAGTGCCAGGGAGCTGAACCCCCCTCCCCATACTACTCTTGGGATTCAAGCCACACAGGTAGGAACAAAGCCACTGTAAATGGGCCTCCAATATCCATCCTGAGCAGTTGGTCCAGGAGGATACTATGGTCGAACTCTTGGTCTAATTTCATATGTGACTGACCATGAAGCTGCTGCAGCAAAGGGAACCAGAAGACCATGCTCCAGTTTTCAAGCATCATCAATTCAAACATTTGTTGTTAGCAATACCTTGATGAGACACAAGTTCTGAGATGCTACTTGATGGTTAGAACTCTTGTATGAAAGTTATAACTATTAGCAGAAACAGTGTCCAAGTGCTACTTTCCAACTCAGGTGGCTAAACTGTGGCCTGCAGGCCATAAGCGGCCACCAAAGGGATTTCTGGTGGTCCTCCAAGTGGAAGTGGCACCTGACTGGGATGGTGGTGAAGGGGGAGGAATGGCAGAGTGTTCATTCTCCACCTGCCATCATAATCCTGCTTCACTACATTAAGGGGAAGCTATTGTGGCAAAGGAGGGAAGGGGTGGAAATTAATAACAACTCTGCGGACAAACGCCAGCTCCCTTGGCCTATAGAGCGAGATGAGTGCGCAACCCCCGAGTCGTCTGCGACTGGACCTTACGGTCAGGGGTCCCTTTACCTTTTTACAGAGAGTGGACATGGCCTAGGGATGTCATTGATGCAAATGAAATTAGTAAGAGAACATGGCCCCTTTCACCCTTCAGCCACACTCACTTTAGCCACCACTGCACTTGCTCATCACGTGACCATTTCTGCTGAACGCTAGTCCAGTTTTCAGCAAAAGGGTTTGCTCTGGAGAAAAGACATACCATATTAGAAAACCAAGTATACACATTTAATGCACACAGGACACAGAAGTAGCAGCCTTGAACAAAACACAAGGGAAAGGCTTTCTCCTGTCGCCCCCTGCAGAAAATGTCATCAATTGATTTCAGCACTAGGTAGACTTGCTGGACAGTGAAATGGGATGCAGAGTCAGCTGTGCCCAAAGAAGTCGAGAAAATAGTTCTTCTCCAATGAGAACATAGCCAGGACTGAGCTGCCAAGTGGCACCAAGGAGTCCATTCCCTGCTGGGCTGCTTAATGAACAGAGCCAGCAACAGGAAGAGAGAGGCTTCTAAAAGACAACACCAGCTTGACTGACCGAACACCAAACACCAGTCTCCATTTCACAGCAGAGGCGATGTTGTGATTGCATCTGCATCCTTCTGGCGCTCTCCGTTTCCCTTTTCAAGCCCCTTGCTGGTTGGTCTCCTCTTTGCTATCTCGTCTTTTCCAGATCTACAGAATCGAAATGCATTGTAAGTAGAGATTGCATGCAACCAAACTTTGTTGCCTACTTCAGCTGCCTGTGCAACTGCACTCAGGCTTCTTCTTATGCCACTGAAAGGAATTACTCCTGTTAGAGCCAGACTGATTCCAGCCCACTTGTTTAGGTTTTATGCTTTATCCCAACAGCAAAATCTGCAAAGCTTGCACACAGAGGGAGATGTCACCTGCAGGCACTTCATCACTGCTTGTGTTGGGACCCTGCTCTTTTGTGCTCTTGAGAGCTCCCTGGGACCTTATGGTGGCAAAAGGCACAGCAGGTGGTTTCCATGGGATTTCACTACCTAGCAAAACTAGAGCTCTCCTCAAAACCCCACCACCACCATCACCAAAACCCAGTACTAACCTGAATGTAAGCCTCAGAGAGGGTGATCATCTGGGGAAGAATGTCTGTCACCTGCAAATCTTGCAGCTCATACCACTTGCCTGTGCCCTGCAACATCAGGAAGGAAAGCCACATCAGGAGAGAGGCTAGCAAGGAGAACAACATGGCAAAAGAGTTTGCAGCTGGAACTCGGACTGAGTTAAAGCTGCATTTTGAATGTCACTTTCAAAATCTCAGGAGTCAACAAGAGCAAGTCTGAGCTAGACCACCCAAGACTCACATGGTGCAATACATGTATCCGGTAGGCCCCTTCTGTTGGTTTCCCATCATGCACGATGTTTGCGATGAGATCATAGGTGGTGTTCTTATGTACAGCCTGCACTTCCTCGGACAGGTATTCCCGGAGATCTACATTCCTACAGCAGGAAGGGAGGCAAGTCAGAAAGTGTAAGATACAGGAGTGCCTGCAGCCTCCCGTTTGAAAGACAGAGGCCCATACAGTTCAGAAAGTTGCCTGCCAGCCTTGAATGGTCATCCCAACATGCTCAGCCCAGAAATCCTGCTTGCTGGGCTCTTGAGTGGGGGGGGGGGCAGCCGCCACAAGCTGCCACAGTGCATCCTGCAAAAGTCACGCTTGCTTAGGAGGGGGCTGTTGACAGCTACACACTTTGATTAGTAAACAACCCAAAATGTGTGCACCCCTGCCAAATAGAGCACCTTCTGTTTCAGGTCTGATAGCCTGGTTCAAGGTTTGCAACACCCAAGGGTTAGTAACAAATATATAGGTTTGTATGCTGAAAGAAACAGGAAACAGAGAGAAGGTACGACTTCCTTTTCTTGACAGCTTCAAGAGCCAGTGTCCAATTATTTGAATGCCAGCATGGGATGGGTCAAAACTGTGAGAACCAGGAGACTAACTAAAGTGAAATGCTGGAAAGGCTCACTCCTGCTGAGACCCTGCTCAGAATGCTGTAGGTGATACTCAGAAGTGTACAGTAAGAGGCAAAGTCTGTGCCAGCAGCTACAATCACCTGTAGAGCCATTGCCATAAACTAGTTTCAAAGAAGGGGCTAAGAGGGTGGTATATGGGCTGCTCTCTCCCACCCCACCCTACCCCCCAAGTGGGCTGCCAGCGAGTGGTTTCCACTGTCACTACTTCCAACAAATGGCTCTCTGGCCTCTGAATTAATAGGCAGCTGCAGAAAGGAGAGAAACAAGCTATTAACTTGGTGGTAGTAATGGTGGTTCCTGACAGTAAAGCCCCCACTTCCACTGCACTGAGAATGTCAGTGCCCCTGCCAAGCAGCTTGATGAAAAGTGGTGTGCAAATACTTGAAATAAAAATGGAAATTAAAATCCCTGGCCTCCCTAGGTATTATTATTCATTTAGAGCACAGTTCCTCGCTTTTCAGCCCTAAAGGCTCCCAGAACAGCTTACATACAATCAAAATAAGACAGTCCCTGTCCACAGGCTTACAATCTAAAAAAAAAACATGACATACATGACCAGCTGCTGGCACAGTTATGGGCCGGAGGTGCTTGATGGAGGCAGCCTCTTACACCAGAGCCAATGGAGTGAGCTCTGCTTTGCACTCAGGGGGAGGAAAGATTGCTGGGGGAAGCTCCGCCTCAATATAGAGGCCTTCCGCAATTTGATGCTGTAAGGTTTTCAACTACAAATCTCATCAGCCCCAGCAATTAAGGCCATATAATGCTGGAGCTGATGGGAGCATGGCCATGCTTGCCGGGGCTGATGAGAGTTGTAGTCCAAAACACTAAGAGCACCAGGCTGGGGAAGGTTGATATAAGCAACACAATGGCAACTGGTCATTTTAAGAACTCTAAGAAAAAGTGCCTGGGTTTTCTTTTTCCCTTCTACACCATTTCCCTTTTTGTGTTTTCTCTTTCGGATTGTAAGTCTGAGAGCAGGGACTGACTCAACACTGATATCTGCAGGCAGCTCTGGGAGCCTTTGCATCAGACAGCACCTCAAGTTCATGAAGACAAACCAGGACACAGGTCATGGCCGCATCCCATAGAGAAAGGCGGCACCTACGTGATGGGGAAGTTGACAATGGTGGGGTTCTTCTCCACAAAGAAATTGTTTTTGGTGAACCTCTTGATGCAAAAGATGAGGTAAGGAGGCAACTTGGTGAGCTGGAAACGCTTTAGGAAGTTCTCCTTATAGGTTTTATATTCCTGAAGGAGAGAAAAACAATGCTTGGAAATATACTTTTCACAGGGAAGCTTGCACTGTGCTGAACTCTGCATATCTTTTCATCTAGCATGATTGCCCTGCATCCACCCAAAGAGCCACTTTTAAGTGAGAGAAAAGTAAACCATGTTTAGGCACGGAACTAGAACACTGGGCTTCCCTTGATAATCCCCGCACGGCCCAGGGCACTCAAACCCACCTTCCCCACCCTGCTTTGGACTACGACTCCATCAACCCCAGGCACCACAGCCGTCCTCCCTTCTAACAGCTGTACAAAATATCTGGAGGGTACATGGTTGGCAAAGTCTGCCCCAAGTGAGCCCTTCCCCCAAATGGGAATCCAAATCTCAAAGCGTTCCCTCACCAAAAATTGCAACATTCCCTTTTGGTGGGATCTTTCTTGGGGTTGTTCTAATAAAACTCAGCTTGTTCCTCCCTTCTGCACCCCAGTGCCCTTTGTTTCCCTTGTTATTTTATTGATTGCATTTATATCCTATACAGTCTCATGTTCCCCCTCTCAAGCCACGTTCTCCATTGATTAATGAGGGTGTCACGATACCAACATCTGGAAGGTGCGATGCCTGAAGTCAGCACCACGGACCTGAAAACCTGGATTGTGGCTTCCAGCTCCAATTCTCCTTGTTTGGGGGGGACCGGGGTGTGGGTGTGGAAGCAGAGAGGGGAGAATCTATAGTTACCTTCTCTGTAATTCCGTTGAACTTGGCCAGGATGTTGAAAAGCGGTACTTGGGGAATGATGAGTTGCTCCTTCTCATCTTTGTACAGGGGGGCCGTGGGGAGGTCCAGGGTTAGATACATGAAAGTGGATTCCACCATTTTCTCCTGGTATTCGTCGTTCTGGAGCAGCTGCTCCTTCTCCTCTGCTGGCTGAGAGAGGGAGACACAGAGAATGAGAAAAACAAAGCAGGTAGTGCAGGAGAAAAAGACCTGTAGCAGACACAGCTGGATGCAAGGCTCCAGTAAGAAAGGTGTGAGGAACCTTCAGGCCACCAGACTTTGATATATACAGAAATGTTTGCTGGCTGCCTACACTGGTGTTTCCCAAACCATTTCAGGACCCCACCCCCTTGGTTCCATAAACTCATCCCCCAGTGCCCCCTATCCTATTAAAAGCATTATGTAGAATAGTAGTTTGCACAACCCACTAAGAAAGATTGTAACATACCGGTAATTCAAAATAGTAGCAACTAATTGCACATTTATTCAAAATTGAGTTAAACCTATTTAATTTAATCAACTCAACAAAACTGATGATCCAGTGATACCAGCTATTCAAAGTCTGATAGCCATCTATACCTCCAGCACCTCCATGTAGCCTCTTCTTTATTTATTAGATTTGTATACCACCCTATAAGGGACCCAGGTGGCGCCGTGGGTTAAACCACAGAGCCTAGGGCTTGCTGATCAGAAGGTCGGCGGTTCGAATCCATGCGACGGGGTGAGCTCCCGTTGCTCGGTCCCAGCTCCTGCCCACCTAGCAGTTCAAAAGCACGTCAAAGTGCAAGTAGATAAATAGGAACTGCTCTTGCGGGAAGGTAAACGGCGTTTCCATGCGCTGCTCTGGTTCGCCAGAAGCGGCTTTGTCATGCTGGCCACATGACCCAGAAGCTATACGCCAGCTCTCGGCCAATAAAGCAAGATGAGCCCAGAGTCGGACACGACTGGACCTAATGGTCAGGGGTCCCTTTACCTTTACCACCCTAAAGCCATAAAACTCAGGGCAGCTCACATAACATTACAATATAAACACAAAATACAGTACATAATAAAAACAAAAACAAACCGATAATCCCCCCTTCCACAACACATTTAAAAGGGATGTCAATCAGCCAAAGGCCTGGGTAAAGAGGAACCTATTTGCCTGGTGCCTAAAGGTGTATAATGAAGGTGCCTCCCCAGGGAGGCCTGGGGAGAGCATTCCACAATCAGGGGACCACTGCAGAAAAGGCCCAGACCTCAGGGTCTGGGTAGATTCAAATAGAGATCCTTGAGGTCCTGAGGTCCCGAGAGGTTTCAAGGTCTTAGTGTCCCCCTAGGTAACTCCACTCCCCCCCCCCCAGAGGCTGGTATTGGCCACTTTGGAACCCACTGGTTTACATGGTCCATCACAGGCATAGGACTGCTTGTGGGTGTTCAGTGTCACTAATTAAACTCTACAACACACTTTCCTGCAGCGATAGGCTCAGCAAGCATTAGCCACCTCTCACCATCAAGGTTTTCCCGACCCCATGTGGTTTTCCCTTTTGTAAGCAAGAATCTAACCCATACAATAAAGAACTTACCAGATCAGGGTGCGGCAATTTCTTGGTGAATATCCGCATGGAGCCCTGGAAAACGTCTGTCACAATGGCTGCAGACATAAAGAGCGAAGGAAAAGAAGTTGCTTTTCATCCATTCATAGCCCAACCTCCTCAAAGTTTGATATATATGCTTCTTTGTTATACAGTGGACCCTCGACTTACGAAGGTAATCCTTTCCGACAGGACCGTCGGATGTCGAAAAAATTGTAAGTCGAGTCCCCATAGGAATGCATTGGGCGAAAAAAATTCGTACGTCGAAAAAAGCCCTATCTAAACTTCGAAAGTCGAGGAAACCCTATCTAAAACGGCCGCGACTTCCTTTCGGAAGTCGAAAAAAATCATAGCCGCACGGCCGCTTTGATCCCTCATAACTCGAAAAATACGGAAGTCGGGTCACTCGTAAGTCGAGGGATCATTGTACTAATTATTCTAATAGTTTATGTTCCATTTTTCTTCTGTTTCCCATTAGTCGCTTTGCAGTTCTCTCAGGAAGGAAAAGGGGGATAAAAGCAATAAATGCAATGAAAAAGACATTAAAGGTTAATGCCAGCCCTGCACATTTATGGCGAACAATGGAATTGGGGTGCAAAATCAGTGTAAACATCTACTTTTTTAAGCTCAATCCTGAGAATCCGGGAAATGATCATCTGATTTGGAAGATGGTGTGTAACCTGTTCTGGACTGGAGTTGCACTTGACACCTTGAACAGCAGGTTTCCAATTAGGGAAGGGGTACTGGATCCAGCCATATCACTAGAAGCACATATGGCCTTGGACAAATGAAGACCCTTCCTCTGGGCTTACGTTCATCAGGTATGGCTTCTACTAGTCAGAGGTAACCTAGCCACAATTACTGTATAATACTTGAACTATTGCAAAACACAGCTTGTGGGATGGCCCTTGAAGACCGTCTGGAAGCTACAGCTAGTACCTGAGCTTCTGTACACTGTAGTAACTGGGACAGAGCAGATGCCATGCATCTTGCCAGTCTTCAATCAGCTTCATAGTCTGTTTCTAACCCCAATTCAAGGTGCTGGCTTTAATTTCAAAGCTCTCAATGCTTTAAGACCAAGATACCTCAATAACTTGATCTTTCCATGTAAACTTTCTTTGCAGTAAGACAGTCAGGGACCCTTCCACTGGTCCCACCTGTGGTAAGGTGGAAATAGACCAGGCATCCCCAAACTCGGCCTGCCAGATGTTTTGGGACTACAACTCCCATCATCCCTAGCTAACAGGACCAGTGGTCAGGGAGGATGGGAATTGTAGCCCCAAAACATATGGAGGTCTGTGTTTGGGGATGCCTGAAATAGACGGTCCTTTTCTGTTGTTGCACCCACCTCTGGAACTCACTCCCAAGGGAAGCTTACTTGACAGTCCCTTTGCTCAGGTGAATAGTTAAAAAAATCAAAAATCACCCAGGTCGTTTAGTTTTGACTGCCTGATTTCAAATGGCTACCTGTAGTACTGCATACATCCTCTATAATAAAGTTGCTGTGTCCCTGCGTCCGTTCCGTGTGTCACGGAATTGCGCTACTGCGCATGTCCGTGTCCCACACGGACGCAGGGATTGGAGTAGGCGGAGAGGGGGGCGTGTCCGCGAGGCAGCGGCGGCGCACGCGCGGTGTCAGTTGCGCCAGCGCCGCTGCCTCGCACGGACGCAGAGGGCTGCCCCATCCTCGCCGCCGCTACAGCCGCCCCCGGGGAAAACGAAGAAGGGGGAGGGAGCCCCTCTCCACCCCCCAGCGGCCGCTGTTCTGCCTCCTCCTCCTCTAGCGCCCGTTATTGAACGGGCTAAATTCAACTAGTCTTTAATGATGTATCTTTTCCTGCATTTTGAGTGGCTGTATGCATATCTGAAACACAGCACACAGGTTATTGCAGAGTTCTCAACTTCTTTTACTTACTCTTTTTCTTCTTCTTGGTCCCCCCAAGAGCAGAATGCAAGGCATTCAGGAACCAGGACAGAAAGTCAACCCCATCACCTGAAACGAGGGAAAAGATGGAGATGAAAAGCATGAAAAAGTGACAACTTCTGAAAGCAGTTCGAGGTAGAGCAGGGCTATAAGTCTAGCACACTGCTGGGCACAAGGGCTCTCACCTCTTCAGCAGCCTTCTGTAACCAGATCTTTTGGACTACAACTCCCATCAGCCCCAGCCAGCAAATGGAAGGCACAGAGGCAGGGAAGTCTGCTCTACAGTTAAAAGCCAACCTCCTTCCTATGAGGTGGGCAATCATGAGCTTCAGTCCTAGCAAAAGAAGGGGCCAAGGCGCTTAGCATTTCCAAGTCCTCCCTCTCTAGTTATTTATTTACACTCTTGTTCTCCTCCAGAGGCATCCAACCATGCAAGAAGAAGAAGGAAATATTGAGTGGGATAGAGAAAGGGCCTGGGGAACAGAGGGGTGAAAAGTATGTTGACAAAATAGTTGAGTTGAACTGAAGGTGGAAAAGGCAGACAACGGTTTGGAGAAAACCACTAGAGCTATTGACAGAGGTCACAGAAGGAGGGTTCAGAATTTGGGGAGGGCAAATAATGAGAAATGCTTATCAGGTACTGTGTAACTTCCTCGGAGGAAGAGAAAGATGAAATCCATTAAAATAAATAAAACCCTCTAGAGTGTTGCCTGCCACTATTTAAGAGTAGCTACATCTGATAAAAGGTGGCCACCACAGCATTCCTCTAATCTCTTAGTACCAGCAGAACACAAGAAGCCCCCCCCCCGAAGTCCCACCTTGTTTGGTGATCTGGAAGTTCTTCTTGCTGCAGAGAACCACAGCCTGCAGCATTTCATGGGGGGAGACGTGAGCTTTGAAATTTCGAGGATTCCATAGTTTCCTCATGAGCTCTCCAAACCTCTGAACCAGCAGAAACATGATGTCTCCTGGAGGGCGCTTGATGTTCTTGTAGTTCTCCTCCTCCAAAAAATAATTCCGCAGTGGTGGGACATTAGATAGGGCCTAGGCACGGAGAGGTTAAAGATCAGGGACAAAACACCCCACTTATATCAAAGTACAGCCTCTCCTACCACAAAAACTTATCAGGTTAAAAATCTAACATTTTGTAACCCACTCAGTTAATTTAAGATACAATACAAATATCAGAGTGACATCCCAAGTCAACCATATCACCTTGCTCCACAATACACAATTTTAATCATTGTGTATTCCAGCCTTCCCATGCATGATGCCCTCAAGATGTCTTGGACATGTCTGTATGATGGTGGGCCGAAAGAAAGCAGTGTCATGCTGACTGGGGTTGATATGGGGTTACAGTCCAAAGCATCTCAACGGCTTAGGTTGGGGAAAGCTGGGTTATTCCCTTTCACCCATTCTAATATTTTAATCTGTGAATTATAGAAACTCCAACATTAAATTTTGTAATCCTGCTAGGCACCAATCAGAAAATAGTACTACTAAGTAACTGTTAGGAAGGCATGAATGATGATTGCCAGGCACAAACTGAACATGCTCAGCTGGCAGTGCATGAGACTCTTCACCTCAGGGCCGTGGGTTTGAGCCCTATGTAAGTGCAAAAGATTCCTCATGGTCCCTTCCAACTCTATAATTCTATGTCCAAGCCCGCCCTGTCCATTATCTTGAATTCACAGTCTGTATTTGAGCTGGTAGCACCAACAGGTCAGATATAAGCAAATAAGATGTTCAAGTATCTGGAAGAAGATAGTCTGGGTTCACCAGGCTGTTACGACACGTAAACCACCACACAAACCATGCTGCATATTCCTTGGCTTACTTGGCTTCAGCATTTTGTCTCTGACCCAGGGTCAGGTCAACAGGCAAATCCCAGCGACAGGCAAATCCCAGCAACACAATGGAGCAAAATTCCTTTACATGGAGAAGTTTACACTGACGTTATAATGATGAATTTCCTAGCCACTCGATGCTTCCAAGAAAAAAGGAGAGTTGTGAAAAACGATTCCATTCTCAAAAGCAAACTCATGGAACTAAAGCAGCTTTTGGAAAACAGAACAGATGGCTAAGACTACTGTGAGTACTTTCAATACTTAGAATTATAGGCTTGGAAGGGACCTCTCAAGTTCAGCCCCGCTGACAAGGCAGAAAACCCAACTATTATAACCATCCCTAGTGGGTGGCCATCAAGCCTCCCAAACCTCGACTGAAGTATCTCCCTCTTCTCCATTTCAAAGATGTCATAGTACCTGGAGAATCGCATTAGCATAATCATTTGCTTTGATGTTGTTCAATCCCACAATGCCCGGCAGGTATGTGGTGCCGTCATAGGCTCGAGAGAGTTTGGCTTGCTTATCCAAGTTGGAAATGTGTTGCTTGGTGAAGGTGGGCTTCAGGACATACTGTGAGGGGTGGGGAGAGGATAAACAGGAGAGACTGTATATGAAGCTGAAAACTCTGGCTTGACCTTTATGTTAAGATAAAGTTTTGTTTTTTTTAAGGAATTAGTTAGACTTAGTTCTCACTAGATTAAAACAAAGTCTAAAAAAATACGTATCTCTAAAGTTCCATTCCAGACATATGTGAGATATGCTCAGGTAAACACAACTTTCTGGGGCACAACACAAACTGCCTCTGAAACTAGGGTTGGGGGCAGCAGAAATAGCACATGGAAGCTCAATGTGTCAGAGTCACAATGTTTGGCAAGAGCCTACTGTTTCCACCCCCCACATCCTTCATAGGGAAGACAACATACAGTGATATCCTCAAGTGAAGAGTCAATGATTTCATAGTTGTCTGGCAGACAATAGAACTTCAAGGTGTGAAGGTTGAGGAAGACGTGATGGCTGAACTGTACACTGTGAATGTAAGCATGGGATTTCAAGCCCCGACCTGCAAAAAAGACAGGAGGCAAGCAAGAGACAAACTGTGAGTAAGACAGGATTGCAGAATTGGCTTCTAGTAACTGAACTTTCCTGAGCAATCCTAAGAACTACCCATGGGTATTTGTTATCTGTATTATACTGTGCTTGTGGTAGTAAAGCCACAGTGATACAATTAGCTGGTGGCAAAGAATGACCAGCTGCTTTGGGAACTAAATAACTTCAAATCCACATGGAAGGGAAAGTTTTCAGCTTGGTTGGGTTTAAAACCTCCCAAAGGTAGGCTGTGGACTTGAAAGAAGTCCAGATTTAAGGAAATTAATAGTGAGGAGGTTCAAAGGCAAGGAAGATGAAGCTAGAGAGCAGCATAGGCAAGGATTCAGAAAGCGGAACCAAGCTGTTTGGGAAATGAAGCTTGAGAAAAAGGGCTGAGGCAACAAAGAACAGAGAAGATGCAGCATGTTTAACAGGCTGGAGGGCTTTGTCCAAGTGAGGGGGAAAGTGAGCACCAGAGAGCCTGGGCAATGGAAGGGTGGCTGAAGGAAATGGCCCAGGGCAGTCAATGGCCTGGACTGCAATGCATAGTTGAGACAGAGAGGAAGAAGTGAAGAGGAAAGAAGAAAAGTGGACCTATTTGTAGAGGGGCAGCCAAAGGAGGTTTGGAAGGCTGGGGATTATGGGCCAGAGAGACACAGAGTTGCTAGGACTGACATCTAGACCCTGATGGGACTGTTGCCACCTCTGACTTCTGTTGCCACTGCAGCACTGTGATCAGCCAACCCAAAGGACCAACCAAGGGTAGATTAAAGCCTGCATTTCAAATGCTGATTTCAGCAAATCAATTTATTCCATGACTGCAGGCTTCTAGCAGTATAGTAAAAAGATTACAATAGATCACCATCACCCCAGCTTCATTTATGAGATCTCTTTGATACCCTGTTTCTCCTAAAATAAGACGTAGCCATAAAATAAGCCGTAGCAGGATTTCTACGCATTTGTGAAATATAAGCCAAACCCCGAAAATAAGACATACCCCGAAAATAAGACATAGTGACGCGGCGCCTCTCCCTTAAGACGACCTGGATAGGCGTGGCTATGTAGCGTACTGACGCGGGGTGGTTAAAATAAGACATCCCCCCCAAAATAAGCCATGCTGTGTTTTTTTTGAGGGGGAAAAATATAAGATGGTGTCTTGTTTTAGGAGAAACACGGTAATAAAAGCCACATTAGCAGTAACATCATGCAAGGCATTTCACATTACAACTACTCCTGCTAGATTGGTCCCAGGTTCATTTGTCACAAAGGTAGTGTAGTCACACTGAACTGGTATTCTGTCTGTAAAGGAAGCATATAATGCCAAAACATACTTACCCTGAAAATATTTCCCACACACCAAACAAGCATAAACGTTGATATGGGAGAGCGAGATTGAACACAGCTTCTCAAAGTCAAAGTCGAGAACGCTCCTACAGTGGCAGAACATTGGTAAATTAATCCCACCAGCCAGATACCCCAATCAAACACTATTCAAATGAATCCAGCAGGAAGTCAGCATGGTCCACATGACACTGCACACAAAAAACTGGACTATAAAGGTACTGCTCACTTGTGGATTTTGGAGGCTTTTCTTGTGGACCAAAAGGCCACCTTTGCTTTCTATAAATATACAATGCACTAAAGTGTTTCTGTACCATGGTGTACATAACCCATAACAACCTCAATTTAGATCCAATAAGTAAATATTACATATATTTCCGTTAGTCTTGTTTAGTTTACTAACTGTTCCCCATAGTTTGAACATTTCCAGAAATTGTACATCTTTGCTAAAGTTGCAAACTGCCTATTTGTATTTTTCACCACTATCAACATGGTTTTAAATCTCTGCATATGCATTGATTGCTACAAGATATACTGCTCCCTGCTTTGTTTCATCTTGATACTGACTTGTTTATGGTGTCCAAGTATGGGCAGTGCCTGCTCCGTCGGTCCTCTGGGTCAAATCGACCATATTTCACTGAAAGAGGGGACCAAACAAGAAACATGCTATACTGATATTCTTATAGATATAGCTATATATAGATACACACACACATGCACACACACGCACACATATTTAAATATTTAAATTATATGAATATATACGAGATATGCTGGAGTCTTTAGCATGAAAGAATAAAAAGCATACAGAAGTAGTTTTAAAATATGCAGTACAGTGAACTGAACTACTGTAAATTGAACTTGTCCTTGGCCAAATAATTATTTGTATTGATTAGCTTCCTTAGTTACTCTTTCCAGCAGCAAAGTGACACACATGAAACTAATAGCAGAATAAAAACACACCACAGCAACAGACAATCAGTGTATCAGAATCCCCTGTGCAAATTTATCTAAGATAGCACAAAAGGGCTTTAGATCTTTATTCATGCAATTTAACCCCTTACAGTGGGATAAAGATGCACTTTCAATAATTGTCAATAAGCATACTAATACTGAATACATGATCACAGTAGGGTGTGTTTAAGACAGCAACTATCTAGGAATGAAAGCATCAACCAATTCAATTGTTGTCATTAACCCTGGTGTCAAGTACTGATCACTACTGGTAGCTTGGCTTTAACCAGATGAAGAGCCTGACATAAGCTTAAAAGATTCTATCTGTCCACACTACTAAATAAAGAGTTGTGTAGAATTCAAAAGCATGCATAGTGTTTCATCAGTTGGGACTCCTGACAAGCTAAATAATTTAAAAAGAAAATACAAACTGTAACTCCACACAGAGTAATGGCAACAAAACAACTCATATTGACTAAGTGACAACTTATGAAATACAGTACCCAAAGACTTGATATTTACAGACAAGGCATCAGCAGAGACTGACATTTTTAATTTATGAGCTGTTTACAAACTCTATTGTATTGAGCCACACAGTCAGCCAGAACTATGTGCAACTACTGTACTACTGCTTCTATTTTACCAATAGAGTGGCTAAGTTACAGGGAAAGATCAATAGCTCAGAGACAATTCGATCTCTACCAAATCTGGAAAAGACCCCTGTGTGGAACCCCAGAGAGCTGCTAGATTCCTTCTAGGCCAACGCACTATTTTCAGCTGCAGTTGGACAACCAAAAAGGCAGCTCACAAGCAGAGCAAAAATGCCTTCTGCCCTTAACATCCACTACTCTGAAGTATAGTGTATCTGTGCAGGGAGGCTCCAGATACCAGCAAGTAATGTAGGAAGCTGTCTCACACCCAGGCTACTTGTCCATCTCCTCAGACTAGCAGCAGCTCTCTAGAAGCAGCTCCCCGTTTCCTCCGCCAAACCCTTCAAACTGGGGATCGAGAATGGGGCGTTCTGCAGGCAAAGCAGCTGCTCTACGGCCATGGGCGCACATCATGTGGGAGTGAGTTCCACAGGTTGGCGCGCGTTGATTGATGGACGGGTGGCTTCCCCTCCCCCCGGGCCTCCCCGCACCCACCGGTGGGCTCGTCGTCGTCCTCCTCCTCGTCGAGGGGCTCCTGCTTGACCCGGGGCTCCTCGTCTGCGGGCTCCCGCTTCACCCGCCCGGCGTCGGCCCGCAGGCCTCGAGGCGCGCCGCCCTCCCCGCCTGGCTCTTGCGGGGCGCGGCTGGACAGCGAGCTCCGCACCGACAGCGGGCGGGAATCCCGCTCCCGCTTCACCCGCCCAGACATCTCCGCGGAAGCGCGACGTTCAGCACGCGCACGCGCAGAGGGGAGCCTGCCGGCGCGCCGTTGTTGCCGTCACGTGAAGGGCAACGGTCGCGTCTACGTCTTACGTGAGTCACTTCAGAGAGCGTCCGGAACGAGCGTCGCCATTCCTTTGCGCATGCGCTCCCAAGCTTAATCCTTCCCTTTGCTGTAGCTTCTGCCCGAGCTGCTGCGCAGGCGGATCGGAAGCGCGTCTGCTCAGGTGGGCGTGGCTTGAGTCAGCCTTACTCCGGAATGAGAGGTTGTGTGATGGGCGCCTACATCTGCTCTGTTGCAGAGGGCCAGCAGCAATTTGCAGTGCATAGTGGGCTGCGTTACCCGGTGCTCTTATTTATTTATTTTATTCATTAAAAGTATTTATGAATATTAAAAAAACACAAGGTATCAAGGCTTCTCCAAGCTGCTGCCCTGCAGAAGTTTTTGACAGAGGCTGCCTGCCTGCCTCAGACAAGTGGCTAGGAGCAACAGCCTCCGTGAATTTGCCTGCTCGTCTTTCAAAGCTGCATCTGATGGAGTCTAGCAAAAGCGGAGGGCTAACGCTCTCATAATAAATTAAGACTCGTAGGCGTTGCAAGAAAGGCCCTTGGATGTTTTTGCTTGCAAGGCGAAGTTAATGGCAACAGCGACGGAACAGGAGCTCCGCGCTGCAACATTTTGCTGCGCTTCCATATGTCAGCCGCTTTTGTTCCAATTGCAGCGCCTAGCGCTTTCTAGCAGTGGCTCCCAAACTTTTTTCGAGCCGCCGTCCTCAACCCTTGACTCTCTAAACTCACCTCCCAGTGCCTTACCCTGTAAAAAGCATCATTTAGAATAGCGGTTTGCTTGCACGACCCCCTAAGGAAGATAACAGCGTGACAAAACTCAAAAGCAGTCGCAATTAATTGCACACATTCCTTCAATAGCCAATAAAATTATTTCGTTTAATTCGACACAACTGAACTCGATCCAGAGCTACCAGCTTTTCACAGCCTGGCAGTCATTTATACCTCCAGCGTCCCTTTGCCTCTTAGCGCTACCCCCCTTGGGCTTATCCAGGATTTGTGGGGGGGGGGCAGAACCTCAGCTATGTATTTTTATGGATTTATGCCCCTCTCTAGGTAAACCCACCACCCGCTTTGACACCACTGCTTTAGAGGCGGCGGGAGAGGATGCCAAGTGTGGCGGGAAGATTCAAATAAACATTTAAATATTTCGGTGTAGTGTACAGTATAGTATCAATTTATTTTTGTTTTTATTATTATTACTACTACTACTACTATTTGCAGAATATGTATAGATACCTTTTCAAAATGAGAGCAAGAGCATCAAGTGGATACTTTTGTAAATCAAGCGGTGCTAGTTGTTGTATGTATCCCATGTATTTCTTACCCATAAGAAAATTCGCTGTGCCACAAGCAACTTTCTATTCTTGGAAGCGCGGCCCAGAGGAAAGGAGTTGGAGACCCACTGGCTTCCGAGCTACTGGAGGCGGGGGTCCCTGCCCCGAGGCCCTCGCAAGCGGCGGCTGCAGGCAGCGCTTCTCGGCTTGCCCAGGCCGGCTCGGGGGCTCCTCCCACCCCGCTCCCGGCACACGAGCCGCCGCCAGCGCCAAGCAGCGGAGAAGCCTCGCCGAGAAAGCGCGGCGCGCGCAGGGCCTGGCGGAGGCCTTCCTTCGGGCGGCGGAGGGTTCCGGAGGCGGGGAGGCTGGCTGGCTTCGATGGACTCGGCGGGGACGGAAGCGGCGCGGGAGAGCCCGGCCTGGGGCAGCTGTCGGCCGGGAGGGCGCCTGGACATGAGCCACGGCTTTGTGCGGCACATCCGGCGCAACCAGATCGCCAGGTAAAGGTGCTGGAGCTCCTGGTCCGGAGCCCCGGACCCGCGGGTCAGAGCCGAGGCCCACCCTATTCCGGCCCTTTCCTTCCAGGAGGGTTTTGCTGCTCCCACCGGCCGCCCTTCTTTGGGGGCAAAGGAATGGCAGCAGCAATAGGAAAGCGATGGGTAAGGCTTTGGAAGGCTGCCTTGTTTTAATGCTCACAACAGCCCCGTAATGTAGGCCGTTGTCGTCCCCCCCCCCGCGCCGTTGCTGAGGCTGGGACGGAGTAGCTTGTTTGAATGAGTTCATGGCAAAGGAGGAGATTTGGGCCAGAGACTTCCGGCTCAGTCTCCAGAAGTTACTCGCAGGTATGTGGGGTACGAGGAGGACCCCACCCTTCTTCGGTTGTGCTGCATCACCCTTCTTTTTATTTACAGGTAGATAGCCGTGTTGGTCTGTCATAGTCAAAACAAAATTAAAAAATTCCTTCCAGTAGCACCTTAGAGACCAACTAAGTCTCTAAGCATGCGCACACGAAAGCTCATACCAAGAACAAACTTAGTTGGTCTCTAAGGTGCTACTGGAAGGAATTTTTTTTATTTTGTTTCTTCTTTTTATTGTTAACTATTGCAATGTGCGAGAAATAACCCTAGCTTGAATCATTTGAAATTCCATTTTTGGTGATCATTGCATTTTCCAAGTGGTATTTTAGTAACTTATGCCAGCCCTGTTAGGTAGGTCAGTATTTTCTCAAAATGAAAAGGAGATATTTATCATTCACTTATGTTAATTTCTCTAGGTATCTATGGAATATAGGGGCGTGGGTGGCTCTGTGGTCTAAACCACAGAGCCTAGGGCTTGCTGATCAGAAGGTCGGCGGTTCGAATCCCCACGACGGGGTGAGCTCCCGTTGCTCGGTCCCTGCTCCTGCCCACCTAGCAGTTTGAAAGCACGTCAAAGTGCAAGTAGATAAATAGGTACCGCTCCGGCGGGAAGGTAAACAGCATTTCCATGCGCTGCTCTGGTTCGCCAGATACGGCTTAGTCATGCTGGCTACATGACCCGGAAGCTGTACGCCGGCTCCCTCGGCCAATAAAGCGAGATGAGCGCCGCAACCCCAGAATCGTCCGCGACTGGACTTAATGGTCAGGGGTCCCTTTACCTTTACACATGCAGAGAATTAGACAGCTATTAAATAGTAAAAACAAAAACATAGGTTTCATTCCTAAAAACATTTATCTGAGACTCTTAAGTTTATTGAAATCACTTGGATTGGTCACTGAACATGTGTCCTATAGGGTTCTTTTGGGTGTTCATAGCCAGTGGAGGGAAAGATAGTGCTCATCTTGCAAAACCTTAAATAATTGATTGTTGTAATAATGTATCAATTGACAAGCTAATTCCTTTTATAACTGTTTGCAGGATTGTGCTCAAAGGGAACAAAGTTTTGGCCAAACTTATGAAGCTGACATTTTTAGAAATATAAATATTAAATGAAATTGTTTTAAAGTTTTTATTGGTGGGGAGACGGGACTGTTCGGCAGCTCTGGAGTACCACATGAGATTTCTTCCCAGCAATTCTGCATTGCTTCAACCCTCAAAGTGTCCTATGAAAAGACTGTGTTGTCTTCCCACTTCCTCTCCAGGGACGACTATGATAAGGAGGTGAAGGAAGCTAAGGAAAAGGTCAAGAAGAGGCATACACCAGCCCCAGCCAGGCCCAAGAAACCAGATCAGCAGGTCTATCACCCCTGCCGGAGAAGTGAGTTAAATCAACTATCCCATCTTCCTATGTTTCCGTTGTTGTAACAATTACACTGGCAAAGGGAGATGTCAGGGACTCCATACTCGGTGCTTCAAAGAACAGGGCCCTTTGAAGGCTCTGCTGAAGCTTTTATTGGCACAAATAGGGTGGGACCAAGATGTGAATACCTTTTCCTGGGACCACATTTTATATGTGGATACCAAACAGCAAGACAAACAGCTGCCTCCCTTGCCATTTCCTCTTTGCTTTTCAGGTAGAGCTGAACCCATATCTGGCCTGGAGTATGAGGGATCCAGTGAAAGCAGCTCCAGTACAGAACCAGAACAGCTCTCTTCTGGACCAGCTCTCTTCTGCCTGGAATATGAGGCTGACAGTGGAAAGATCACTTCAATTGTTGTACACCAGGTATGTGACTGGGTGACATGCTTTGGGCAAACCTGCGTTTCCTTTTGCATTGCCATCATGTCTGCTGCCTGGCCTCTTCCTCCAGATCCGTAGTTTTGTCTTTTGTTCTTCATTTTAATAATTTCATTGCATTTTTACTGCTAAAACACAAAATAAAATGAATGAAAGAGTAAACTGAAGGATTGCCCTATCTGAAAAAAAAAAACAAAATTACTGTTTAAACTAAGGATGGGTCTCAGTAATGGAAGAAATGGGAAGTTACTAATTTAAAGGTTGATTTCAGTAACACTGAGAGAAGTGGGACCCATTTTAAATGGTACTGCATGGAAAGACTTTTGCTAATTGAAAGCTACAGTCTTAAGCACACTTTCAAGGACCAAAAGGAACTTGCTTCTGAGCCTAAATATATATATCTTAAGATCTTGGTTTTGAGATTGTGGGATTTTTGTGCGGAATATAGTTCTACCGTGTTTCTCCTAAAATAAGCCGTAGCCATAAAATAAGCCGTAGCAGGATTTCTACACATTTGTGAAATATATGCCATACCCTGAAAATAAGACATACCCCGAAAATAAGACATAGTGACGCGGCGCCTCTCCCTTAAGACGGCCTGGATAGGCGTGGCTATGCAGCGTACCGACACGGGGCGATTAAAATAAGACATCCCCCGAAAATAAGCCATACTGTGTGTTTTTTTAGGGGGGAAATATAAGACGGTGTCTTATTTTAGGAGAAACACAGGTATATTAACTGCTGTGTAGAACCATAATTTTTATTCTTTTCTTAAATGAAAATAAAAAATGTAACTTAAGTAATACAAGTTCAGTAAATATATTAATTCCATTTACGAAAATAAACTATAGTTATAAGTTACTAAAAATAGATGGTCATGCAGAAGCTTAGCGCTAGGTTAGGCCAAAGTAGTGCACTTCAAACAGAAGTTTGCAAATCACCCAGGAAATGCATTCATTCCACTCAAGAGTACAGGCATCCTTCCTTTTACATGGGGCTACATTCCGGGTCCCCGTGCATGTAGGTGAAATCGCACAACATAGGGAGAACCCTCTATAAAGCCTTTAAATGCCTATTTCCCCCTGCTTTCCATCTCTTTCTCTCTCTCTCCTGTTCTCTCTAATCCAGACGAAAATATCTAGAGTTGAAGCTCTGGAGCTTGCTGAAGGATCTGCGGGAAAACTGCAGCAGCAGCTGTACTACCCCACACGTCAGCTGTTAGGCAGGGAAGCCGAGCAGCCTAAATAAAGCCCCACTGCATCCCAGGCCTATTTGAGGCTTCTTCCACCCCAATGTCCTCTTCAAGTCTGAGGAGGGTTTCCTCATGAGTCATGAGGACTCTCCAGCTTTCTTCCGCCATTTTCTGATATTCTATTTATTTCCCAGTGCTGTGCGTCTATGCGGTTGCGTGCAAGTAGAATGTGTGTAAATGGAGGCATGCCTGTTGTTATTATGTATTAATAACCTCCCACATATATCCAAAGGTGATTTATGAAGTGCCACCTTTCGGAAACGCCCCCCAGGCATAAATTCCGCCTTTGAAATCCTGGTGGTGTCCAGCAGAATCCGGACATATGGCAGCCCTAGCTTACAGGCTTTTCAGCCATGGGGTGGAGTGCAAAGTGTTTTGCTTTCAGAAATCTCCCTAGTGGTCTCCCATTCCCTGTGCATGGTAGTGTAGATGTTTTGAACCTGCCATTTTAATGGGGCATTTCCTTCTTTCACATAGGACAATGACCCTGATGAGGTAGCCGAGAAGGTCAGTGCTCAGAACCAGCTGGAACCAGCTATGCGCGAGGCCCTGAGGCAGCGGGTGCAGGAGGAGCTGGAGAAGCGACGGGTGAAGCGCTGAGGGACTCGTCAGGATGCCTGTGCTGTTTGCTAATGCTTACCTGGGAAACACTTTCTGGGAAGGTCCCAGTGGGACATGTCCCATAGCTGTTGGTTTGAAGCCTTTAAGAGGGGCAGGGAATTAGCTGAACCCTGGCACAAGGTAGGACTGGCCATTGTAGCTTCCTCCTCCTGAGACACAGCTGAGACACTGTGCCCTAGATGAGTGATTTGGAGGAGCAGTAGCTGCAGTAGGAGAATCTCTTTTGGGAACAGCTTGCGTTCTCTTGGAGACCTACACAGAAAGAAGCAGTCCAGTTGAAACTTGGTCAGATGTCTCCTTTATAGCCCTGGGCAATTGGCTCATGACCAAACCTTCTGTCAAGGTGGTGCAGCACCCTCTCCCCTCTCTTGTGACTAGCCAAACTGCTGGCTGTTGTATCTCTAGGTATTAGGTGAATACAGAGCAAGGGGGGCATTTCAGCAATCTTTCTGTGGGTGAAAAGTGCTTGAACCCATCTAGTTGCATTTGGGTGAGCACTTACTAGTTCCCTGCAATTTGTCTTGGCAGGAGACATAAACAACTGTACAACTGGAATTCCTTAGGATGATTGTGATAGGACCCAGCATCTCTTGGGTGGGACTGGCAAGTCAGTCTTCCAAGAGCACTGGAGGGCTGCTGGTCCTTCTGCTGCATTATGCAGAAGGCATTTGACTTCAAGGGGCTGTTGGGAGTCAACAAGCCTTGCTCAGATTTAGACATGTCCTTTCTACAGCATATTTTTTCTGCCTGTAGACTCTTTTCCCTCAGAATGTTGATTTCTAGCATTTCATTTATGTTGTTAGGATATGGGCAATTGACTGGGTTTCAGCTGACATTTGGCGGGGTTTTCTTGGGGCTAGGGATGCTGTTGTGCTGTGCTCTTTTCATCAACAAATCTTCTGAAAAACACGCCACATGATAGTTAATAAACGCATGCAACTTGTTGTTTCGCATTAGTTCTTTGCTGCAGCTAAGAACAGAATCCTGGAATTTGTTCTAAGGGTTTTGATCCTCCCAGGACCTTTCCTCTGGAAGGAAAATATATTTCTGCCTGCCTATGTTTCCTGATGCAATTCTTTGTCTCCTTTTATATTTCAAATATAAAGCAGTATCTAGTTTACAACATCCTCCATAAATCTGCTTTGAGATTAAGCTGCTTATAGAAACACAGGAAGCTGATTTCTGCCAGTGCAGGCTACTTGTTCATCTAGCCTAGTAGCTAGTTCTAAAAGGAGAAGGGATTTTATAAAATTGAGGTGGATGCACACAAACACACAGCAGAGAGGGGGGCAATAATGGAATTTCACTCTCATGAATACTCAGTGGATTTTCCATGGTCAACATTTGGTGTTTGCAATCCATTATTATTGGAAACTGGACTTGGCGGCCAAGAGGGAGACTCAAGCCCAGCCGCTCGTCTTGCCTGAATTGGTGCAGTGCCATCCCACCAGGGTTCAGGCAGTGACCAGCAGGGTAGATGAGAAGCAAATAACTCAGAAACAAGGTCAGGTATTTGCTAACTATCTCTTTGCTCTTTGAATCTCGGAGCTTACATCTGTAATATTTGTATCATCTACCCTGCTGGTCACTGGTTGAACCCTGGTGGGCTGGCACTGCACCAATTCAGGCAAGGTGAGCGGCTGGACCTGAGTCTTCCTCTTGGATCCAGAAACTAATTGGCAGCTGGTGCAGTCAGGCCAGGATCAGTGTAAGATATTCAAACCGTCTTGCTCTGGTGAGCAACCTGGCTCCAAATTCTGCACTAACTGAAGTGTCTGAACCGTCTTCAGAGACAGCCGTACGTATAACGTATATCACTGAGTTGCGTTTTCAGCTCTACAACACAATCTGGTGCCACAGTGTTATAGTGCATTTATAACGTCATACTTTGACTAATGTAGCTAAGTCCCAGGAGTGGTTTAGTAGACAATCCTTCTTTCCCAGGAGCTCTGGGAATTGTAGCCCTGGGAGCAACTATTAGCCCCCTTGACAAACTACAGCTTTGGGACAAGCTATACCCCTCTTTTCCCCCCTACTCACTGAGATGCAGAGGACTGAAATAGTGCCTGGCCAAAGGGTACAATTGCAGGATATGGCAAGGGAGGTGCCAGGAATAGGTGGGGCAGTAACAAGGGAGACGTCCTTACGTCATGCAGCTCACTGTCACAATGGCCTGGTGGAGGACAGAAATAGAATAAGACCCCACTGGCTCCTCTTCAATAATTCCCTGTTGTGGGGAAGCACACAGCATGGCAGAGAACTGGAGACACCATCCCTGCCACCACCACACCAAGCCCTGAATTCTGCTCTCCAGCCCAGCCCACTTTACAACTATGGGAGAGGAGTGGGCTTCCTGGATCTGGGAATAAGATCCATCTTTCACATGGACAGAGCTGCTTTTTTAAAAACTCACTGATATGCAGGTAACCAGCTTTGCTTTATAGGGGAAGCTGACATCTTCCCCCTGAAGTGCTTTCATTATTAGCATTGTTGCCTTCATCAGACTTTTCTTCATAGCCCTCGTCCTAAAAGGAGAAGGGATTTTATAAAATTGAGGCACCCAAACAAAGAGCAGAGAGGCAGGTAATTTCACTCTGATGAATACTCTGGGTTTTCCATGATCAACATTTGGTGTTTGGAATCCAATATTATTGGAAACTGGACTTGGTTGCCATTAGTTCCTCATTCATATGAAGGCGGGGTTTGGGGGGCAGGGGGTTTGTATGTTCACTAGGCATTTGGACACCTCTTTAGATATTGTCAGCAAATTTTCCATGGTGGTTTCTGACTAAGGCAGAAACAAGATCCCTTTCAGGTTCCCCTTGGCAAGTCCTGCATCATGCAAGGCCAAGCCCCTAGCAATGCAGAACAGAACAGGGGCAGTCACCCAGAAGTCCCTGTTCCATGTTACACCGGCCTCAGATGATGCAGGCTTTGCCAAGGGGAACCCAAAAGATAGCTGGTTTCTGCCTAGTGAGAAACCACCATGGAAAATTTGTTGACAATAAAGAGGTGTCTGAACATACAACCCCCCCCCCGCCAAAACCCCCCACTTTCATATGAATGAGGAACTAGTGGCAACCAAGTCAAATTTCCAATAATAATGGATTCCAAATGTTGACCATGGAAAATCCACTGAGTATTGATAAGTGAAATTAAAATTACAATAAATCATCAGACATTTAAAAGCTTCCCTAAACAGGGCTGCCTTCAGTGGCTTCTAAAAGTCAGATTTATTTCCCTGACATCTAATGGGAGGGTGTTCCACAGGGCGGGTGCCACTACCAAGAAGGCCCTCTGCCTGGTTCCCTGTATCCTCACTTCTCAAGAGGCCTTCGGAGCTGGACCTCAGTGTCCGGGCTGAATGGTGGGGGTGGAGATGCTCCTTCAGGTATACTGGGCTGAGGTCGTTTAGGGTTTTAAAAGTCAGCACCAACACTTTATATTTTTTAAAAGATTTTTTATTAGTTTCCACATTTTTATACATCTTATCTCTCGCACAATAACAAGGTTCTCTGAACCTTCCGACTTCCCTCCCTCCCATGGGTTCTTAAATTTTAAACATTAATTTTTTGCATCTTATACTTTTTCCAACTATTATGTGTTCCTAATTTATCATAATTTCACATTACTAATGTCATTACAACGGTACCAATGATTTTAACTGTTTAAATTGTTTTTTTAAATAAACTACAAATTTACTCCACTCTCTAGCAAATATTTGGTTGTCTTGGTTTCTGATCTTCCCCGTCAGTTTCACCATTTCTAAATAGTCCATCAATTTTGTCTGCCATTCTTCCTTTGTTGGTAATGCTTCTTTCCATCTTTGGGTTAATAACATTCTTGCCATAATGCTCACTCTGCATATGTAATAAATCAATATTTTAGTGCAGCATAAGCGCAATAAGCACTTTGGAACTCACTGCTTACTGACAACAGACAGATGCCTTCACTGTACTCGTTCCGGTGCCTACTAAAAGCATTATTGTTCAGGCAAGCCTACCCAGATGCAATAAGTATGGCATGTGTTTGAATCCGGTTTGTAGCTTATCATTGACTTTAATTAATGGAGAGGGTGTTATTGTTTTGTTTTGTTTTTGTTCCTGTTTCTACTGAGTATTTTGTGTTTGCCCCTTGTGTTTTTGTGCTGTGAACCTCCCAGGGATCTTCAGGTGATGGGCAGTATACAAATAAATAAATAAATAACTTTTGAATGTTTTTAAATAGGTGTTTTTAACTTTTTGTTGATCATTTTATCCATAACCACTTTGAAGGTTTTTCTGACAACAGTATATAAATGCTATGAAACTCACACGAAATAAATACATTCTTATCTGATCAACAATTGCATCCACACACTGATTTCTTCTGATTAAATTGTGTTCTGTCTTTAATTTGGGAAGTGGGGCAATGAAACGGAAGCTGTTCAGCAGGAGAAAGATTCCTATTTATGGCTGAGTGGGGATTCGAAACCCCTGTCTCACACCTGCTAGTCCAGCACTCTTGACCGCTATGGCTCTCAGTCTGGCTAGCTTCCTGACCACTGTTGTACCAGCCAGCTGCTGTCCGATCCAAAAGGAAGCCCCGTTGTATTTGGTGGAGCTCCCTTCTCATATCCATGGGACTGATGGAAGCTGATGAGTTAAGTAGTGCTTTCTGAGGAATAGAAGAGTTGTAAGGTGCCCAGGTGGCGCTGTGGATTAGACCACAGAGCCTAGGGCTTGCCGATCAAAAGGTTGGCAGTTCGAATCCCCGCAACGGGGTGAGCTCCCGTTGCTCGGTCCCTGCTCCTGCCAACCTAGCAGTTCGAAAGCACGTCAAAGTGCAAGTAGATAAATAGGAACCGCTCTGGCGGAAAGGTAAACGGCATTTCCGTGCACTGCTCTGTTTCGCCAGAAGCAGCTTTGTCATGCTGGCCACATGACCCGGAAGTTGTACGCCGGCTCTCGGCCAATAAAGCGAGATGAGCGCCGCAACCCCAGAGTCAGACACGACTGGACCTAATGGTCAGGGGTCCCTTTACCTTTACCTTTAAGGTGCCACGAGGATCACCTAGTCCAGCCCCCTGCAGTGCGATAATCTTTTTGCCCAGCAACCCTGGGAGGCTCATGCTGAGCTATCCGTTTGTTTGCAAGCTGTATTGCTTAGATCTTGCATGTGAGGATCTTGGTGGTCTCCCACCCTGGTTAGCTTCCTTTGCTCACTGGGTGTAAGCAGTGCTGGATTCCCCAGCTGGCAGATGAAGGTCATGCTTAGGGCACCAGCAAAGCAGGGTTGCGCCAAAATGAACTTTTGTTTGTTTTTTAAGTATCAAATGTCTAATTCTTAACAAACACTGAAGCAGTCTATTACAGGCAGGGGCAGAGCAACGGGGGACGGGGGGGCAGTCCGCCCTGGGCAGTGCCCTGGGGGGGGTGACACTCTGGGCGGGGTCCTGCCCTCGCGATCGGCGCCTCCAAAGCCTATTGTGCGGCACGCGGCAGCAGCTGGCTTGCTTGGCCCAGGCGGAGGCGAGGGGCAGGCCAGCAAGGAGGGGTGACAGGCTGGCGTGACACCCCTCCTCGCTGGCCCGTCCCTTGCCTCCGCGCCGCGGCTCTGCCCACCCAGGGCCAGACCCAGCATTTTTTTTTTAAGGGCTTTCTTCAGCGCTCGGCTGGGGCTGGCCCTGGGTGGGCGGCGCGGAGGCAAGGGGTGGGCCAGCAAGGAGGGGTGTCACGCCAGCCTGTCACCCCTCCTCGCTGGCCCGCCCCTCACCTCCGCCCAGGCCAGCGCTGAAAAAAGCCCTTAAAAAAAAAAAAAGCAAAGGAAAGCAGGCTGCTTTCCTTTCCTTTTGCTTTTTTTTTTTAAAGGGCTTTTTTTAGCGCTGGCCCGGGCAGAGCAGCAGAAGTGAGGGGCGGGCCACCGAGGAGGGGTGACAGGCTGGCATGATGCCCCTCCTTGCTGGCCGGCCCCTTGCCTCCACAGCTCTGCCCGGGCCAGTGCATGTCCGTGTGGGGTGTTGCTCCATGCGCATGCGTTGTGACGTCACAACGCATGCACACGGAGCGACGCCCTGCCCCCGGGGGTGCCGCTTGGCTTGCCGCCCCTGGCAGCCAAGCAGCTCGCTACGCCCCTGATTACAGGGAAACTCTGAGCTTTGTTAGACTTCCTTAATATTTCACACTCTTGCCTCATTTTTCTGTTCTCTTTATAGTACTTATCCCCACCTAAACCCAGCGATGTCATGTAGCAATAAATCTATGGGGTTTGTAGTTTTAAAATTGCATGCTTTTGTTTTGCATGACATATGGGGACACTATGGTATTTTCAGCGCTCTTAATGTAGTCCCAGGCCAGATTTGAATGTGTCTGGTGGGGTCCATAACAACTGTCATGCCGGGCAGCCCTGAAGGGGCATCTCTATGTAGTTCTCAAATTCTGCAACAACTTAAGAAGAACTGAAGACAAAGTCTGGAGCTCACCTTCTAGTTATGCTCCCCAAACAGTAAGGCATTGTGGCTCTGATCTATGTGCATAGGCCCGGAAGATTCCCCCCTCTCCATAATTAGCCTGTGGGTTGGCGGGACTGCCATTTTGTTTTGGCGGGAACGCCATTTTACCACTTTCAGTTTGTTAACTTGTGTTTCCTTGGTATCCCATTCCTGGGGAAGATGATTAAGATGCCTGTTAAAAGGAACCCTAGTCCTGCTCTCCCTTCGAAAAGGGTGATTACAGGCCCGTCTCAGTCTCTGCGCTTGGCGGAAGCCCCAGCAGTTCCTCAGCAAACGCTGGATCCCTTGGGGACTATTATGGCCAATGTTGGTTCAGATCCTGCAGCCCTGACAAGGTTTAATTCAGAGCTTGAGTCTTTGGCTCAGCAGTTCGGGAGGCAACCTGATCCCTAGCCTGGCCCTTCCTCTTCTTTTACTGTTTATGAGGCCCATGGTCCCTCTGAGGGGAGTGAGGCTTTGGATCCCTCCGGGGCTTTGTTTTCTCCAGGATCCCAGTCCCAGCTAGTCCTAGGGGTCGTCCTAGGAGTATGGGCATCACGGTTCAGCAGGCCTTTCGGTCTGGACTGCCACGTTCGCAGTCGGCACCTCCAGGCTCTGGGAGGTCAGGGCTTACAGCAGCGTAGCTTATGAGGAGAGGAATTTCCTCTCAGCCAAGCACCTCACATGTTTTTAGTTCTGTTCAGGTCCAGTCGGCTCATTCGAGGGAGGCGCTCAGCATCCACTCTTCTGAGGAGGACCTTCTGGTGCCCAGGGTCCCTTCAGCTGGCGGCAAGCGGCAGAAGAGTCATTGCTCTAAATGGAGGGCCAAGAGGCGCAGAGATGGCGATTCCTCCTCTTCTACGGGTACATGATGAGTCAGATGTGGTCCTGGGTCTTTATTGGGGCCATGGTGAGGGGCTTCAGGCCTTCCCATGTGGGCATGGCAGCGCAGAGCCAACACACACAAGGAGAGGTATGGCCTTCCCCTCGAATGTTTAGATGGCAATGGGCCATTCCATGAAAAATGAGCCTGATAAGAAAAAAATTATTTTAAAAATATACTTATTTTACTTATAGTTTCATTAACTAAACATATTAAAGTTCAATATTCCAAAAAAAAAAAAAAAAGAATTGGAATTTTTTTTCATGATAAATTTCAACTTGAAGTTTCAGTATCACTTTTCTGATTGTGTACCTTAATTTTGTTCATTTGGGTTGGCATTACTTTTTAAAGATAAAAAAAATGTGGTTGTCATTGTTGGTATATTATTAAAGTGAAGAACTCTGTCTACACATTGGACTTGAAAAATTTTAAATAGGTAAGTTATTTCTATTTTATTTTTATTATTGAATGGGATGCTGTTTCAGTGTCCCACCCGTGACAGCAAAAGATACAAAAGTTTATTTTGTGATAAAACTAATTTATAGGTTATGTTTGTTTTATTGTGGGAGTATGTATTAGAGTATAACACACCTATCAATAATAAAAATGCAGTTAATTAATGTAAACACCATGAAATTTTAATAGTTCATGGTCTGTCCCACCCGTGACAGTTTTCAACTTGTTTTATTAGGCTGCTAACTGTTGTAGCTTGAGTTAGTGATTTCAGCAAGTGATTTCAGCTCTCTGACATAGCAGACAGGAGACAGATTCCTCATGTAACAATTCTTTATTCTGGCAAACAAGACTGAGGGACTGAGGAGAGGGGAACTAGCTAGAAAGGGATACATTTTGGAGGGAACAATCTCAAGCAATCACAAAGCTGCCTTTTGGTGGAAACCAATAAGACTAAGGAGCCAAATGCAGCTGCTTGAATGAACCAATAGTAGCTGTTCCTTCTGGAACATAAAGGCAGTTACCGTTTCTTTACCCTAATGCGAATACATACAGTAATACAGATAAGATAACCTTTGAATCAATACACAACACTAACCTAAAGTGTTCTTATGAGTTCTAGGTTAGGCATATGTTCATTTCAACACTTATCATCAAGATAGACTAGTATTAGGCCTAACTTTCATTTACTTATTGCAATTATACAGGTTTTATTTAAATTTTCTTTTTCCCCCCAAAATGGGAAAGACTACATCTGCAGAACGTATGAGAAAGCTGTGTGAAAAACTAAAACAAGATAAAAACAAATGTGAAAGCTTCAAAGAAAAGGAGAGGGCCAGAGATGGACTAGAAGAAAGTATTTTTTTAATAGATTTTAATTTTAGTAAATACAACATTATACTTTGTAGGCTATGGTAGATAGTAAGTATAGTAATAGCAAAAGGTGTTTTGTAATTATTCAATTTTTAACAACCTTAATTGTATTTTAAATTGAGTGTATGCCAGACGCGTCCCACCCGTGACATTTCATTTTCCTACCCGTGACAGCATTTTTTCCTTAATTTTGTATCATTAAATTTCTTAACCTAAATTTCTGATTGCATAGTTGTAACCAATAAACATTGATTTAAACAGATATGCTGAGTTTATAATTGATTCACCTCCCAACTCAGAGTTTTTCCATAAACCAAACTTATCTCAAGCTCCATGTCCTTTTTATGTCCCACACGTGACAATACTTTAACATTTAATAAAATAGTCAAAAATATCTATAAAAATAATTTAAAAAATAGTAAAATGTTCAGTATCTTATTAAGAACATAGTTTAAATTTTGGTTGTTAATTTTTATGTATATTTACATTCTTACACATGTGTGAATACCAAAAAACATGGTCCAAGTGTCCCACCCGTGACAATGGAATGGCCCCAATCCGGTCAAGGACCCATGCACGTGACCCAGAGCTTCCTTTTTCAGCGCGTGCATTCAGAACACCCACCCACCTCTCCCTACTTTTAGGGCTTTTGCGCTTGACCTTGCTATGCCGCCGTGTGTCATCTGTCGTTGGGACAGGGGCACGGCAGGAATTTCCCCCACTTGGCTGATTGGCTGTTGCCATTTGGGTTTCGCCTGCCGTGTAGCAAATCACCACAACTTCTAAGGTTGCAGATAGGATCTGGTTCAGGTGAGAGGGATGGGAGAACGCTCTCACCTTCCGTATGTGAAGGGTATTCCGTTAAAGGAATCCAGGGACTTAATGGTTTGGTCAACCCCTGAGAGGGGTTGTGCCCATGCCCGAGTCCAGGGGGACACTTGGGTGGTGGATAGAGCATGTCCTCGGCTTTCCGCTTATCCAGGTGTTCACCCTTGGCTGACCTATGCTGGAACCCTGGGTCAGAGCTACCTGCATGGCAGGGAGCTAGTCAAACAAGAGCCTATGCAACCACTCACTTTCTGTAATCAATAAAGTTGTGGCCTAAATTCTGCCAAAAACCAAACTAAACTTTGAGTCAAGTGTGAATTTATTTAGGGGGGAGGTTTCTGGGTCTCTGAACATGCAATAAGACTTGTCAACTTCATGATTGTCAAAGAAATGGTAGGGAGGAGCATAAGCTAATTGCTCATGGAATTATAAAGCTTTATCAAGTACCTCCAAAGCCATTAAAAAGCTGTTTGGTATACAAAATAATTGAGCTTATTCTTATAAAAGTGTTGAGAATAGTCAGGCAGCTGATGTGATAACTGTGGTCTATAAAAAGACTATTAATCTTTGGTCTATGGTGTAACCCTTCAGGACTCTTCAAACCAAGCATTTGGCCCCTGTCTCCTGACGGGAAGAGTAAGTCCAAGGTGCAGGGTTCTTGGTGTTGGGCAGGGTTATCCTTGGGCCTTCTCAAGTCTGGGCTGGTTTGTTTTTCTTCATTAAGAGTTTTTTCCTGGGCTGTTTAAGCTTGTTCTTTTCTTTTTTGGTGCTGCTTTCATTTCCTCTTTTTTGGGGGGGGGGGTTCAGTGTGGTAAGTGCTTTGTAAGAACAACTTGGACGTTTTCCTGATCTTGTCTGTTCAATCTCTAGGAATTTCCAAAGAGAGGAATTTTTGAGCAAGACACCTGCTGAAAGGTCCGAAAGGGAAAGGGAAGGCAAAGGTGCCTGCAGTTGCTGCTCCTGCCCCAATGGATGCCTGGAAAAGTGCAGGACAAGTGCCTGGGCGGCAGGTCAGTACAAAGAAGGGCAAATGAAACCAGAACTCTTGAGGCTGTAATCTGTGGCAGACGTAACCTGCAAGTCCGTTCAACTCAGCAGGACTGAGTAAACCTGTGAAGGATTACAATGTGAATTTGACTTGCTGTTTTATTTATTTATTACATTTATATGCTGCCTTTCTACCAAGGCATCCAGGGCGGTTTACAATGTTAAAATTCTGAAACAAACAAATTAGGTATAATGTAAACGTGGTCTAGAACGGTGGCAGCAATGGCAGTCCAATTGAATGCAGACTGTTTCTGCCTCCCTTGCTCTCTTCTTATTCTCACACAGCTGAAAAGTGGCTGTTTGTATCTGGCTTAGAAGCCTTTCCCACCTTCTTTTTTTGTACCATCACTGTGGCATTCAAGGTGCAAAGATAAAGTAATTGTGTAGGCCTTGAAAAATCCTCCTTTTTTTGAAAGTGAATATTTTGAAAAAACCGAAATCATTCTTAATGGACATTACCAGTCTGGATATTCCTAAATAAACAAGGAAAATCTTTTTGTATGGCACCACAGCTGCGAGGGTTATAATAGCTACACATTGGAAAAGTGAATATATACCCACTAGATCGGACTGGATACTAAAACTGACAGAATATGCAGAGCTAGATTATTTATCAGAAAGAATTAAAGATAAATCCAAACAGGAGTTTATCTCAAATTGGAATTGTTTTAAGGAATATTTAAAAAGTAATTGTTGCAATCTGAAAACATTAACAGCCTATGAGTAATTTCTGTAGACATTGAATATAAAAAGAAAATCAATAGAAAAGACAATACTGATAATAAAAAGACAATAGACAAATATAGGCAATAAGTTTATTAGGACAAAATGGGGAGGAGAGGGGAAGTCATTTATTTATGAATATTATGATTTCAAAATTCTTTTCTTTTTCTATTTGTGTATAGTAATATATGTTGACTTAAGAATGATGACAATCATAATCACGAATACATTTGAAAACAAGAACATGTATAATGGTAAGATGTAAAGCTATGATATAAAGATACAGTTGTGAGCAATAAATAAAATTTATTAAAAAAAAACAAAAAAACAAAATGGATGCAACAGGATGGAGAACTGCTGCTGCATCCTTGTTGAGCTCTTCTTGTTCTGTCAGGAGTACTAAAAGGTGTTCCCTCACCTGTGTAATGGACAGGTGGTATAGAAATAAAGTCTTACCACAACAACCACCCCTGTGGCTCTTTCCCCAACTTTTTTATCCTCACAACAACCTTGTGAGGCAGGCCAGGCTGAGAGGCAGGGACTGCCAGCCCACCACCCTGATCTTTTCCTGTTTTTATCCTCACAACAGCCCTGTGGTCAAGCTATCCTATCCCTGTCCAAGAATAGCCATAGTTTGCAAACCAGAGAAAGCTGGTAAAAGGCACGCCTAACCACAGAGGATATTTGGGTCCCTAGCTAGCAGCAAAGATGTATCCAGGGGCAGTGGCGAAGCTGCATGCTCCGTCACAGGGGGCATAGAGCACGTGGGGACGTGGCACATGGCGCAGGGGTGTGTGTGTGCGTCCGTGGGTGGCCACGATGGCACCCTATCAGAATAGTGGTGCCGGGGCGGTCTACTCCCTCCGCACCCCCGTTCCTCCGCCAGTGTCCAGGGGTACCAGAAACCCCAGGATTCAAGCATGTTGCTTTTATGAATTGTGCATTTCTGTGTACCTTCTCACCTAATGTCTGCATTTTGTGGTGGTGGTTTGGAGAACGGCATTGCAAAATTTGTGGAAGCAAGGATTATGAAGGAAAACCTATGTCTTGGTTGGCGTATTGCTTTGGAAAGTTCAGGTGTGAACTAGATGAAAGCTGTGTGGCATGGCCATCCCAGGGGAAGGTGCCAGCCAGTACTATTTTTCTAGAAAAAGAGGTGCCAGGACTCACCATGAACTCCCCTCCCTCGTTCTCATTTAATGGCAATAGCGCCCACCTGAGAGGGGCCAGAACTGAGTTCCAGTGAGTTCTGGCTGGGGGGAAAGCCCTGGGGAAGCCTTGGGTGGGCCACCTAAGCACAGGTCTCTTGCCCTGCGCCCCTCTGCCACCTTTGCCGACTGAAAGCATGCCAGGCGGTTTTATCTTGCTGGGCTCTGTGGGATGAAGGCTGACTGTGCATCTCTCTCTCTCCACCTCCTAGATATCCCAGGATTTCCCCTTTCTTGGGCAGCTGGTGGGGCTGCTGTCCATTAGGCTGTCAGACAAGAAGGAGATTGCCCTATACGCCGCGGAGGCCTTGTATTCTATTCTGTTGGGGGGGCGCTTATTAATGGAAGAAATGCACTCGTTCCTGAGAAACACGACTGTGTCTGCACCCCCACAGCCCTACCCCTTTCTCCTTTGTAACCTTTGTATCTCAAACTGTGTGTTACATCCTGATCGCCAAAAGTGTAACAGATACAGTTTTCTCTTGCTGGGCTCTGTGGGACGAGGGCTGACTGTGCATCTCTCTCTCTCTCTCTCTCTCCACCTCCCAGATACCCCAGGATTTCCCCCTTCTGGGACAGATAGTGGCGCTGTTGTCAGTTCACATTGCAGACAGCGTGAAGGGAATCGGCCTACAGGCAGCAGAGGCCATGTACCACCTCCTGTACATCCTGATAGCCAAAATGGGTGAGGGCGATGCTGGGAACTGGTTTGTTTCTTGTAAGCCGCAGGGTGGGAGATCTGTAGCCCTACACAGGCTGCTCCAGCTCCCATCATCCCTGAGTGTTGCCCATGCTGGCTGCTGCTGGGGTTGATCAGGGCGTTCAGGAGGGCCAGAATTCATGCCAGGACTGGCAGAAAGCAAACACCCCGCTGGCCAGAGACGAGAGAGCAGTGTAAGGGGAGGGATTCACTGCTTAAGGATATAAGAAAAGCCTTCTGGATCAGACCAGTGGCCCACCCCAGTCCAGCATCCTGTTCCCACAGGGGTTGACCTGATGCCTGTGGGAAACCAGCAAGCACAATTTGAACTGCAGAGCTCTTTCTTCTCCTGTGGTTTGCTGCCTCTGACCATGGAGACAAAGCATAGCCATCCTGGCTAATAGCCATGGGTAGCCTTCTCTTCCATGAATTTGCCTAATCCTCTTTGAAAGCCATCTTGGTCCATGGCCATCACTGTCTCCTGTGGCAGGGAGTTCCAAAGTTTAGCTGTGCACTGCAAGAAGGACCATCCTGAAACTTCAGTTTCATTGGAGGTCATTGTTCATTGGAGGTCGTTGTTAGGAGGGCGAGAGAGAAAGCTTTCTCTCTCCACATTCTCCATGCCATACATTGGGTCTCCTCTTCCTCGCCGTTTTTCTAAACGGACCCCCCCCCCCCAAATCCTGCAAGCCAGGGGCGTTCCATGCCTCTTGGCTACCCGGGGCGGGAAGCCAAGAGGCACCCCCCGGGGGCGGGGCGTCGCGGCGTGTGCGTGCGTCATGACGTCATAAAGCGCGACGCCCCGCCCCCGGGGATGCCGGGCGCCAACTTCGGGAGCCTCCCGAAGCCGGCACCCGGCATCCCTTGGTGCGTGCGGCGGCTGCTCGTGCACGAGTCCAAGACTTCTTTATCTTTATCCCTGGGCCCTTTCTTTATCCCTGGGCCCACCATCTTCTCTAAGGACATCTCAAAAGTGGCAAAGGTAGGTGTGGCTTTTTGTACTCTTTATTGCTAAGACCCCAGCCAGCTCCCAGATAGCAGAGATTTGTTCATTCGGGCAAATGGGGCCCTGCCCCACCAACCTCAGGCTGCCCTCAGGCAGCCCACGCCTTTTAGGGATGAGGGAGAGATTCAGAGCAGTTCACATTTAAAGCCAAAGCTATCAAATCCAAGCTTCCTGAAACAATATGAGAACGGAAACACAACTCGCCTTTGAAATTCACCATTCCATTCACATTCACAGTGGTGCAGTGGTTAGAGAGTTTGACCAGGTCCTGGGAGACCTAGGGTTCAAATCCCCACTCAGCCATGAAACTCACAGGGTCAGTCACAGTCTCTCAGTCTAAACTACCTCATGAGGATAAAATGGGGAGGAGAGAGATCCATGCATTGCCACCTTGGGCAGAAAAAGAGTAGGAAAAGTTGACTCATTCGGTGCACATTTCACAAGATACTGCCAAGCCAATGGACTATGCCAACATTGTGGTGGATGTTTTTGATGTATATTAAGAATGTGGGGGTCCTGAACATAACTCCCACGCAAAACGAGGATTGCCTGTATTAAAACACCTTTTTGTGCCTGGGGCAATCCCCCCAGTACCCCCCACTACGCCACACCATTTGCCCCGTCAGTCAGTTTAGGCAGTCCTGAGCTGGACAGAGCAATGCTTTGACCCAGCATCAGTCAGCTTCCTAGACTGCAGTGCACAGTATATGGATCCCAATGTGCTGAGCGGGGAAGAAGATCTATATATGGGTGAGTAAGGATCAAACAGGCTCTTTTCCTTGCACAGGACTACTTTTCCCAATAAATTAATCCCAGATTCTCTCACTTTAGTTACTATCAGCCCCTGCAGTCTCCTTTCCCTTCCTGATTTTGATTTCCATGTTCTTCTAGCCACTAGCATGACGGGATATCTGATGAGTTTGTGCTGGGCAAGAAATTGCATTGGCAAAGTATAATATAGTTGGATTAGACATAACAGCAAAAGTTTTGTTTCTGTTCACTTGAACTTGAACAGAAACAATGTTTCTCTCTCTCTCTAATATCTGGTATTAATTAATTTGCATTGCATTTCGCAATGCAAAAGCGAAATTAATTGTCATAGTAGGGCATGCTGAATTTTTCAGCTTTCAAATTTAGAAAGCAAGGGGTGCTAAAAAGTTGTAACATGACTTGGGAATTCAAATGAAGTTTGGGTGAAATGAATATGATTTAATTTTGCTTGGTAAGTGAATGTGTGTAAAACTGCATAGAAATCATTAAAAATGATTGCTAAGAACTTGCAGTTATTTTTTATTTCAGTATTAATGTAATTACCTTACATTTTCAGAAGTTAAAATTCTTTGGTTTTCTGAAAGCAGTTTTTTCTACTTCTTCATCAGACATAGACTTACCATGCTAAATGTTGTTCAATCACAAACAGCAGATTTTAATTCCTCACACCCAAAAACATACAGTCATACCTCATGCTGCAGGTTACGTGTTTTCGGGTTGCACTCTGCGCCAAACCCAGAAGTACCGGAACAGGTTACTTCTGGGTTTCAGCACTCACACATTTGTAGCACTAAATTGCTCTTTGCGCATGCACAGAATGCCGAATCGCGACCCGCACGCGTGCAGATGCGGCGCTGTGGGTTGCATATGCTGTGGGTTGCGAACGCGCCTCCCGCACGGATCATGTTTGCAACCCGAGCATCCACTGTATTTTAAAGACCTTTCATTGAATTTTTTTTCAAAAATTAAGTTTCACCCCCTAATATGGCACGTGCTACCCAGGGAGCGCAGCTCACTTCCCAGGCTGCTTTTCTTTGCCATTGCAACCACGCTGTTTTGCAATTCTCCTGTCCTGTACATCAGCCCCCTCCAGATGTTGTTGGACTACAACTCCCATCAGCCAAAGCCAGCAGAGCCAATAGTAAAGGGGGGGTCCATGTGTGTCAATTCTCCTCATTTCCACATCAATGTAGCCCCCCGGGAAGAAAAAAAGGTCAGTCCTGCCTTCTCTAGCTTAATCCTAGAAACCTCTTCCAGGTAAACAAACCTGAGCTTGGCAACCGAATGGGCCTAACTCTGTTCCAGGCAGCTCCTTCTGTCCTTATCATGAGAGGCATTTGCTCCTGACAAGACGTATCCCTGCCCCTCCTTTGAATTTATCTCTTTAAATATCTATATGTGATTTATAACCGTGTTCTTAGAGCAGCTTACAAGAGGAGGGAGTGATGGCCACCAATTTGGATGGCTTGGAGAGAGGATTGGAGGAGAGGCTGTCAATGGCTCCTAGCCACAATGGCTCGGCTCTGCCTCCACAGTTGGAGGCAGCAATGCTTCTGAGCACCAGTTGCGGGAAACCACAGGAGGGAAGAGTTGCTCTTGTGCTTGGCTCCCACTTCTGGGTTTCCTGTTGGGGCATCTGGTTGGCCATTGTGAGAACAGGACGCAGGACACTGGCCTGATCCAGGAGGACTCTGCTGTGGTTCTCATGTTCCTTCTTCCATTGCAGCAACTTGGGAGCTTCATAATGACTTTAATGCGTCCGTGTCCAACGCTGCGGTAGCTGCCAACAAAGAGCTGCTCCGACACTGCAGCGGTCATGCCAATACCACCTAAAAGCAAAATAACGCCTGATTAGAGGTGTCCATAGCCGATCACTATTATTGTTTGTAATAATAATAATAATAATAATAATAATAATAATAATAATAAAGAAAAACAAATTGCAGCAAACTTTCTCCTTTACAAAACAACCCCTTTTTGCAATTTGAAGTTAAATGTCCCCTCTATGGTCCCGGCATGATTGACCCAACTAGTGGCCCAAGCTTTGTGAATTTACAAACCTGGATTGATGGTTCTTCTTCCATATGATTATTATTATTTCTCTCCCATAGCCATGGCTGGATTGACTCCTCAAAGACCTGCGGGCGGGAAAGAGCTGTGAGAAGTATCAGCTTCCTGTTGAAGCATGTCTCTCAATGTTGAACTTGGGTGTGAGTAAGCTGACCTCTGGACCAAGGCTTAACCAGATCAGGAAGCTAGTGAGACGGAAAGGCTTCAAGTATTAACTTATATATATTCAATATATATGATTGTTTGTTTGTTTGTTTGTTGTTGTTGTTTTTTATTTTTGTTATTGAAAATTTAATAAAATTATTATATCTATATCTATATAAATTTAGAACCTTTTTCACCACAGACACTTTATAGACACACATCTAAGCATGGGTATTTCTTAGATACCAGCCCTTTTCTAGGCATTTGTGTCTCCTTTGTGCAAGGGTTGAAAACAACCATCCATTTCTCCGGTGACATAACAACTCAACCCTCTAATAACTAGTATAGCGTGATCCTACAGCACAGGGCCCCAGCCCCATAACTGTACTCCTGCCAGGACAAGAGGAGCTCAACAAGATTTGTACACAAGTTTTTGTATCCGTTTTGTACACAAAGGGGAGACATGGCCTTCAAGAAGGGTACTTCTTCAGCCAGCCTTACAAATGTCAAAAGGTTACTAGCCTGCAATATTTGTTTTGCTCCCTCCTCCAAAGTCAGCATGGAAACACAAAAAAAAGTGCCTTCTTCCATGACGGATGGAGGAGAGACGCTCTGATAGTCCTCTGTTTCTGTGCTGACTGTGGATGAGGTAAGACTACTCTTCCTTTACAGCTAGCCAAGAAATCAAGTGAGCTGGCTGCTCAGTCACCTGCATGAAATTCCTGGTTGCCTGGGGCTACGTCAAATACAAGGCATTCTTCAGAGATTTTAGAACTGATCCCTTTCACCTTTTGAGTCTTCGAACATCCCCTTCGGTGCCACTTTAAATTGGCCAAATGCTAACAATGCAATACTTTTCCCCCTCTGAGAGCTTGCCATTTCTTGCCAACAGAGGCCTGTGGCACAGATCACAAAGAATGAACAAAGGGTTTGTAGCCCTTCTATGGGATGCCTCTTGAAGAGCATGACTGGGAGTTGTGGCTAAACATGCCCTTCTGGGTTCAGCTACTCCTTTCAAATAAGTCTTCAAAAGCTAATAACATTATTATTATCTTTGCACTGACCTGCTGCCCAGGCACTTGTCCTGCACTTTTCCAGGCATCCATTGGGGCAGGAGGAGCAGCTGCAGGCACCTTTGCCTTCACTTCCCCTTTCGGATCTTTCAGCAGGTGTCTTGCTCAAAAGTTCCTCTCTTTGGAAATTCCTAGAGATTAAGTATACAAGATCAGGAAAATGTTTAAGTTGTTCTTACAAAGCACTTCCCACACTGAAGCTGAAGAGCAACACCAAAAAAAGAAAAAGCTTAAGCAGCCCAGGAAAAAACTCTTAATGAAGAAAAACAAACCAGCCCAGACTTGAGAAGGCCCAAGGATAACCCTGCCCAACACCAAGAACCCTGCACCTTGGACTTACTCTTCCCGTCTGGAGACAGGGGCCAAATGCTTGGTTTGAAGAGTCCTGAAGGGTTACACCATAGACCAAAGATTAATAGTCTTTTTATAGACCCCCGTTATCACATCAGCTGCCTGACTCTTCTCAACACTTTTATAAGAATAAGCTCAATTATTTTGTATACCAAACAGATTTTTAATGGCTTTGGAGGTACTTGATAAAGCTTTATACTTCCATGAGCAATTAGCTTATGCTCCTCCCTACCATTTCTTTTGACAATCATGAAGTTGACAAGTCTTATTCCAAGCCATGTTTCAGTGGCTAGAACAGGAACAATCACAACACAGAACCAAAGACCAGGGAGAGGACCAGAGAGGAGGACAAGCGTACTTTTTGCTGCCTTGTTGCTAAACTCTTCACAAGGCAATTAGAGCAAGTTGCCACACTTCTGTCATTCGGGGCTGGAACATCCTATAGTATGTAATTCACTACATATCAATGTGGGGTGGCTGCTTTGGCATAGCCCCAGCTTCTCTCTGGATTTGAAGCCTCCAGCCAGGACCCAAGGAGTGGGCGGGTGGCAACAATTAGCACAACAATTAGAAACTGCAAGCTGATCAACCACTGCGCTAGTACTAAGCCAAATAAAAAGGTTGAAATCCAAGGCACAGGGACAGTCGTAAATGCAGGTCAGTAGTCACTCCCTGCTAAAGACCCCGTTGGGGGGAGATGGTGTAGCAACAGTTATGCACCCAGGATATGTCCACATGGAGTTATTGTAAGCTGCTCATCTAGCACTTTTAAGCGGGAGATGCAAGATGTGTTGGAATCATAGAACTGCAGAAATAGAAGGAATCCTAAGGGTCCTCTAGTCCAGCCCCCTGAAATGCAGGGAAATGCAAAGGCCGTTATGAAGATGAAACCTGCAACCTTGGCATTATCAGCTCCACGCTCTAACCCTCCGAGCTAACTAGTGCAGGGTGGCCTTCTTTTGTAGAACTGCAATACGAGGTCTCCCAGGCAGAACCTACTAACTTTGCCTCTGGGAGCCTGGAGGTCTGAATCTGAATCAACAGAAGTATGACCATTTGGTGGCAGGGACCTTCAGTCTTTCCTGTTGCGAGTGGGACGCCTAATTCTGGTGCCAAGGACCGAAAGGACGCTAGGAGGGGAGTGACGAAGAGGCTCTGGGTCTGTTTTGAAGGGTCACGAGCTCTGGGATCTTTCCAGCCCCACAGCGACACATCCGCCATCTTGAAACAACTGCCAACTGCCACTCCCAACGTCCCACAGCCCTGCCCCGCCCCCCAGCCCGACGCTCACCTCCCATTGGCTGACACGACCCGGGCTTCGCCCAGATACGGAGTCAGGAGAGCCGACCAATGGGGAGGACTGGCAGCGGGCGGGGGGGGGAGAAAGGAAAGAGGGGTTGGAGCCGGCTCTCCCATTGCCTTCTGGGAGTCGTAGTGCCTGTCCTCCATTCTTCCCCCTACAGAACGGTCGCCGAAAGGAACTGAATGACAGAGAGGACTGCGTTTCCCATACGCCACCGTGGTGCGACTACTGAGCTACGGGTGGCGAGTAGATGCAAAAGACTCTCACCTGGTGCTATTTTCCCTCCCTTTGGCTTAGCGTACAGGTGTGCAGGTGGTCAGGGGCTGATGCGGGAGGGAGGAGGAAGAGGAGGGAGGAGAAGGCCCTGCGCAGCGTGAGCAGCTCCAGCCACACCAAGCCCTACCTGGAGAAGCTCAGCTGGCATCCCTGGTTGGCATGGAAACTGTCAAGGGATGGAACCGCAAAGAGCCTTTCTTCCCTGCCTTGTTCATTACATGGCGCTTCCTCCCTGCTCACAACAGCCCTGGGAGGGAGGCCAGGCTGAGAAGCACGGAAAAGGCTCCAAGGCTACTTATTTTATTGCATTTATATCTCACCTTTTTCTCCAAGGAGCCCAGGGTGGCATAGATGGTTCTCTCCCTCCTTGTTTAATCCCCACAACAACACTGAAACACTGAGGTAGGTTACGCTGACAGGCACTGATTGACACTCCCCCCCCCCCCATGTTACCCAGGGAACTTAATGGCCGAGTGGGGATTTGAACCCTGGTCTCCCAGGTCACAGTCCAACACTCTAGCCACTGCACCACACTGCCTCTCCTTCGACTTTGCTATGGCAGAAAATCCTGCCTGGAGCCTCTCATGATTTGGACCTGACCTTCGGCATACTTGTCCCCCCCCCCCCCCAGTTAGTTACCTTTTCTTGGAGGAAAAATATTTGCTACTTTCCCCTTTTCTTCTTTTTTTTTTAAGGCATGCCGTCTCCAAAGTGTACATGCCTCTTATAATAGTGTCATCTTCTGTTTTGCCCCTTGGATATTTCTAATCTAACATCCAGGCTTTTAAGGCAGAATTTCCCATTTGATTCAGGATTTTGTTCATGCCCCTTCAGAACCTGCTGCTCACTCATCCCTTGAAAACTTTGTGCAACTGATGCAATATGCAATCTTCCTCCATTCCGCATCCTGCCTGTTTCTACTATGATCTCAGGAGAACCGAATTTATTCTGTTTATAATTTGCCGGCTTGTTAAATGCCTCCCGTGGCAGCGGTGAGGAGGAGGAAGGCCCTGCTGGAAGATTGGCCCTTTGCGTAAAGGAGATCCGTATTTTCGTATTAAGTCTGGAACTAAATGATTTTAGGCGTGAAGCCCAGGAGAGAGCATCGCAGACTGTTCTGCCGGGAGCCCAGGGGGATGAACTACCGGTAAATGACCTAACAGGATTTCCCCCATCTTTTACCTTTGATGCTTCAATGGGCTCCCTAAAGATGGAGCCCCCTATCTGTCCTCTTCTATTTTCCATGCAGAAACTTAAGATCTGCCTGCTTGATAGCTTCCAAACACCATGTGCTGTGCAGCGCCTTTCTTCCTCTAATTCCGTCTTCCCCCAACCCGGTGACCTGTAGGAGTTTTGCAGCTGATGGAAGCTGTAATGCAGTGGTGTCATGCATGGACTGGCTGGATGCAGAGAAGCTGGGGAACCCAAAGGGAACCCCCAGGGGAAGAAGGCTCTTAGAATCAAAGAAAAGCCCCAAACGACTAGGACCCCAATTATCTGAAGGACAGCCTGATTCCTTATGCTTCACCTCAATCACTGAGAACCTCTGGTGGTTCCCAGCACCCTTGAGTTTCATCTAGTCCTCACTAGGGATGTACCTTTTAGTGTGACAGGCCAAGCCCTGTGGAACTCCCTGCTACTAGAGGTTTGTCAAGGATCAGACCTCCTTTCCTTCAGAAATCTTTTGAAAACTTTGTTTAACAGACATGATTTTTTTAACCAATCAGTATTGATTGATATTCATAGATGTTTTATGGATCTTTTCTTGATTCTCCCATCTTTATTTTCCCACTGGGAAATATTTCTACAAAGGGCAGATTATAAAAATGTGTAAGTAAATAAACAAATCCTTCCAGCCCCCTGCAGTGTGATAATCTTTTCCCCCAACGTGGGGCTCGAGCCCACAACCCTGGGACGCTCATGCTACAGACTGAGCTATCCGTTTGTTTACATTACAAGCTGTATTGTGTTATAAGCAAAATTTTACATGAAAAGGCTGAAAGTTGGGTCCGGTTTTTCCAAGGGGGAGTCCGGAATTTTCTCCCTGGGAAGAGCTGGAATTTTAGAGCTTTCCCCTTCGTGCCACAGACAGAGACCACACTCTAGTTATCAAAAGCAAGGCGGAGCTTACCATTTATTGAATCTGTTGCAACAGAGGTTCCCCGCCACGTAGCAGGTACGATGAGGAGAACCCAGAACAATGGTGTGCCAGCCCCTATATAGACTTTTGAAATTCCCCCCCTTTCGCTCAAGACCACCCCCCTATACATCATACATACATCACAAAAAGGGGTGTAACCCAGGACTACCCTTCAGATACATCACAGCTACATCATAGAAAAAGGCGGTCTCCAGCAGAAATCTGAGTGTGTTGTAAACAAGAATAAAGTTCAATTTAAAAGGAAAAAGAAAGAAAAAAAAGAAACCTGCCCAGTGATTGTGATGACTGAGGACCTTTCGGCCTATTAAATGTTTACGAAAAAGAAGAGATTTATGCCCAGCTATGAATGAGGACAATTATATCTCTGGTTTGCTCTTTATTCCAGGCAGCAACTCTGTGCTTTATTCCCCCACCCCACCCTTAAATAATAAGGGATATCTTCCCTTTCTTTGATGATGACTTCGTTCTGTTCCTCAAGCTGTTCTTCTCAAAGGACTTCTGCTCAGCTCCAGAGTTTGTCTTCAATTCTTCTTAAGTTGTTGCAGAATTTGAGAACTACAGAGAGGTCCCTTCAGGGCTGCCCAGCATGACAGCTGTTATGGACCCCCACAGACACATTCAAATCTGGCCTGGGGCTGCATTAAAAGCCCCTAAGCTCTGAAATTACCATAGTGTCCCCATATGTCATGCAAAACAGAAGCATGAAATTTTTCCTCAAGCTGTTCTTCTTGTTACGGGTAACAAAGACCCCCCCTTTCTTGTCTCTCTCTTACGACCCGTATAGACAACGGCAGCCAGTGCGGGACCCCCCCCCCCAGGGTCTCCACCTCACTCACCCAGTTGTTGCACAAGCACCACACCAACGTTATTAAACCCTGAGATAAAGGGTCCCCCCCCTTTTTCCTGGTTATCGCTACCGCAACCCTGTATGTCCCCTGTTTTGGAGCCGCGTCGTCCTGGTCTACCTGTCAAACTCCTACAGCCAGCTCTGCAAATGGAACGTTCGGAAGAGCTCAGCTCTTTGCACGCCTCATTGCCCACTAACTACTGTATTTTTCGCTCCATAAGACGCACTTTTTTCCTCCTAAAAAGTAAGGGGAAATGTCTGTGCGTCTTATGGAGCGAATGCATGGTCCCTGGAGCCAAATTACCTAGGGGCCGAAAGCAGATTGTGCTCTTTTTTTTACAAAGAGAGAAGAGGGTGTTGAAAGGAAGCCGCTGAACAGCTGTTTAGCAAGCGATCGGGGAGAGAGATAAGGCTCCCTTTCCAGCCCCGCCCCCTTGCCCAGGCCTCCGTTGTTGAATGCAGAGGGAGGCTGTTTGTTTCCCCAGCGACATGTGATTGGCTGATTAGATTATCTGTCTGGAAACTGTAGAAATGGCTCCCTTACCTGTAGGACTAGAAGCTGCAAACTGTGAGTTGAACCCCATAAAAAGGGGCTTTTCCTCTTTGAAAAAGAAGCTGCACCACTTTGAGCTGATCCTCAAAAAAGCAGGGCTTTTCCCTTTGCAAAAAAAGCTGCACCACTTTGAGCTGATCCTCAAAAAAGCAGGGCTTTTCCCTTTGCAAAAGAAGCTGCACCACTTTGAGCTGATCCTCAAAAAAACAGGGCTTTCCCCCTTTCCTCTTCTAAAAACTAGGTGCGTCTTATGTTCAGGTGCATCTTATGGAGCGAAAAATACGGTAACGACTGACAGGCACCCCGCTGGGAGAACAATGGATTCGAAACCAAGTTACACATAATCCACTCAAAATTGGATACTTCTTTATTAAATTTGGATACATTGTAGCAATAAGACAATCAGATGGCACACAGAGCCGGAAAGAGTCCTTTTAAACTATATTCCTTTGCAGAGAAGCCTCGGACCGACAGAAATTCATAATAAATCGCTGCCTTTTCAGGTTTTCTCCATTCCGGTGTCCCTTTAAACCTTGAGAAAGGGACTTTCAGGCCCCTTGGTTCCTGCCATCGCCTGACCATTGGGGAACCATATGTTCTGCCTTTTGTCCCCCGCCATTTCCAGGAGACAGGAGAATATGTTCTCTGCTCCTCCATAATCTCACAGATGTAAGGTCACGTAGGCAAGACGGAAGACTTCCAGGGTTAATCACCGGGCCATCAGTTCCCCATATCTCGGTGATCGCCCTTCTCCGGACTTTTCTGTACCAGACACTACGCATAAGGACTCTCTCTATGGGTGGGTGTCCCATTCTCAAACGACTTCTGCTCAGCTTTCTGGCCTTCCTCTGTCACCTCTTTTTCCTCACCCTGAAAGAATGAAAGAACACACGCTATCAGACAAATATTATGCATGAACACAAGCAGGGAAAGTTTCTGATCCCCCACCCACCCTACCGGAAATCCCGAAGCATCGGGAGGGGAGGGGAGGGAGAAATGGGTGGGTGGATTGACTACTACACAAGAGCACTTATTCCATGTAAGCAGCAAGGCATAAGCAATACTGAATTATTATGAAGCAAGCCTGTCATCATCATCACCATCCTTATGCAGCTGATCTGTGGGCATTCACTTCCTAAGGAGGAAATGTGTTTTTCCTAGGGTGTAAAAGTAGCAGTTTTGTGATGGGTCGTATCTTTTCCCGCCCCTCCCCCACCACCGGGTTTACAATGGAAGATTTGGGAGACAATGGATATATTGTTTCTGAAGTGTATCTGAAGAAGTGTGCATGCACACGAAAGCTCATACCAAGAACAAACTTAGTTGGTCTCTAAGGTGCTACTGGAAGGAATTTTTTTAATTTATTTTTTTGTTTTGACTATGACAGACCAACATGGCTACCCACCTGTAAATGGATATATTATGAGGGGTGTAACTAGGCAGCCCAAGATGCCACGGCCTTGCTTTGAAAGAATGGCATTTTGGCTCCTTCCACCCCACCAAAGTTACTAGGAGAGCCTATTAATTGTATTCTTTCAGCCTACCCATGGTTACTGATTGCAGGGGCTGGACTAGAGGACCCTTATGGGCCCCTCCAACCTTTATGATTCTACGTGGGGGTCGACTTGTAGCCTGTTCCCAGAAAGGAACTCCCGCTGCCAGGCCTTCACTCCCCTCTAGATTTTGTTATGAGAATTTAAATGTCTAAGATATAAAATAAAGGTTCATAAATGTACCAGGCAAACACATACATAAATATATAAACCACGTGTCTGAAACAGTACAGGAAAATAGTCCTGAAACCATTTTGACTCTCCCAAATTGACCTCATATGTTTCTCTGCAAGGAGGAAGGAAATGGGAAAGCCTCCCCTTTGTCCTTTGCTCACAAATCCTGTCTTAAGGGCATACTGTATTTGTGTATGAATGGGGTGAGCCTATGACCTGGATTCAGGAACGGAGTATTTACCATCACAAAATAATGGCCAGGATGCCCAGATGAAAGCAATCAGTGACCATTATCCGGTAACCTGGCAGACAGGATTCTGCTGTAGACCACCTCTTCTGTGATACATGTATGATCTATTGGGGGGGGAGCGGGTCTTGAGCTACAAGGTGGCAATTTCAAAAGTCTATATAAGGGCTTGCACATCATTGTAGGAATTGTGGCTTTACCGATTGGGAGGTGTCTATGTTGGGAGATTCATTCCCCATGTGCAGTCATGGGTTTATTGTTTATCACATGACTGGGTATGTGTTTTCATTCCACAGAGTGGGAACCTGAAGCGCCGTATCTGCCCTACTGTGATAATTCATTTCGTCTTGGCATTGCTAGGTAAATTAATGCCAGTTGTTAGACAAAAAAACAACAACCCATTGTTTCTATTCATGTCCAAGTGAAGAGAAACAAAACTTTTGTTGTTAGGTCTAATCCAACTATATTATAATTCGCCAATGCAATTTCCTGCCCAGCAGAAACTCATCAGATATCCCGTCATGCTAGTGGCTAGAAGAACATGGAAATCAAAATCAGGAAGGGAAAGGAGACTGCAGGGGCTGATAGTAACTAAAGTGAGAGAATCTGGGATTAATTTATTGGGAAAAGTAGTCCTGTGCAAGGAAAAGAGCCGGTTTGATCCTTACTCACCCATATATATATATATTCAAGTTGTTTCCCCGCTCAGTACATTGCGGTCCACATACTGTGCACTGCATGCTAGACAAATCAATAGAAAATGCATTTGATATTTTGTCCAGTTAAAACATTCATCAGACTCAAGGCACATAGTCCCTTCTATAGAGTACCAACAGCCTAACACCTTCTGGATCACTTTGCTGGTTTAATCGTAGGAACCTAGGAAGCTTACTGGTACTGGGTCTATCTAGCTCAGGACTGACTACAGTAACAGTGGCTCTCCAGGAGTTCATACAGGGGAAATGGTGTGGCGTAGTGGGGGCTACTGGGGTGATTGCCCCAGGCACAAAAAAAGTTAGGGGTGCGTCTGTTTTGATACAGGCAATCCTCCTTTTGCGTGGGAGTTGTAAAGCATCCCACCCCATCCTTCTTCCGCCCTGCCGTACCCCAGCCCCATTTGACCCTTGCTCTACCCGTTTAGTGACATTTTAATGATGTTTTGGTGACGTTTTTGAGTCACTTCCAGATTCAGCACCAGGCGCAATTGCGCATCAGTAGCAACAAATCAGTCATTGCCTGTATTGTAAAGTGGTGACCCAGCCTGGGTAAGTAATCATAATGGAGAAGCCCCCGACTTGCTGTGGGCAACTGGTGGGAAGAATCTGCCTTCTGGGTGCAGCCTCCCTTTAGCTCCCTCCTTTGGACATAGTTAGGCAGCGCATGGCGCATGGCGTTGCATCATCCCTGCCTCTCAGCCTCTAGGTGTTCCAGCTGCAATCCCACTTCTGGCCCTGAATCCCCCTTGTTTCCAATTACCTATCAGAATGGCCGCTGCCTTGCGGTGTGCAGGGTTCCAGCTCCTGAGGTATCCCATCATCTGCGTTAGCATTTCCGGCAACCTCTCTGTGTACCTGCACAACTGGGGGTGGGAGGGGGCAGGAAGGCAAGCGAGGTGCAAACTTAGTCTTTGTCAAAATCCAGTTTCTTAACGCATTTCTATCCCTCGTGGTGGCCAGGCAATATTTGAAAGGGGAGGTTGTATTTACAGACAGGTCAGAAACAAACAAAAGGTTTAGGCAGGCTTCTCCGTTGCAAAACATTTCGCCCATCTCTCTCTCTCTTGCCAAATTCTGAACACAGTGAAATCTCAGGGATGGGAGCCAGAGAAATTTATGCAAATAGTTGCTTCATTTACATACATTATTCTGATAATATAACCTTTTCTAGAAACAGAATGAGGAGTTGCTGTTGTTTTGAGCCCCTATATACTTACACAGGGCTTTCTTTAACATCCCTGGCAGATAAAATAAGAAAGGAAAAATGCAGAAACACTAACTATCCTTAAATTCACCTAATTATTTCTGAATTGGCCACCCACAGTAATACTACTGACTTTATATAATGCAGAATCATACTTCATGTTAAAGTATTAAGAGGACAGAACATTTTAGTTGCTTCAGTTTATTCTACGGTCCCAAAAGGTTGACTTGACAATGCAACTTAAGATAAGATGTGTACACAAGGGTACAATTAAAGATGAAAAAGAACTTATCCTTTTTTTAAAAGCATTTAACATTTGCAAATCTAACAAATGCAATTTTAAAAAATCAATCCAAAACACATTCAACCAATTGTTAAATTGCAAACCCTCCTGTGGTTTTCTGCAAGTCGTATTCCGAAGCAACTGTGGAGGCAGAGCGGAGCCATCAGAGCAGAGCCTTCCTCCGTGAATTTGACCATTCTTATTTTAAAGCCATCCAAGCTAGTGGCCACCTGGGCCTCTTGTGGCAGTGAGTTACATAGCATAAAACTATGGATGTGGCAGCGTTTGTGGGCCTCGGTTTGTGGCTGTGCTACACATAGATAATAGTGCCAAAATGTCTCGGAAGACATCTGTGATGGAGAAGGCAAGGGCAAGCTGGAGGCTACGGCCGGCTGGTGCTGATGCCACAGATACAGACAGCTGGGGGCTGTAGCCCCATACCCTCCAACATTTCTCCGGTGAAAATAGGGACATCCTAAGGCAGTGATGGCTAACCTTGACACTCCAGATGTTTTGGGACTACAACTCCCATCATCCCTAGCTAACAGGACCAGTGGTCAGGGTTAGCCATCACTGTCCTAAGGAAAAGTGGGGCATTCTGGGATCAAATCAGAAACCAAGACGGCTTCTCTAAAACAGGGACATCCCTGGAAAATAGGGTCTGCAGCCACAACTAACTGGGGGGGGATGCACATCAATACACCACAGTGGCATAAAATGGGGGGGGGGTGATTTAGCAGAGGGAGAGAGGGAGGAGCAGCAGCTAGGAGTGCTGCAGTTGTTGCACAGCATCTTTCTAAGAGAAACCATCACATTTTTTCCTATTTCTAAAGAGGCACAATTTTATCTCGATATTCTTCCACTTCCTCACCCAAGCCGTGATCTGGGGCATTGTGGCGGATACAAAAGAGCAGCCAGGCAGTAGAATAAAATAAGCCAGCCACTGCCACTGAAACACACACAGTTTGGGAGGAAAGAAAGACGCTGGGCTAATGGTGAGTCCCAAACATAAGAAATTCTTGGAGAATTTCTTCCCCTCTGGAGAAATCTGGTGAAAGAGTCTGGGGGGAAATAAAATACAAACAAGGCCCCCAAACCTCTTGCAAAAGCCATACCATTTCACAGATGCCAGGCCCAGCTGAGACTGATGGGAGTTGTAGTTCATAGCAGCTGTGGGGGCACTGGGTTTGGGAAGACTGGCTTAATGCTTTGAGACTCAGAAGCAGACAGCTAATGAGGTGACATTTTAAAATTGGAATTTTACATTGTATCTTAATCTGTGTTTTTAATTGATTGTTGTGGTTTGTTGTGGTTTTTATGATTGTTAGCCGCCCTGAGCCCGGTTCCTGACTGGGAAGGGCGGGGTATAAATAAAAGTTTATTATGTTTATTATTATTATTATTATTATCTTACTCACAAGGTACTTGCAGATAAGTGAGTATCTGTAGTCGAGTCCGTCTTGCTGGCCAATCTCAAAGATGTCAAAGGGCAGCTCCTCCAGTTTCAGGAAGGTGACAATTGTGTTAAGGACAATCCGACAATTCTAGAAATGAAAGGAGGGGTGACATTTTACTTCACATCAACCTTAGGCTTGCAACAGCTTTGAAAATATACATATCTGCATGAAGGCCGCAATACCAGTAAAATGCAGACAGTAACCCAGGCAGGGTTAAAAACACAACTAACCCACTGGGAATTAAGCACCTGTAAACCCTGAGAGCTCTCATAGGTTCTTAACAAGCATCCAAAGGCCACTAATGTAGGGGCTCACCTGCGCTCAGAAGGGAAGTGATTCCATAGAGAGGAGCCACCATGAAAAAGACCCTCCCTCTGGTTACTCCACCAGGCCGGCCTATTCAGCTGATCACAGTGACAGCAGAGGTGTCCAGGCTCCGCTTCCAAACTCAGGAACTCAAACCTGGGTGTTTCGGGTGGTGTCTAATGAGCAGGGTATAAAACCAACCCTGCAAGGCTTCCACTCCTTCAAGCTAACCAGGCTGGATCAGAAGACTTCCAGAACGGACTTCCTCGAAAGGTGGTGGCCTCTCCTTCCCTGGAGGTTTTTAAGCAGAGCTTGGAGGACCATCCGTCAGGGATGCTTTAGCTGAGATTCCTGCATTGCAGGGGGTTGGACTAGAGGACCCTTGGGGTCCCTTCCAACTCTAGGATTCTGTGATTCTATGACTCTCTGGCGGCTCCAACCCTTTGCAGAGCAATCCCAACCACAGCATGGTATCTGCAGAGCAAATGACTTGAGCTGGGGGGGAAGGGGGGGACCCCAGGATCTCTAACTTATCTGACCGGGACAGAAAAATCCCTTTTTAGCCTCAGGTGTGGTGAGGACACAGACCCCAAGCACAATCAAGGCCCACCCATTCAAGGCCCACCCGATCTGTGGGGTGACATGTGATGATTCTCCAAGCCCTGCTGGAACACGAAGAGCAACGCTCCTCGTGTGGAAATTCCCAGGAAAGGGGGGAGGGCAACAGATGCCTCAAGGACCCCCCCAGCATTGGTATCGTAAGGGGTTTCCAAAGGCAGAGGAACGTTGCTCTGCGTCCCGGCTGCCAGGGAGAAGCACTTTGCCCAACAGCCCAGGCGATGCCCAGACTAGCCCTTCCAAACTCAACTCACCTCTCCGCACTGAGAGTCGGTCAGATGGATTATCAGGGGGACGAGGCTCCTGACGACGCTGTCCTCCGCCCTGTTTCTGTGCTCTTCCTTTATGCCCTTCAACAGCATCCCGAAAAGATTGATGGAGCAAATCTGCAGCTCCGTGTCTTTCTGAGGAGAGGGAGGAGGAGAACGCCAGTCAGTGCCAAGTGCTGTGCAGGGCAAACCCATCTCACAGGCTTCAGGGAGTTTAGCTGAACAAGCGCTTCTCGTTTCCTGTGGTTCTGGTTGTATGAGGGTGTTAGCTGGGCCCACACATCAGGGGACCATCCCTGGTGGCCTTTGCCCGCCACCGTCCAGGGGCTTAACGGACCGAGTTCATCTTGGTGCGTCTAAAGTTGTGCCAGCATCACCTGCTGGCAGACAGAGTCACCTGAAGTGCTGGTGAAGGAAGAAGTCTTGCAGATTAGGGCAGTGGGATCACTTGTGGGGAGGGTGCCAAAAGCCAAGTGGGGTGACAGGGGGGTGAGGGAGGTATAAATGACTACCACTCTTTGAAAAGCTGGTTTCACTGGATCAAGCCAATCAGTTTTGTTGAACGAATTAAATCGGTTTAAGCGGGTTTTGAATAAATGTGCAATCCATTGTTAGTGTTCTGCAGGGACACCATCCAGGGGGGGGGGGCTGGGGGGCTGAAACACCCCCCTGAAATTTTCAAGGATGGGGCATGGGCACCATAATACAGTACCATATAATAAGCTGGTCTAAATAAAAACAGAAAGAGAAACGGAAATGCAGTGTCCTCTCTCAAGGGTAGCTCTTCACCCCTGTCTCACCTGGGAGCTTCCCTTTCTTCTCCCAACCCCCCATCCTGGGAGATTTTCCCTTCCCTGTCTCTCGCTCTGGGTCCTTCACCAACCAACCACCACCTTCTTGGGTGTGTAATCCTCGGAGCCCAACATGGACTTAGCCAGGATTTATGCTTGTGGGGCAGTATTTATGTCGGGGTGGGTGGCGGCAGAACCGAGCTATCTGTGATGCGATTGGTCAGTGAGTTAAGTATTTTTACTTATTTACTTGATTGGGAGGAGGAAATTGCTCTCTTGTCCCCCTTGGCTATACCCATGGAGCCCAATAATGGCTCTGAGCAGATGACACAAAGGAAAACAAAAGGAAAAGAGAGAAGGAAGGAAGGAAGGAAGGAAGGAAGGAAGGAAGGAAGGAAGGAAGGAAGGAAGGAAGGAGAGAGGAAGGAATTCCGATTTTGTGTTGTTATCTTCCTTAGTGGGTCGTGCAAACCTCTATTCTGAATAATTCTTTTATAGTGTAGGGGGCACTGGGGATGAGGGTATGGAGCCCCCCCAAACGTTTGGGAAGCACCTGTTCAGGGCATGGATGAAGCCCCTTTCTAGTAGGTTTGTTGACTTACATCATCAAAGTGTTTCAAGAGTTGAGGGTAGAGGTCGCACCCAGCTAAACTGTATTCCTCGGCCTCCAAGTGGTGGAACATGAGTTGCAGGCACTTAATGGAGTCTTTGGCAATACTCTCGTCTGGACTGGAAGCACAGTTTATCAGGAGCGAGACGAAGGGATCCAAGGACTCTTCCTGAAGGAAGCAAGGAAGCAGGCAAGGAAACACGGTCACTGCAGAGAAGTCAGCGCACGCAGACCCGGTTTGCACCCACAAACCACAGCGTAAGCATTACACAAAAGTAAACAACCCAAGCGGGTGCTCTCTCGTGAGTTCGTTGTGCAGGGTGGGAGGCTTCCAATAGGGGAAGGGACCAGAGCTGGAGCGTCTGCTTTGCATGCATAAGGTCCCAGGTTCAAGTCCCAGCATCTCCACCCAGGGTTGGGAGAGGCTCTTGAAACATTGGGGAGCTGCTGCCGGTCAGTGTAGGCAACCCTGAGGTTGCCAGGCCATTGGCTTGACTCACTTGAAGGCAGCTTCCTTCCTATGCTGCAGCAGATCAACTGAATCTCGTTTCAACTGCCTTGTTGAAACGCTGATATGGTTACGCTGAGAGCGTTGTTGGGTTAATCTGTGCCCAATCTCTTACCGCCAGCGGGTGCTGTAGCATGTAGCCCAGCCCTCGGATGCCGCAGAGCTTCATGAGGGGGGTGGCTTGCTCCATCCACGTCTTCAGGACGTCCAGAATCTTTTTCTGCTTCAGGAAATAGGAGCCTGTCTCCGAGTGAAAAAGGAGCTGAGAAAGAAAAACGCTTGATGGAGTGCAAGGCCACAGAAAGCAGGGAGGGCGCGGAGAGGGCAGGGGGGAATCTGTGAAGTTCAGTACTCCATACCCTCCCGGAGTCCCGATTTTCCAGGGACAGCCCTGGAATTACAAAAGCCATCCCGGCTTCTGATTTGATCCCGGAATGTCCCTGTGTCCCCTGCCAGTGCTGCCGCCACCGAGGTCGGGGAGGAGGATGAGCCAGCGCTTGTCCCAAAGGAGGGTGGCGGCTGTGAGGGGGCCTCTCCATGGCCACTGCTGCTGGCCTCCTCCCTTGGGCAGCTGGTAGCAGCTGCTGGAAAGCAGGTGAGGTCTGGAGAAGAGGCTGCCTCAGGCACAGTGGTGCCCCCCCCAAGACCTTCTGACACCCTCTGGTCTCCTGGCCTGCCTGGGCGCAGTTCTTTCAAAGCAGGCCTTCCCCGCTTCCAACTCTCACCTCTGTGAAGAAGGCCATCCCGACCGTGTTCTTCTTAAGGTCACGGGATTCCAGACAGGACTCGGCCTGCCTGAACGTCCTTAGTAGGTCCTTTTTTGAGAAGGTAAACAAGGTCCTGAAACATCAAAGTCAGACACAAAGGATGCAGTAGCCTGAAGGCTGGCAGGAAGAAGCGCTAAGTGTTCCTGCACAACAACCACAAGAACTCATTCCTTGTACCCCGCCCACCCGATTGGGTTGCCCTCTGGTCTTCTCCACTTTCACCCAAGTCATATCTAGCTCTCTCTGTTGACGAAGGGATGCTTGAGAGTGCATGGCAGAATCTTGCAAATAAATCTCCAAAGCCAGCAGGGTTTGCTGAATACGGTTTTCAGTGCTTGGAGGGGGAAGGTTCAGGGTCCTGCATAACTGTGAGCTGGCAAATTGTGCAAAACAAGAGTGCTTCATTTGCCTTTCTTTCTTTTTAGCCAACCCCAGGATCCAGATCTGCTCTTGCAGATTTCATTCCACCCTCTCCGCAGACATTGTCTGCTCTGCCCTGCTCTTAGGAAACAAGTCGCCGCACGAAGGGGTGCTGGGTGTCACCCCCCCTGCTGGAACCCGGGGCGCCCCACTCCCTTCCTACGCCACTGGGTGCACCTCTTTACCCCATCTTACCTTGCCAGGAAACAAATGCCTTCTAAAAAGCTTTCTGGGTTTGACAGCTTCTCCCAGCACCTTTGCACCCCCAAAATGTTAAATTCTTTGATGTAGCCAGCACACACAATAAGGCTTTTCAGCGCCTCCACAGCGGATCTGGGTCAAGTGAAAGAATTAAGAATATTATATTTCTTTATCCGTTTGAAAAATTAGTATACTGCCCTTCATCCGTAGATCTCAGGGCAGTTCACAACATAAAAATGCAAGTTAAAAAGCACAAAAACAAGAACCAAAGCAAACCAATAACTCCTCTCCCTCTCACAAACACAGCTGAAAGGGCGTAGGATGCTAATCAGCCAATGGCCCGATTGAAGAGGAACATTTTTGCCTGGCATCTAAAGGTATATAATGAAGGCACCAGGCAAGCCTCCCTGGGGAGAGCGTTGCACTAATGGGGAGCCACCACAGAAAAGGCCCGTCCGTGTGTGGAGGAGGCACATGAAGAGGGGCCTCAGATGATGATCACAAGGTCCGGGTAGGTTCCTATGGGGAGTTTTAGGTCCTTGGCATATTGCAGTCTTGTGCTGCTTAGCCTGGTGGATCCAACCACAACCATCACCCCCTGCAGCCTCCCACGTTTCCAGCACATGATGCAACCTTTCTGCTGTGATGGGGACATGAGGTTCCACGACACGTGAGTCCCCCCCCCCAAAAAACCCAGCCCATCGTGCGGGAGAGTCTCCAACATCCTTTCCCATCCTCATGTCCTCCAGATGTTTTGGACCACAACAACTCCCATCTTCAGCCCAGTTGTGCTGGCTGGGGCTGATGGGAGTTGTGGTCCAAAACGACTGAAGAGCACAGGGGTTGGGGAAGCCTGGGTCTCTTGGCTATCCAACCTAAGCAGAACCTCCATGTCCAAATGGAGCTCTTTGGTGAGGGCTGAGCCATCACGGCTCTGGGTCAGGCTTGCAAGCACCCAGGGAGAGAAGGCAGGGCCACCCCAAATGCATGAGCAGGTCACTTACGTCAGCGGATTGAGATGCGGAGAGGGGTCTGGAAGGGAACCTCTTCCGCTCGCCCCAAGAACACAATAGATTTGAGTGACAAGTGCAAGCAATAGCTTGGGGAACTTGTTCTGGAGTACATTCGAAGCCTCCGGTTGTGACAGGATCAGACGCAAAGCTTTGGTAGCCTGGAGGGACAAGGACAGGAGAACAGCCTTCAGCAGAGGACATGGTCAGATCAAGATCTCCCAATTCTCTATACAGGACGCAACTCAGAGCCCTGGTCCATCTCACTCAGTATTGTCTACACTGACTAGCAGTGGCTGTCCAGGGTTTCAGGCGAGGGACACCCCGACGTGGAGGTGCCTGGGCCCTTCTGCATACAAAGCAGGTGCTCTGTCACTGAGCCAGGGCTTTGCTCCGGGAGACCCCCTAGGCCCCCTTGCTTTCGATTTTCTGCTGTCAAATTCTTAATGTTTACTTTGCTTTTGGCCCTCTCCTGCTTTGATGCTGCCTTGCAGTGATGGGCCACTAAAATGCTGCTAGGCAGAACCCCAGAGGCCTGTTATTAAGATGCACCCCCCCCCTGCAAGAAGCCCCCAGCCCCATCCCGCTCCCATTTAAGAACAATCCAGGAGATAGAGAGCTGAATGGTTTTGTACCGCCACTGATGAGGTGTCTCCGCGCTGCAGCCTTCTCAGGAGGGGACTCAGCAGCTGGCTGCTGCAATACAGTTGACCAGCCAAGGCCTTCCAAACGATGGCGGATTTTCTGCAATTTTTCAAAAGAGAATTTTCCCTTTTCCCTTTTCTTAAAAAAGTCAGGTCTTTTATATTTACTTTATATCGCACGTGCATCAGCAAAGAAAGAAACTACAATTCCCCCTTTTTATATGTAACTCGGGGCACAATTTTTTGCAAGTATGAAACTGAAATATAAATTAAGAAACCCCACATCATGAAAACTTTGCACATTTGCATATACAATTTTGCCTCTTAAACAACTTTTGCAAAGCAATCTCCCCTAATTTTATGTCTTTCTATATGTTATTTCCACCAGTTCATGCATTTGTGTGCCTACTTGGTGTGTGTGTGTGTGTGTGTGTGTGTGTGTGTGTGACTTGACTGGAGAACTGCATTGAAAAATTCAGAATACTGCAAATTTTGAAATATGACTGTTTTTGTTTTGGAAATTGCAAATGATGTAAGCTGTCACTTAAAAGTGACCCATACTGAATTTGTTCCCTGTCCCTCCCAACTGTCTAGATGGTGTGTGTGTGGAAAACCTGGCATGGCTTCCACCTAAATCTGGAACAAAAGTTTGATCCACACTGGGTACTGCTTTTCACAGCGTGGAAGAAAGCCTCATTCCTGCAGAGCAAGCAGCTTCCAGAAGGCAAAAAGTTGGCAACTCAACTTCAAAAACCTGGGAGATGCCACAGAGTTGGGAAATCACCATCCGTGGCTGATGGGCTGTGGCCTGGCTTGGTGGATCGCAGGTTATTCAGGGCATGACCTTGGAGAGTTGTGATGGGTGTGTACGTATGTGCATGTGTGGCTGAAAATGTGTATTTTTGTTTTTTGTGTGCTTTTTTTGTTTTGTTTTTATGGGACGGCATTCAATTTCATTGCACTTGTACAACGTTGTACTTGTACAATGACAATAAAGAAATCTTATCTTATCTTATCTGAGATGTCCTCAGATTTGCATGCAAAATGGATCTATCCCCCTGTAATAACACACTTATCTCTTAGATGCCCTTACTCATCACACTCCATTGAGCAGTCGAACAGGCTGTCTACCACAGGGTTCAGGCGCTTTGAGGCAAGCTTGACCACTGCCGTAAGTGTCTGTGCTTTAGTTCGGGAGTCGGAGATCCTGGGAAGACAGTTATAGATCTCCCGGAAAATCATGGGTACCTGGAAGAAGATAAAAGAAGACCAGGATGAGAAAGTGTGGTGGACCTGGAAGAAAGCGAGGGATTTGGGGGGAATGATATATGACGAGATAAAAAAAGATGTTCAAAGTGATTATACCCCCTCCCCAAAGAAAAACAAACAAAACAAAACTGAAGCTTTTGGAGTTATAGGGCCAGAAGTTCCAAAAAAGATAGTTAAGTTATTTGTGTATGTAACTGCAGCAGCTAGGATTCTCTATGCACAGAAATGGGAAGATGAAGAAGTTCCCAGCAGAAAAGAATGGATAAGCAGAGAATAGATTGGCAAAGCTGGCAGCTAAAATAAGAGAACTTCACCATGACTGATTCATGTTTTAGGACTATTGGAAGAAATATTATAATATCATGAATTCACAAGCAGGATTTGAACTATGAGCAATGGAAATAATTAGAGATTATTGTATTATGGCTATGATACAAAAGAGTGCAGTTAGGGTGCAGCAATGCGATAGAATGAAAAAACACCATGGAAAGTAGGATGGAAAGTAGGAAAAAGAAAGGAAACTTTATTATGTATTGGAATTTTATGTGAAATTTGTGGAAATTTTAATAAAATATTTTTTTAAAAAAATACCGGGATGAGAAACAAACGGCTGTTTGTTTGTTTGAAAATGTGTATTTAGATTTTCAAGATGGCTTACAAAAGAGAACCATAAAATAAATAGAAAACAGATCAAAGAGCTGGTTTGACTCATCTCTCCTGTTAACTTAGGAAGCTGCACCCTAGGAATAGCAATGGTCCCTTGACCTCTGTGTTGTCCACATTGTGTTTCCTTTGCATTGACATGAACAGGATGGAATAATGTAATTAAAATACTGCCACAGCAGAGACAGTGAGATGAAAACCATGGTGGTTGTTTTTGGGAAGCGAGCTGCAGCAGAATGGAAACAGGCGCAAGCCACTGACACGGAAATTGATGCCTTCTTACACCCCCAAAGGTAAAGATAAAGGGACCCCTGACCATTAGGTCCAATCGTGGACGACTGGGGTTGCGGCGCTCATCTCTCTTTATTGCCCAAGGGAGCCGGCGTACAGCTTCCGGGTCATGTGGCCAGCATGACTAAGCCGCTTCTGGCGAACCAGAGCAGCGCACAGAAACGCTGTTTACCTTCCTGCTGGAGCGGTACCTATTTATCTACTTGCACTTTGACGTGCTTTCGAACTGCTAGTTTGGCAGGAGCAGGGACCGAGCAACGGGAGCTCACCCCGTTGCGGGGATTCGAACCACCGACCTTCTGATCGGCAAGCCCTAGGCTCTGTGGTTTAACCCACAGCGCCACCCGCATCCCAACACCCCTAGAAACAAGCTAATTCTACATCCAAAGAGAATGTTTCCTTTACAGGAACCCTGCTCAACCCTGCCTCCGTTTTGAGCCTTACATCCTCCATGTCCATCCCGCATTCCTCGAGGAAGGAGCACAGGAGCAGAGATGCAGCCTGAGAGGTGGCTCTGTCTTCCGAGGTCAGGTTGTTAATGGCCTTCAACACAACGTCGTTGATTTGGCTGGGTGTGAGGTGCTCCCCGAAAGCCTGGCACAAAGAAGAAAGAAGAGGGAGTTTTCCTCTGCTCCACACTCTGACCACGTTTCAGTAGCAAACAAAGTGAAAGACATATCCACTCTGCCTTGCAGAGGGTTGAACTAGATGACCCTCAGGGTCCCTTCCAACTCTACAATTCGGTGATTCTATTTATGTGTTTATTTAAGTAATTGAAAGATTTTACAACAAACTAAACAAAGAGTCAGGTGACGCCTTGCTATTTTCGATCCACATCTTAAATTGGTTATGACATTGGAACATGAAGAGGCTCAATCTAAAAATCAGACTAGAAAATAAGATAATTTTTCTCGCAGGAACAGAAAGGGTGAGTAATAGTGGATATCCGTTATATAACCAATGCCAAACCAAGTCAGATTGGGTGGGAACCTGCCGGCTGTGTGTTTAGTTCTTAATATACAACAAAAACACCCACCACAAGGTTGGCATAGTCCATTGGCTTGGCAGAGCCAATGAGTCAACTTTTCCTACTCTTTTTCTGCCCAAGGTGGCAATGCATGGTTCTCTCTCCTCCTCAATTTAGCCTCATGAGGTAGGTTAGACTGAGAGACTGTGACTGACTCATGAGTTTCAGGGCTGAGTGGGGATCTGAACGCTAGGTCTCCCAGCACCTGGTAGAATTCTGCATGCAGTTTAGGTTAACGGGCACTGGTCTTTGAGCAATTTATTCTAATACAATGCATTTCTGAATGTTATTTACACTAATATATTCATTTTCTGGACACTTTTAGCTCACGCATGCATTTTTTTACACACCGTTTGGCATGGCGAAATTCAAGGACATGTGAATTTCAAAGGGGGGGGGTTGTGTTTCCGTTCTATTGTTTCAGGAAGCCTGGATTTGATAGCTTTGGCTTCCAATGTGAACTGCTCTAATCTCTCCCTCATCCGTGGAAGGCGTGGGCTGCCTGAGGGCAGACTGAGGTTGGTGGGGCAGGGCCCCATTTGCCCGAATGAACAAATCTCTGCTATCTGGGAGCTGGCTGGGGTCTTAGCAATAAAAAGTACAAAAAGCCACACCTACCTTTGCCACATTCAAAATGTCGGAGAAGATGGTGGGCCCAGGAAAGAAGAAGTCTTCCCGGACCCACCTCACCATGTTCCCCTTCTTATTTTTTTTCCTCGTTTCCAGGTCCTTCCCTAAGCAGGGTCGGGGTTGGGGATATGCAAAAGAACACCACATTAGTGCTCCCTGCTCAAAACCTCCAGTTTTCCCACTGGGACCAACAAAAATATTATCAATTTCACCTCAAACGTTATAATTCAGAGCAAAATAAAAAAATTCCTTCCAGTAGCACCTTAGAGACCAACTAAGTTTGTTCTTGGTATGAGCTTTCGTGTCCATGCACACTTCTTCAGATACACTTCTTTTTTTTTTTTTGCCAAATCATTTTTATTAAGTTTTCCCAATCACAAAAATTAAATAACATCAATCAATTAATCCATATAATCCAATTATTTTCCAAATAAAATACCAAATTCTTATCCCTTTTTCATTTTTCATTTTTGACTTCCCATGCTTCAGACAATTAGGATTTTGTCCATTTTGTAAAGTCCATCGCCTTCTGTAGTCCTGGTCTCATCCATTTCCCTTCCTGTTGTTTTCCGTCTTTAATTCATTTTCCTTCACGCCACTGCATGCTTTCACAAGTGAGATGAAACAGCCGATAACTTTCACAACTGTGTGGGTTTTGTATCCGTACTTTATCCTCCCCCCTGGCCCGTTGCCCCTTAACTTCAAATGTAATAGTCCCATTTCAACATTCGCCGTCTTGACTTCGCTGAATCCATATAGTATATTTTGCTTAAAAAATCTTGTTTTCCCGACTGCTTCAAAGTCCATTCAAGGATGGGGGCCGATCAGTATATAAATCCATAGATTTTGCAGTAATTGTGGCTCTCCCTTCCTCTCGGGCTTTGATTCGCAGCCAGCTTTCTGTTTCAGTCGACCTCTAATTAAACTGCGTCATAAATCACTCCGGCGGCAGAAGTCGGCTGAGTTCTCACAGAGTGAAAAAGGAGGCAACTTTCTTCAGATACACTTCAGTGTGCATGCACACGAAAGCTCATACCAAGAACAAACTTAGTTGGTCTCTAAGGTGCTACTGGAAGGAATTTTTTTATTTTGTTTTGACTATGACAGACCAACACGGCTATCTACCTGTAATTATAATTCAGAACTGGGAAAGGTTCAGAAGAGGGCAACCCAAAGGACTGGGTGCTTGTGGAGCTCTATGGTTGCAGGATTGGGGGGGGGGTTCCGTTTAGAAAAACGGTGAGGAAGAGGAGACCCAATGTATGGAAAATGTGGAGAGAGAAAGCTTTCTCTCTCGCCCTCCTAACACGAGAACTGGACCTCCAATGAAACTGAAGTTTCAGGATGGTCCTTCTTGCAGTGCACAGCTAAACTTTGGAACTCCCTGCCACAGGAGACAGTGATGGCCATGGACCAAGATGGCTTTCAAAGAGGATTAGGCAAATTCATGGAAGAGAAGGCTACCCATGGCTATTAGCCAGGATGGCTATGCTTTGTCTCCATGGTCAGAGGCAGCAAACCACAGGAGAAGAAAGAGCTCTGCAGTTCAAATTGTGCTTGCTGGTTTCCCACAGGCATCTGGTCAACCCCTGTGGGAACAGGATGCTGGAATGGGGTGGGCTACTGGTCTGATCCAGAAGGCTTTTCTTATGTACTTAAGCAGTGAATCCCTCCCCTTAGACTGCTCTCGTCTCTGGCTAGTGGGGTGTTTGCTTTCTGCCAGTCCTGGCCTGAATTCTGGCCCTCCTGAACTCCTTGATCAACCCCAGCAGCAGCCAGCATGGGCAACACTCAGGGATGATGGGAGCTGGAGCAGCCTCTGTAGGGCTACAGATCTCCCACCCAGAGGCGTTTTGTCACCCCCCCACACACACTTTAATTTAAAAAAAATTAAAAAGTGTCACCCCCCTCTGATGGTGCCACTTTTTGCGAGGTGTGGGGGTTTTGTGTGTGTGTCTATTATCTCTTTTTTTCCAATAAAGTTAAAATAAAAAAATAATAAAAAATAATAATAATGTAAAAAAATAATAAAAATAAAAAGTGTCACCCCCTCTGATGGTGCCACTTTGTGAGGTGTGGGGGTTTTGTGTGTGTGTGTCTATTATCTCTTCCCCCCCCAATAATGTTAAAATAAAAATTAAAAAATTAAAAAGTGCCCCCCTCTGATGGTGCCACTTTGTGAGGTGTGGGGGTTGTGTGTGTGTGTCTATTATCTCTTTTTTTTCAATAAAGTTAAAATAAAAAATAATAATAAAAAATGATACAAATTTTAAAAAATTAAAAAAAATTTAAAAAAAATAAAAATGTCACCCCCCTCTGATGGTGCCACTTTGTGAGCTGTGGGGGGCTGTGTGTGTGTGTCTATTATCTCTTTTTTTCAATGAAGTTAAAAAAAAAATAATTTTTTTTTCAAAAAACAATTTTTTTAAAAAGTGTCACCCCCTCTGGGGTGGAACCCGGGGCGGCCCGCCCCCCCGCCCCCCATTGATACACCCCTGCTCCCACCCTGCGGCTTACAAGAAACAAACCAGTTCCCAGCATCGCACTCACCCATTTTTGATATCAATATATAAAGGAGGTTGTACAAGGCCTCCGCTGATTGCAGCCCAATCTCCTTCACATTGTCTGCGATGTGCAGGGACAACATCGCCACCAGCTGTCCCAGAAGGGGGAAATCCTGGGATATCTAGGAGGTGGAGAGAGAGAGAGAGATGCACAGTCAGCCCTCATCCCACAGAGCCCAGCAAGAGAAAACTGTATCTGTTACACTCCTCGTGGCAATTACACTCTTACATTGTGGACTGGCAAGACCATACTTATTATCTCCATATTTATTATTTTTTCGCTCTTTGGAACCTCCAACAGAATCATGTGGGTTGCAAGGGACTTGTTGAACTTTGACGTCGCAGTTTTTCGGTAGAATGTTCCTATATCCTGAAGATCTAGCGCCGAGGGCCTTCTGGTGGTTCCCTTACTGCGAGAAGCAAAGCTACAGGGAACCAGGCAGAGGGCCTTCTCGGTAGTGGCGCCCGCCCTGTGGAACGCCCTCCCAGCAGAGGTCAAAGAGATAAACAACTATCTGACATTTAGAAAACACCTGAAGGCAGCCCTGTTTAGGGAAGTTTTTAATGTGTGATATTTTAATGTATTTTAGTGTTTGTTGGAAGCCGCCCAGAGTGGCTGGGGAGACCCAGCCAGATGGGCGGGGTACAAATAAATTATTATTATTATTATTATTATTATTATTAATCCTTGCATATTTGTAATTTGATTTGTTTTCTGTATACCACATATCTTATTGTAGTTATGTATATGTTTAGTGTGTTTTACATGTAAATATTATATTATGTTATATTGAGACCAATTTATCAGCCGGTTACGTTTGTTGTGTGGGTGGTATATAGTTGTACGTAATCTTGGTTCCTTTGGTGTTAGAGAAAACTGTCTGGCATGCTTTCAGTCAGCCAAGGCGTTCCTGTTTTCAGAGGCGTTTGTGGTGAGTTCTGGCACCTCTTTTTCTAGAAAAATAGCACTGGCTGGCACCTTCCCCTGGGATGGCCAGATGTCAGGGACTGGAGACAGTCACAGGCACCCAAGGTCACACCCAACGAGAGTCAATGCTGAGCGAGGGTATTTGAACCCGGGTCTCTCCCAGGTCTTAGACCGACTCTCTAACCACTACACCATAGTGTCTTACAGCGCATCCATAAGACATAATGTCAGTAAAATGCTAGCCTGTATCCCACCCTGCATCCTACCCCTATTGAATCTAGATTTACCCTTTCCAGAGAAAATCTGGCAAGTTAATAACAAGTTAAAACAAGTTAAAAATGAATATGAGAAGCCTATTGCCAAAGACCCATTTGCAATATCTAATTGGAATGATCTGTTATTGTATTCCTGTGTCTTTATATTGTAAACCACCCTGTGATCCTCAGATGAAGAGCAGTATAGAAATAAAAAAAATAAACTAATCTGAAATTGCAGCTCACTCACATCAAACTCCAAATGCTCGGAGACATATTTCATTAGGAAGCTGGTGCACTTGACAGCTCTTTCCCGCTCATAGATTTTTGTGGCGTCGATCCAGCCATTTGTGTGCTGCGGGAGAGAAATCATCATCATCGCATGGAAGGACAACCATTAATCTGGGTTTGCAAATTCACAAAGCTTCGGTTACTGCCTGGATCAATCATGCCGGGACCATAGAGGGGACATTTAACTTCAAATTGCAAAAAGGGGTTGCTTTGAAAAAGAGAATGTTTGCTGCAATTTGTTCTATTATTATTATTATTATTATTATTATTATTATTATTATTATTATATACCTCCTTTGACAAGGACTGGAGGCAGCTTACAAACAAAATAAGAACTAAAGATATAGAAAAAGAAGCCATTAAAAACACATTAAACATTCATAGAATTAGAAATTAATTGGCTCTTGGTTTGTTTTTGTTTTATTATGTATTTTGTGTTCTCATTTTGTATCTTCATGTTGTGAACTACCCTGCGATCTGTCATTTGTGTGTTTGTGTGTGTGACAATTACCATAATACAACCTACACCTCACCACAGCCATAGCCATGGAATGCAGGCAGCATCCTTAGACCAAGCCCAGCCATTCACCCACCAACCTTGGTGTCGTCTACAGATGATGATTGGCAGTTGGCCCTTTGGGGTTCCAGACAGAGAGTCTTTTCCCAGCCCCACCTGGAGATGCTAAGGATTGAACCTGGGACCTTGAGCATGCAAAACAGATGCTCTACCCCTGAGCCACGGCCCTTTTCCCGTGCTGCAGTCATGAGATTGTTTATATCACATGACAGTGTACGTTTTCATTCCACATTGTGGGAAGTGACGGAGACAGGATGTTTGTATTACTGTGTTTCCGTGATGTAGGACGTTTGTCCTTTGCTCTTTCTCTTTGCTGTCTGATGCTGAAGAGGAAGGAGCTGGGTTACGATGCTCCGAGTGTATAGATGTAAATAAACGTAGTTTAGCCAAATGCCTATACTCTGCTGATCCTGAAGTGTGCTGATGTCTCTAAGGTATCAGTTGCTGTGATGTTCGGGCTGGAGAAAGATTTTGAATCTCCCAAACGACCGACCAGGTCTCCTACTTGTGTGTAGGACCTCCTGACACAGAGGCCCCTTTCACCATCAACATCCACAGCCAGTGAGTTGGCCACAGATGCCCCCCCCCCCGTGCAATCATTGCCACAGGGCCTGTCCTCCTGCAGGGGAGCTGCTGCTTCCCCCTGCTCTGACATCTTGGGGGCTCCCTTACCACTAATATATCCTGCAGCGTCTCCAGGGAAGGAGCCTCCGAGAGCAAACTGGTCAGCATGTTCATGCAGACACGGACTGTCCCTTGATAATAGTCCTGAAAGGAGAGAAGCGGAAGCAGTTAAAAGCGGAAGACCCCCGTGGAGATGCCATGTGCTCTGGGCCCTTCTAGTCCAGCACCCCCCTTTCACAGTGGCCAGCCAGATGACCCAGTGGGAAACCCACAAGCAAGACGTGAGCTCAATAGCCCCCCACCAGGGGCAGGCTCTCCTTCCTTGGAGGTTGGATGGCCAGCTGTCACCATTCTATGGTTCTGGAGCATTAGGGGAATTAGCAGAAGGTCCAGTTACCTGTGTTTCTTGCCTGGGGCTCCCGGCTCTGACTTTTGTGAGCCTCAAAGAAGGCATTGAAAAGACCTTGATGATAGTTTTCTGCACCAGCTCCGATCGAAGGACGCCATCAACTGGAGGTTGAAAGGCACTGAAGAGGAATGAGAAAGAAGGGGAGGGGAAATGATCCAAAACAATCAGGAAAATGCTAATTCAGCAGCTGTGGGGCATAATGATGGAGAAGTACCTCCGCATACTTGTGGGATGTATAACACTGGTGCAGTCAATCACAACATTCCTAGAGTGTACACAAGGGGTCTTGGTCCTCCAGCTAGTTTCCTGTGCCTGGAGGAGGATCACTTCCTTTGTGTGACCAGAAGTGGGAGTGGCCTTACCTGTAGCTATTCAAAGATACAGGTGAGCTGCTACACTCCCTCTCTTCCCATCAGGACTCCGAGGATGCAACACCTCAAGAGATGCACTCTTGGCTTCCAGCCGAGAGGGCCCAAGTGGACCCTTCTCCCTTAAGGAGAGTGTCCACATGTACATACATTTAATCTAAGCTAGCCTGCCTTCTGAGACCTGTGTAAGCTCGGAAAGTCTGTGAGTAAAACCTTTATACTTTTATAAGCTTATGTGTCGTGTATTTTCTTTTAAGAGGGAACCAGGGGAAATATATGCCAGGATCTGCCTTGTTCTAGAAGTTCATAGGAACTTAAACGCCACGTTTTGCTGCGCTTTATTGGGGATGAGAAACTCTGCTAGTTTGGAGCTTGTTAGCACAAGCTGGGATAGGAAATATTAATCAATATTCCCTCATCCACATTCCCACTCATCTCCCACAATACTTACGTCAGGGAGCTGATGGCTATGATGGCCTGGTGGAGGACAGAAACAGAAAAGGACCCCACTGGCTCCTCTTCGATAATTCCCTGTTGTGGGGAAGCACACAGCATGGCAGAGAACTGGAGACACCATCCCTGCCGCCACCACACCAAGCCCTGAATTCCGCTCTCTCTCCAGCCCAGCCCACTTTACGACTATGGGAGAGGAGTGGGCTTCCTGGATCTGGCAATAAGATCCATCTTTCACCTGGACAGAGCTCTACCTCATAAGAACCCAAGACCAGCCTTCGGGACCAGGCCAAGGGCCCATCTAGTCCAGCATCCTGTTCTCACAGCGGCCAACCAGATGTCTGTGAGAAGTCAGGGAGCAGAGCACAAGAGGCCTCTCCCCACCTGTGGCTTCCAGCAACTGATATTCAGAAGCAGGAGCATAGGAAGGAGGGTGCCGGGGGGGGGGGTTGCCATCAACCCCAACTGCCATCTCTGAGGGGGGTGACAAAATCTCCCCTGGGCGGGGATCGCCATGCTGATTGCACCGCCTGGGCGGGGATCACTGCAACGATCACCCCCGTGGGAGGCCCACCCCGCCCCGGGTGCACGGCATGTTCGCTGCTCTGGGTGCCAGAGCGGTGTGCTATGCCGCTGTTCAGAAGCCTTCCTCCCTTCCTTCCGCTGTGGAGGCAGAACATAGCAATCATGGCCAGGAGCCATCGACAGCCCTCTCCTCCTGGGAGAACCTAGCCTCTTTTACTCAGGCACTTGTGATATCCTGCTGAGGTTACCACAATGTAGGGCTGCCTTTAAAGAGGGTTTGGAAACCTGAGCCAGAGCAGAACATGACCACCCAGGAATTAATCCTATATAATAATCTTGAAGTGGCCCTGCTTTTCCGTGTGTCACGGAAGTGCGTTCTGCGCATGTCACACGGGGACGCAGGGATTGGAGGGGGCGGAGAGGGGGGCGGGACGACGCAGAGACACTTCCGGCCAGGCGAAACTGCGCCGCCGCCATTGCTGCCACCGCTGCCCACCGCCGCCCGCCTATGGAGGCTCCCGCCCCGCCAACCCCGCCCCGCCCGCTGCAGGCGAGCTTCTCCCTCGCCGACACCGGCCCGCCTTCCGCCCCCTTCCCCTCCAGGGTGGAGCGCCAGCAGCTCCTCCTGCTGCTCCGCCGAGGCGGCGTCGGGCTGGGCACGTCGGCGGAGGCAGCGCCGGCGGCGGAGGAGCCGGCCGGGCCAGCGCCGGCCCGTTTTTAACGGGCTAAATTCACTAGTATGTATATAAAATGCTCTGAAAAAACACCCCAGGAGATTTTTTTTTACTCACCATTAAGCACCGAGCCAGGTCGGCTTTTTGGGGGAGGGTGACATCTCCCCCATTTATTTCTTTAAGTGCCTTTGTTGTTAGAATTGTTGTTTTCATTAGGCTCTTTTTCACAGCCTCGTCCTAAAAGGAGAAGGGATTTTATAAAATGGAGATCGAATCAAAATCACAAGGAAACATAAAGCCACACGGACCCTAACCCTAATTCTAATCCTTACCCTAACACTAACCCAAACCTAAAATGAACCCGAACCCAGAAATGGTCTTGTTAGATACTTTCAATTAAACCAAAAATTAGCAATTGATTTAAAACAAGGAATAGCAAGAGAGACATCAAAATTTGAAAAAGAGCTAATTTGGATAAAAGGAAAAAACATCTCACGAATTTACGATTACCTCTTAAAGTGGGAAACAATAGAAGAACAAGTCAAGGCAGTTATGGTAAGGTGGGCCCAAGATTTTGGGTACAATATATATATGGAACAATGGGAAAGACTATGGAGGGTAGATGTTAAATTTACAGCCTGCTATACCCTGAGGGAAAACACAATGAAGATGATGTATAGGTGGCATCACACACTCCTGAAAATATCAAAAATGTACAAAGGTGGGTCCCCGAATTGTTGGAGGTGTAAAACGGAGGTGGGATCATACTACCACATGTGGTGGACCTGCACAACTATTAGAAAATATTGGGAGAATATATATAATGAGATGAAGAAAATGTTTAAAATTACATTCAAAAAGAAGCCAGAATTTTTTTTGTTGGGGATCTTACCACTAGAAATTAAGAAGGAAATAAGAACACTGTTTTTGTATGCCATCACAGCAGCAAGAATCCTTGTGGCTAGGAACTGGAAGAGTGAAACAACACCAACAGTGACGGATTGGCAGACACTCATCCTATATAATAAAGAGCTTATGTCCGTCCGTACTACTTTCCGTGTGTCAGAGGAAATCGCAAGTGCGCGTGCGTTCCAGTGACACACGGATTGGACGACGGTAGAGGGGGGCGTGTCTGAGAGGCAGTGGCGGCGCATGCGTGCCATCATTTCGGTCACTGCCGCCGCCTCGCACGGAGCTGCAGCTGCCCTCCCGCTCGGACAAAGCAAAGAGCGGGGGCAGCGGCGCAACGCGCCGCTTCCCGCAGCCTCCTGCACGCCGCCGACGCCGCCCCGCAACCTCCTCGCCCCGGCCGCTGCCACAGGCCCGGATTGGGAGGCAGGCGCGCACGGTTTGCCGCCGGTGCGCGTGGGGAGGAGGCCGCTGAGGGAGGGGAAGAGCGGGTGGGGCGTCGGGCCCGGAGAGCTTTCTAGCGCCCGTTTTTGTTAACGGGCTTAATTTACTAGTGATAGAATATTTACAGTTAGCAAAAATGTCGGGTAGAATTAGGGGAGAAATAAAACAGAAAACCATTGGAGAATGGATAATATTTAAGGATTATTTAAAAACTCACTATAATAATAAGACCATACTAGCAGAACTAGAGTGATACTTGTGAACTCCAGAAACAGCAAATATATTCAAAGACAGATGGAAAAGTACATAGAAGCAAAATTGTGCGGAAAGATAATGTTTAAAATCAATGCACAATGAGAAAGATCATAAGAATTGTATGTTGGAAATTTGTTTATGTAAGTTAAATGTATTTATGTATTTTTTTTATTTTACTTTTATTTTATTTTTATTTTTATTGCTTTTATTGTTATGTTTTCCTTTTTTCTCCTTTGATGTTTTGTTTTGTATGGTTTGTATTGTTTGTAAATATGTTTGCATGTTTGTTTGATTTGTTTGTATTCTCAGCAGCTATAAAGCTGAGACTGTTGAATTTTAAATGTATTATATAAAATAATAAAGATTTATTTTAAAAAAAAAGAAATGGTCTTGTTAGATAGTAAAATTCATGTTAAATTGCTGTTTTAGGGGTTGTTTTTAAAAGTCTGGAATGGATTAATCCATCTTGCATTACTTTCTATGGGAAAGCGCGCCTTGGTTTTGGAACACTTTGGTTTTAGAACGGACTTCCGGAACGGATTAAGTTTGAGAACCAAGGTACCACTGTAATACCCAGTTTGGTCCTAAGTGTGGCGTCAGTATACACCCCAGTCTGCAACCCTTTGGTGGATGAAGCCAGAGACTCTGCCCTAGGGCACAGTCTGAAGGCATGTGGTGCAAGGACCTTGACGGAGCTCCGTGCCTGGATGGTGACCACTGCGGAAGCGGTTGCACACCTCCTGGAGTCGTATGAGAAAGGTAGGACATATAGCCGAGAGAACAAACAACAGGAGTCAGTGGGGAAATGAGAGCCATACCTTCCTGGTGTTCTGGAATTGAAAGAGGAGTTCTGCCATGATGGGCTCAATGAAGCTCAGCAGGTCTTTAGGGTGCGCCCCAGAAGCTATTTTCCCATAGCAAAGGATGACGGTAATACTGGCATTCCTCTGGCTCATATTCTGGAGGGAAAGGGAGGGGAAAGTGAGTTTGGAAACCTTAAGTGCAATAGGAGGCAAATCACCATTTAGTTGGGACCTTTTAGCAGCTGGGGAAATATGAGTAGTCAGTAAGTTGTGCAGACTTACGAAATTCATGTTTTTTCCCCCTCCAGGAAACTCAAACTGCTGGCAAGCCAGGGCTCCCCCATCCTATATTTGTGCATTGGGGACATTTGGCCCCATAGATCCGCATGCAGTTACTATGCCTTTGTAATAATTCACTTAATTTACAACTATTTGGAGGTGAACACAGAGATTGATACTCAACTATGCTTTGCTTCAAGTAGACCTGTTGAAATGAATGGGCCTAACTTAGTCATGTTCATGAAATTCAATGGGTCTACTCTAGAACATAGTTGAATGGGGCCAGCAGGCACTCCTATAAGGCAGAAGAACCCTTGCCCGAGAGCAACTATGGCAGCTCCCCTGCCCTGGGATGCACCCCGTTTTTTAAAGCTAATTGCAGCTGAAACCTCTCACCTCTTTCTCTCTACCTCTCCCAACCTGCCAACTGCCTTCTCTCTTGGGTTTTGTTCCCTCCCCTCAGTTGGAAAGGTGTCCCCTTCTTCCAAACTCTAATAGGTTCTTCATTCAAAACCACAGAGAATCCCTGCAACTTTCTGACAGCGGAACATTCTCCCTCGGGAGGTTCTGGACTCTTCTTCGTTGGAGGTTGGATGGCCATCTGCCAGGGATGCTTTAGTTGAGATTCCTGCATTGCAGGGGGTTGGACTAGATGACCCTTGGGGTCCCTTCCAACTCTAAAACTCTGTGACTCTAGCTTCTATGATATCCAGGAGACAACCCCTCTCCCACCAAAATTAGCTTCCACTATTGAAGAAATGCCAACCAACCATCTGACAACCAACCTAAAATCCTGGGTCAGTGTACTTTTGTATTGCGTGTACATTTGTGATGAAGAAGAAGAGTTTGGATTTGATATCCCGCTTTATCACTACCTGAATGAGTCTCAAAGCGGCTAACATTCTCCTTTTCCCTTCCTCCCCCACAACAAACACTCTGTGAGGTGAGTGGGGCTGAGAGGCTTCAAAGAAGTGTGACTAGCCCAAGGTCACCCAGCAGCTGCATGTGGAGGAGCGGAGACGCGAACCCGGTTCACCAGATTACGAGTCTACCGCTCTTAACCACTACACCACACTGGCTCTCCATGTAAATTAATGCTTCTTCCTTATTTGACACCCTTACCTCAATGGCTGCACGACTGAAATCCCTCAGGGCTGCCAGCGTCTGGGGTAAGTGGCAGTAGGAAGTTATGCCAACAGCCTCAGAAATTCCCTAAGGAGAATGATGCACGTCAATCATGTCAGTTTCTTTATTGCAATCAGTGATCATGAGGGATGGAGGATAAATGGGATTCCGTAAGCACGGAAAGGCGAACCTATCAAATCTGAACTTTCAGAAACAATCTTTGAAACAAAACATTGCTATCTTTTGAAATCTGCACAGGTAATTTTGCGAAGCAGTCATCCAACCAATGTTTGAATAAATGCATATTTTAGGGGAAAGTGTGCATTAAAAATTTACATAAATGTGCTATATTAGTGGGATTTGCTGGCAAAAGCGTGTACATTTGTCACAACTGTGTTTATAAGGAGAAATTTGCACTAAAATGATGATAAATTTTCATGAGAATGTGTGTTTTCTCTTTTAAAAAAGGAAAAAAAAGTTTGCAGATTGCTGCAAAATGTGGGGAACCGAATTTAAGAGTGGAGAAATGAGACACTGAGAGAACTAATTTAGACAGATCCTTCCATCCCGGATAATAATAGGGGCAGTTTGAAGAATGGTATTTATGTGGATTCTGAAGTGAATTGACCAGACCATGCCTCCCACCTCTTTGAATCTTGTGATACAGTTCTTGGCTTCATTAAATGCCAATATACATTAAAATGCATCATTTAGTCACTGGAAGTATTTGTAATCACCCAAAGGCGCCAGAGCTGAAATATGCACAATCTAAACCAGGGTGGTCCAATTTCTCATACCAAGGGGGCCGCAAGAGTAATTCAACACGCAACCTGTAGGCTGCACACCGACTTGTTGTGTAGGAGAGGGGAGCTAGGCCAAAATTTCACACACACACACACACACACACACACACACACACACACACACACACACACACCGGGCCTTATGCTGCCTTCCCAAAGGTTGACAGGTGAAGCTCTGGGTTTGGGGAAGGAGGCAGGAGGCTCTGGCAGGATCTCGAGCCTGGGAAAGAGCTAACTAGGCTTTGGGAAGGAAGCTGGAGGACTCTAGGACCCTGACAGATCCCTCATGCCTCCTTCCCAAAGCCCAGCACCTCGCTTCCCCAGCTTTGGGGAGGCAGTGCAAGGGCTACAGGTGTGTATGGGTGCCTCAAAGGTTGCTGAGGGCTGCCAAGAAAGGCCTTGAGGGCCACATGTTGGCTGCTCTGAGGTAACCCAAAATTAAACCATGCCCCAGATATATGGAAGGCTGGAAAGCGGTTCCCACTATAAGGGGCATTGAGGGTGTGACTGGGTGGGCACGAAATCCTTGGAGGGTGATGTAGTTGGAGGAACGAAGGTCATGAGCAGAGACAAATCAGGAAATCAGGAGAGAGGGCTGGGGGGGTCTGTCGGGTAACGTCAGGGACTGGCTGGATGAGTAAGAGAGTGGTGGGCACCACCTGCCCAGGGGGACCCCAGACGACAACCTAGACCCTGGATCTGGTGGTGGGACACTGGGGAGCAGCCTGGGGAAGGGACGAGCTGGGAGGCGCTTGAAGCAGGAGGGTTCAGAAGAAGGAGGCTCTTCCAGGACGGAGGTTGAGAGTCTCAGTGTGAGCGCAGACTCAGACAGGGAGGAGTCCGAGATTGCATCTGCTACTCGGCGGCTGGGCAGTCCCAGTCCTGCTGGCTCTCCTCCCCCCTGACACCCCTCTTGAGGAGAGACCTGCACGTTGCTGGGCGATGGGCCAGGCAGGCTCAGAGGAGGAGCCCACCCCTTCGCCTCAGTCTCCGTCTGCTTGGGAGGCATCTGGAGTGAGTTCCTGAGGTCAGTTTCAGTCTCCAGCTGGAGCAAGTCGAGCCAGAGGAACTCTGCGGGGCTGTACATAAATGCTAACTGCATGTCACGCCTCACGTTCTTGCCTGCCCCATGAATGGCCTGTGCTCGCCCGACAGCTCCTTGACAGGTGTCCAGAGGAGGAGCCCCCAGGGAAGAGCAGGCCAGAGACTGCGGCGCCACCAATTGCTCCAAGGAGGCACTGAGGCCCTTTCAGGCTCTGCTTCTGGTCCACCTAACCTGGGCTCCACCCCTGCCACCTCTGTCAAACAGCTGCAGACTCGTAAGGAGTGACCCTTGGGGCTTTTATTGGCCACAACTCAGTTCTGGCACCTCTCAGATGGGTGCCATTGCCATTAGAAGAGAACTCCTGGTGAGTTCCAGCCCATCTTTTTCTAGAAAAAGAGCACTGCAGAGGACTTTATGGGAACGCACGCATTCACTCACCTCTCTGTCTTTCTCCTCTTCAAGAGGCAACCTGAGCAGAGCCTGCAGGTATTCCTGGACTGTGTGTTCATGCCTTGAATTGCGGAGTTGGAGTCCGTACTGTCTATAAAGGAGGGACTAAGGGTTGGGGAAGAGTTTGGTGAGTCAGAGGGAGGAGACCCCACCAGCTACATAAACTGCTTTGGGAAAACCAAAGAATTTCAATTTTACCTTCTGAAAATGTCAGGTAATGCAAAATAATAATCATAATAATCATAATAATATATAACAAATACTAGTTTTACTAGTTTTAACGATTTGTATGCAATTTTACACAGTTTCCTTACCATGCAAAACTAAATTATATTAATTTAACCACAATAAAGCCCTATGTGGCCTAGGGCCCTCGTACTTACGGGACCACCTCTCCTGGTATGTCCCTCAGAGGACCCTAAGGTCCATGAATAATAATAGCTTAAAGGTCCTGGGCTCTAAGGAAGTCAGGCTATCCTCCACCAGGGCCAGGGCCTTTTCAGTGATGGCTCCGACCTGGTGGAATGCTCTGTCCCACGAGACTAGGGCCCTGCAGGACTTGATCTCCTTCCGCAGGGCCTGTAAGACAGAGCTATTCCGCCTGATCCTGATTTGAATTAGCCTGATCCTATATTCCCTTTCCCCGCTCCTCTTCTATGAAGAAACCCTTTCTGGGAGCCCACATTTAAATTCTTCCTTGGTCTCCTTGCTGGCCCTAGTAGGACCAACTTGGCCAGTTAGCCCTGCTGGTGATCATTCAATGTCTACTGACTGGGTTTCTTCTTCTTCTTCTTCTTCTTCTTCTTCTCCTCCTCTTCTTCTTTTTTTCTCCCCCCCCCAATGATCCCTGAATTTTTGAATTTTATTGATATTGATGCTGCATTTTATGTTGTATTTTATGCTGTTTTTCAGTCGCATTTTAATCAATGTTTTATATTTGCTGTTAGCCGCCCTGAGCCCAGTTTTTAAACTGGGAAGGGTGGGGTATAAATAAAAATTATTATTATTATTATTATTATTAACTCTTTAGTACCCCTCATTTGTGCTTTCCAGTTTCCCATGGGCATCTGGTTGGCCACTGTGAGATAAGGATGCTGAACTGTGCAGGCTGCTGGTCGTCTTTCATTCTTACGACACACTTTTGTCCTAGATACGCTGACCCTAGGCTCTTCCCGCTTTTTAAGAGAACTAATACCTGCACCCGCAGCCCCCTACGGGTCTCCCCACCCTCCCTCCATGACTGAAATTGGGAGAGGGTATTCTCTTTTGTGGCACCCCACCTGCGGCACGGTTGTTGGTTGCCGAGAGAGAGAGGGGGGGGGGAACCTGAGGCAGAGTTGGTCAACCTGCTCCATGAGGGAGATTGCCAAACTCTCTGCCCCAAAGGGGGAAAGGGGGAGCCAATTTCTGTGGACCCTCGAGCTCAGAAGAAACCAGAGTTCCATCTGCACCAGACATTAGAAGCAGCCTCATGCCACATGAATGGTCTTGCTTCCCCCACCGAACCCCAGGAACCGTAGCTCAAAGCTTCTACAAATATTAGCGTTAGGTCAGGCTCTCCAGCTGTTTTTGGACTACAACTCCCATCATCCCTAGCTAGCAGGACCAGTGGTCAGGGAGATGGGAATTGTAGTTCAAAATCAGCTGGAGACCAGATTTTTATGGCACTCTCTAGCTTGTCCCTCAGGGCCTGAGTGTGCTAAGCAGGAGTGGTGGGATGACCTCCCACGCTCCTTGAAGAAAAGGTTTTGTTGGAAATTCACCCTTCCAACAGGATCATAGAATCCTAGAGTTGGAAGAGACCCCAAGGGCCATCCAGTCCAACCCCCTGCCAAGCAGGAAACACCATCAAAGCATTCCTGACAGGTGGCTGTCAAGCCTCTGCTTCAAGACCTCCAAAGAAGGAGACTCCACCACACTCCTTGGCAGCAAATTCCACTGTCAAACAGCTCTTACTGTCAGGAGATCATTCCAGGTTAATTGTGTTCATGTTCAAGTCAAATAACCAAAAGAGGGAAAGGTGGAGGTTTTGTTTGCTGGCATGACGCCTACTGAGGAAGCCTGCACTCTGATTGGCTTGGTAGTTCTGAGGGAGCTTTGCCTTTGAATGTTTCATTCAGTGTCTCCCTGCTATGTACAAGGCCTGTGCTAAGAAAGAAAGTAAAACTTCTCTGTTCTTCTTTCCTCAGATTGTATGCTGCCCCCCCCCACTCTGTGTTATCTATGACACTCAGGACTTACCTTTTCGTGAACAGCCTTAGATTTCTGCTGGGCAGGGACAGCTTTTATGCTGGAAGCAGCTGACTCTTGAACACTGGAGGTCTGCTTTTAAAGTTGGAAAGAAAAGGGAATAAAATTAAGAAAAGTGCCATGTTTCTTATCTAAAATCACAGGTGGACTGGTGGGCCCCTTTCCTAGCCACTCATATAGACAATACCGGCCACATCGCAAGGGACTGGGGCACAGCCATAGTCGTTCCATTCCACAAAAAAAGGCAACAGAGGGGATCCAACTACAGGCCCATTAGCTTATTAAGTGTAATTAGCAAACTTTACTCAAAGCACCTGCTGGAAAAATTCACAGAGTGGCTTGAGGATAAAGACATTCTGGCAGCAGAACAAGTGGCTTTTAGACCCGGCAGGTCCACGCTAGATCACTGCTTAACGCTACAACACCTGATAGAAAAATATAACTCAGGAGGGCAGGCCTTTGTTGGTGCAGCCTTTGCTGATCTAAAACAGCCTTTGGCTCAGTCCCCAGAACCAGACTCTGGGACAAGCTTCGGGCCACTACCATCAAAAGAAGGCTACTATACTTAATTCAGGTAGTACATTCAAACACGGCCCTCAGAGTCAGGTGCAGCCCATCAAAACATTTAAGGGTGTTAGACAAGGATGCCTTTTGGCCCCTTTATTATTCAATTTTTATTTAAACCACCTGGTAACCACTCTCCATAACCTCGACTTCCACCCCCCGAAGTTAGCAAACCGGCACATCACGGTTCTGCTTTACGCAGGCAACGCGGTAATACTATCCAGAACCCCTATAGGGCTTAATAATAATAATAATAATAATAAACTTTTATTTATACCCCGCCCTTCCCAGTCAGGAACCGGGCTCAGGGCGGCTAACAATCATAAAACCACAACAAACCACAAACAATCAATTAAAAACACAAATAAGCTACAATTTAAAATTCCAATTTTAAAATGTCACCTCATTTTAAGCAGTCCACCAACAGACCAACAGAATAACATACCGGGTAACAAGGCAATTAAACTCCACCCAACCCAAAAGCCTGGCGAAACAATTCAGTCTTGCAGGCCTTGCGGAAGGATGCCAGATCCTGCAAGGCCCTCGTCTCCTGTGGCAGACTATTCTAAGAGCACTAAGAAAATTTGCCGCCTATTGTGAGACGGAATGCCTCAAAATAAATTACCAGAAGACCCAAATTCTTGCTTTTGGAAAAAACCCAAAGCTCAGAAATTGGAAACTTCAAGGCCAAAATTTAGAACAAGTCTCGAATTATAAATACTTAGGAATGGCAGTCCAGGCATCAGGATCCAACAAAATTCATATTAATTCAAATGGGTGCGCCAGAGAAAGATCTGCAAATGCTATTCTTAATTTTTTTAGAACTCAAGGGGTTTTTTATGTCCCCGCAGCACTAAAATTATACGAAGCCAAAACGCTGGCACAGCTCCCTTACGGATCCTTTCTGGGCCCGCCTCCCTCCTCGTTCATTCCCCTTGAAAGAGTGCAACCCAAACTTCTCTGAGCCCTTCTACAAGTTCCCAGATGCGTTCCAAATGGGTCAGACTAGAAACAGGGATGATGAAAGTCGAAGCTCATATCAGTCTAGCATCAATATATAAGTGGCTGACTCTGAAACTGCTCCCCCGAGGAGTAGCCCCATTGATTCTGAGCGACCAGTTTCAGTCTGGCTGGCTGGCAGACAGCAGTTCTAAACATCCTCCAGAAACTGGTCCTTGCTCCCCAAACCCTCATAACTATGGGCCTGGGCCAAGCTAGATCCGTGGTTAGGCAAAGAATCATGGACCTAGAGAGACAACAGGACTGTACAAGGGTTCCCGATTATAAACTCTTAGAAAACGGGAGATACGTAGACGCTCCAGCAACATAGCTCTACTTCCTCGCATCCAGAAATGCAAGAAGGGCCAGAAGCTCAGCCCTGCCCTCACCGGTTCTGGAAGGCTCCTATGGAAGAGTCCCGTACGCACAGAGACTTTGCGCCTGCCCATTAGGGGAAATAGGAAGCCCCGAACACATATTTTTCAGATGTCCTTTTTATGCTGAGATTCGTAGAGAAACCATCGACCCTTTGCTGAAGAGGCTCGCCAATCTCCCAGACAAGTCTAAACTTAACTCTCTCCTCTTAGGCAAAGATCACAAGACGACTTGGCTGGTAGCCAGATTCTGTGCACAGATTTGTAGGCACAGATCATCCTCCAGAACAAAATAGCGTACTAGGGAAAAGCTGAAGTCCCCTTTTGGGGCACCTTAGGATCAATTTTTATGGTAGCCCAAATCTCAGTCGTACGGATGAATGTATATACTTCAATTTTAACGCATGAGCTATTGCTGCCATCTATTAATTGTATATTTTATCTTTATGAATGCTGTCACTATTGTGTTATGCGAGCTGGTCTTTGGCAGTAATAAATTAATATCATCATCATCATCATCATCAAAATGATTATTTTTCTCCTTCCAACAAAGTACAGTGGTACCTCAAGTTACATACGCTTCAGGTTACATACGCTTCAGGTTACAGACTCTGCTAACCCAGAAATAATGCTTCAGGTTAAGAACTTTGCTTCAGGATAAGAACAGAAATTGTGCTCTGGCGGCGCAGCGGCAGCGGGAGGCCCCATTAGCTAAAGTGGTGCTTCAGGTTAAGAACAGTTTCAGGTTAAGAACGGACCTCCGGAACGAATTAAGTACTTAACCAGAGGTACCACTGAACAGCAGAAAAGTTGTCCAAATATAAACAGTTAACTTATTAAACCTCACAATAATTTCATAATTATGTGTCTATGGTGGAATGCTCTGTCCCATGAGACTAGGGCCCTGTAGGACTTGATCTCCTTCCGCAGGGCCTGTAAGACAGAGCTATTCCGCCTGGCCTTCAACTTAGCCTGATCCTTTTTTCCTTTTTCCTTCCCCTTTTTCTATGAGGAAACCCTTACTGAGACCCCACACTAATTCTCTTCCCTGGTCTCCTTGCTGGCCCTAGCAGGACTAATCTGGCCCGTTAGCCCTGGTGATGCCACATTTATGTTGTACTTACCGTATGCTGTTTTTAAGCTGTTTTTAAAGTCGTTTTTAATCAATGTTTTTATGTTTGTTGTTAGCCGGCCTGAGCCTGGTTTTGATTGGGAAGGGCATAGTATAAATAAATTGTTATTGTTGTTGTTGTTGTTGTTGTTGTTGTTAGTGTTATTATTATTATTATTATTATTATTACTACTAGTTGAAGGTAGCCTGTTACAATAACGGGCGCTAGAGGAGGAGGAGGAGGAGGCGGCAGGAGGTGGCAGAGGCTGGCGGCTGACTGCAGCTGACAGGCGGCCCCGGCGGCGGCTTCGGGCGGGTAGGCCTCGGGTGAAGCCAGAGGCTCGCGTGATCAGCGTGGCCGGGGAAGAGAAGGAGCGTGGCGGCGGCGGCCGGAGGAGGAGGAGGAGGAGGAGGAGGAGGAGGCTCCGTGCAAGGCGGCGGCGCTGCCCCAAGTGACAACGTGCGTGTGCCGGCGCTGCCTCCCGGACACGCCCCCCTCTCCGGCCGCTCCAATGCCTGCGTCCCTGTTGGGGGGGGAAGTAGAGCTCTCCAATCCGTGCGTCCCTGTGGGACATGCGCACTTGCGCAGTTCCACTGACACACAGTGGACGCAGGGACACTTGAACATTATTATATGTGATTATCAGTATAACCAAATCAGTAATTTTTTATTTAACTGTAAAAACTACTCTGAAAATATATTCTTCCCAAAATGAAATCTTCATCTGGTTGTAAATATTAAGATTACTAGTATATTAAGCCTGTTGCAAAAAACAGGCGCTAGCCGGAGGCGGAGCAGCAGGAGCCGGGGGACCGGGAGGCTTCGGCGGGGGCAACCGGCTGGCCCGTGAGCGGAGGCCGCCTCGCCTCGGACCCCCGCCGGCTGGGCAGCGCGCAGGGAAGGGCGCGTGCCGGACGGGGGTCTCCTTCAGGCGGCGGCAGGAGCCTCCATGGGCGGGCGGCGGCAGCGGCAATGGCGGCGGCGCAGTTTCGCCCGGCCGGAAGTGTCTCTGCGTCGTCCCGCCCCCCTCTCCGCCCCCTCCAATCCCTGCGTCCCCGTGTGACATGCGCAGAACGCACTTCCGTGACACACGGAAAGGCAGGGACACTTGAAGATTATAATATAGGATACCAGCAAGAATGTAAAAATATGGTTTAAATCAAGTCTTACAGACTAGTGATTTGAATCTTGATTTAAATCAAATCCACCCTCCATCTCACACACCTGGGGAGCTGGCTGGAGCTGTTCAAGGATGGTATCTAAAATTTCCCTCTCATCCATCATCCTCAAACTGTCTCTGAGTGTTCTTCCACTCGGCATCTTCTTAGCTGTCCACAAGTGCCTGGATTTTTCATCTGAGAGTTCTTGAGAAAGAGAGAGAAAGAGAGGTGAGTGAATGAGGCAGGTGAGAGGGAAAGGTCAGTTCTTTGTTAGGGGGCTTCCAGTTCCTCCTTTCAGGTAAGATTCAATGGCACGGCAGCAGAGTCGGTTCCGCTCCCCAACCGACTCCAAATCAGACATTTTTGGTGGTGGGAAAAGTGACAGGGAAACTAGAATGGAAAGGGGGAGCTAGCATTTGCTAGATGCGACATTGTCTCATCTCCCTGTGAGCGAATTGGAACGAGCGCTCAATCGCTGAGCTCAGTCAACATCCCCACAAACTTTTGCCAACGGAGCAGGACGAAGGTTCAGGAAGCAGGTCATGGGGAAGGGGCCACAGAACTGCCGTATCCGCTCAGTTCCTGGGACCGGCAATGGCAGCCCCAAATGGTGGCTGCACCATGTCATCTTTGCATGCTTCCAACGGCACCAACTGGTGTCTATCATATTGGGGTCTTTCTGGGGTGGCTGAGGGTCATTTCCAGCCCTCATCAGGGATCTCCTAATGAAAGAGCTCCCCACGGCTCCTAGTACGACTTAGTTGTGGCTCTTCACTGTAAACTACGGTTTATCCAGAATTACAAGAGATTTCCTACATGTTGAGGCAACAGAGCCTGTGTGTACGTTCCATGCGCCCTGGACTTCTGCTAGCACAATTGGGCTCCCCACCCTCTCTTCTCCCCTATGCCCCCCAAGCACCCCCTAATTGGCTCAGGGGTAGGCAGGCAAACCCCCAGAACAAAGCATGCAGGGGGAAGGAGCAGGTAGGTTGTGGCGCCAGGAAAGCAGAAATGTCTGAGCTAACATTGCTGAGCGCTGTGTTGAATTCGTCCCCCTTTCATCAAACTGGGATAAATGGTCTTTGGCGGTTTCTGGAAAGTGCAGATAGCGGATGCATGCCGCATCTGAACAGGGATCATAGAACTGTAGAGTTTGAAGGGGCCTGTAGGGTCATCTAGTCCAACCCCCAGCAATGCAGAACAGAACAGGGGCAGCCACCTGGAAGTCCCTGCTCCATGTTACACGCCTCTTAAAAAAGAGGGGTGGGACTTGCACCCAGGGATAAAAAGAAACCAACCGAGACACCGGCCTTGTATGATGCAGGCCTTGCCAAGGGGAACCCAAAAGGGATCGGGTTGTGCCTACTCACCTGGAAATACTGGCCCAGAATCCTCTGGGCTCTTTTTGGGAAGCCCACTGCTGCTGGGCAGCTGAACTGTTGGCCTGCTGGCCTGACGCTTTACCAAATAATAATAATAATAATTTATTATGTGTACCCCGCCCATCTGGCCGAGTTTCCCCAGCCACTCTGGGCGGCTTCCAATCAAATATTAAAACAATACAGCATTAAATATTAAAAACTTCCCTAAACAGGGCTGCCTTCAGATGTCTTTTAAAAATAGGATAGCTGCTTATTTCCTTGACATCTGCTGGAAGGGCGTTCCACGGGGCGGGCGCCACTACCGAGAAGGCCCTCTGTCTGGTTCCCTGTAACTTGGCTTCTCGCAGTGAGGGAACCGCCAGAAGGCCCTCGGCGCTGGATCTCAGTGTCCGGGCTGAGCGGTGGGGGTGGAGACGCTCCTTCAGGTATACAGGACTGAGGCTGTTTAGGGCTTTAAAGGTCAGCACCAACACTTTGAATTGTGCTCGGATACGTACTGGGAGCCAAAGGAGGGAAGACTACCGGCTGGTGCTCTGTCTTCCTCTGGGTTTTTGCAGCAGGCTTCCCAAGCATCGGCAGCACCTGGGTCTCCCGCTTCTCCCGCTGCCCCTGGCTGCTCTCTGGGATGCCTTCCTGGCCCTTCTTTTTGAGGCCCCGAAAATTCTTTTGGTAGGACGTCATCCTGCAAGAGAGGAAATGGCCCACTGGTTGGTTTGCTCATTTGGAGCCCCGTTGGACGTCAGGACATCAGAAGAGCAACTCGGCAAAAGGAACCCACCATGAGGTCTGGACAACTGAATTTTGTCGTGGGTGATGATCATGCTTTACACTGAAATGGGCAATGGGTACCAGTTGTAGAGCTCAGTCCTACCCAGAGGATAGCGTGACCCGATTAAGTGCAGGCAACCTGGGTCAGTTCTGGCCCTGGGTAAATCTGGATAGGACTGAGCTCTACAACTGGCACTGATTGCAAATTTCATTGATCATCACCAAGAACAAAATCCAATTCTCCAGACCTCATGGTGAGTTCTTTTTGCTGAAGTCTGAGTTGCTAGAGTGAAGGGGATCTCAGCGGCCAAGAGCTTAGCTTTTGGGTTTTCTTCCCAGGGCAATAATTTAGCTGCACAGTCACACTGATGACTGTGCAAAGGAGAAAGATTTGCAAGGTGGAAGTGTTGCCAACTGATCCAGCGGGGGAAATGGCCGGGCCTGCTCCTGTCCCTCTAACAGCAGCCTGATCTACAGATACCAGAAAGCAAAGCTTTTACTGGCTATAGATTATTGGGTTGTCTTAGTTTTTGTTTTTATTATGCATTTTTTAATATTCCGTTTATTTGATGTTGTGAACCGCCCTGAGATTTATGGGTATAGGACAGTATACAAATTATTATTATTATTATTATTATTATTATTATTATTATTATTATTTCCTATTTGAGGCTCCCCCCCACAATCAGGCGGTGTATACATTTTATGAAATAAATAAATTAAGAAACAGGAAATCCTGCTAATCTGCCCAAATCAAACTGCCATTAGGCACAGAAACAGGCTGGTTGAAAAAAGAAAGTTGGCAATCATGTTTATTTTGTACCAGAATTAGCCAGTTTGAATGCTCTTACCTGATTGCTTTCTACTCTTGCAAATGAAAGCTCCCTGGTAAGGTGGCTCCTCCTCACCAGCGTTGCTAGGGGCCCCTGGAGACATGAGGCATTATTGATGGCATCATCATGGGTGAAATGATGTCAGTGGCAAGGGGACCTTTTGCTCACCTGGCCTGGGACAATGCCCCCCCCCTCAGTTCAACTGTGGGCTCCACTGGGTCTTGCTGAATCCAGAAGCCAAGCAGGTCTAGGCAATATTATTATTATATTTAATAAAGTGAATTAATGTTATTAAATTTCTATGCCACCCTTCTTCCAAGGATCATATGCTTGTTTCACCTCTGCACTCTCAGTTATGGGTGGCCTTTCTCTCTTGCCAGCATTGTATAGTGGAAACAGAAATGCCCAGTTTCAAATTATTATAATTATTATTATATATTTATTTGTACCTGGCTTTTTCCCTGGTGGGGACTCAAGGCAGCTTACGGATGAAAATAAGACAGGCTAAAAACATGGCTGGGGGAATCTACAATTAAAAAACAATTAAACAGTGATAGAATTCAAACTGTGTGTATACATCTTAAAATCTTGTAAAACCATACAAATAATTGCAATAAAACCAGCACAGCAGAGGCCCTTTCATTCAAAGCACATTTTTATTTTATATTTATGTGTACTTCGCTTATCATAGAATTGTAGAGTTGGAAGGGACCCCAAGGGTCATCCAGGAATCTTTTGCGCAACATGGGGCTCAAACCCACGACCCTGAGAGTCTCCTGCTCCATCACCTGAGCTAGAGTCTTGTTCAAAATTTTAGGCCTTTATAGTGCAATCCTATACACATTGACTCAGAAGTTCTTTTAAGTTCAATGAGGTTTATTCCCAGGTAAATGTGTATAGATCCTCACAGCCTTACAGCGAAAGCTCCTCAGTTTGTTGGAATTCTTTTTTAAAAAAAAACAGTGGATCTTCACCAGGTAACCATATATCCAGCGCTTCAGAGAAAGTGCTTGCTGTTTGATATTGCACTGCTCCCTGGTGGACCTCTGTGAATTTCAATGCTATATTTTTAACCTGGATTTGCTGGCTGCAGAAGTGATAGAACTTTATCCCGTATAAAGCACAGATAGGTTCCTGCAAATATACGCATACACTAGACACAGAAATGGGGAGAAATTCACATTTAAAGGAGAACCTGCCCCATTCACAGTCTTGGAAACAAAACGCAAAGCAGATCACAGCCGTCCTTCAAAATTCACACTTCTTAGAATTTCACACGGCCATTTCCCAGCCAATCAATGCCTGCAAAAATGCATAGGCCAGAGCGAACTAACATTCACAAATTCATTGTCTTGGGGAAAGATGCTTTGCAAAAGTGTGTGTATTAGGAGAAATTCACACTACAATGCTGATGAATTTTCACGAGGACTTAAAAAGAGAACACCACGTATCGGAAACTGATGTGGAGAACTGAATATCACATTGGAAAAATGAAGAACTGAATCCGCTCATAATGGGATATAGAAGGTGATGTCTCCAAACACAAGCAATTAACAAGATGGGAAACTGCCAGGTTATATAGAATATGAAATGTATATGTGACTAATAGCTCGGCAAAATGTCAATATCTTGGGGCACAGTTTAGCTCTGTAAGAACTTGGGCAAATTAGCAACATTCCTGGGATGAGCAAGAATATGATGTTTCCTGGCTCATGTCTTCCAAAGGGAAGACATCCCCTGCCTTCTCCAGAAGAGCTTCAAATGAGCCAAAAGGACATTTCTTCAGATACATGAAGAGCGATCAGATGGAAGAGGGAGCAGGCTTGCTTTCTCCTGGTCCAGAGGGGAGGACCTGAACGAACGGATTCAAATTACACAAAGAGAGATTCTGTTTGACCGTAGAACGAACCCACTCCGAAGGCAGTGGACTCTCCTTCGTTGGAGGCTTTTAAACCGAGGTTGGATGGCCATTTGTCAGGGAATCTTCAGCTGTGATTCCTTAATTGCAGGGGGATGTACGAGATGACCCTTTGAGGTCATGTCCAACTCTACAATTCTCTGAATCTAGAAGAGGTACCTGCTGACTCAGGCCAATGGCCCATCAAGTCCAGCATCTTCTTTTCACAGTGGCTGACCAGATGCCTCTCTGGGCATAACAGCACTCTGTCCACCTGCACTTCCCAACAACTGGTATTCAGAGGCATATACACCTGTACCTGCGTCCAGTCAAGCTTGCTACAAGATTTCCACCAGGGAGCTGATTGGGCTCCACAGGGTCAGGGAAGCCACCTGGGAACAGTCCTATCGATGTCCCAGCCCACTTGGCCATTGCACAGCAAGACCAGGGCCTTAGGAGCACCAGACATGCCAGCCAGAAAATCCCTTCTGATTCTACAAGTCTCTGGGGCCTGGACCATCTTATTAGAGAGGAATCTGCCTGGCTGCCTGGCCTCCCACTTGTCTGTCCATTCCCAACAGCAAGAACTGATGGACTGGCTGGCTGGGCTCCCTTACCCACCTGCTTGCTTACTCCAAGGCTGCCTCAGCTCCTGGCAACCAGCACCCCCTGGCCAGCCCCAGAGGCACCATTCGCCTGGAGAGCTTGTAGCTAGGGCTGTGGCAACAGTCACAAAAGCCTTTGGGAGGCAGAGATGCGAGAGGGCATCAGAGGAGGGAGGGAAGGGAAGAAAGAAGGACAGAGGCCAGTGTTCCCCGCGGCAACCCCGACCATCCTTCAAGGCACCCCAGGGTGCCATGGCACACTGGTTGAAAACCACTGCCTTAGAGGCTGGATCTGCTGCTCCTGTGGAGACTGCCATCTGAGGCAGTCGCCTCACCTTGCCTCATGGGTGGGCCAGCACTGCCCACGAGCATGGAGAACATCAGGCCAAGAGACATTAAGCCAAAAGACATCCAGATCTTCAAGGTTATCCTCACACAATTCCTCCCCCAGCCCAGTTTCTCTATAAACTTTCTAAGTGTTCTATTGGTGTCATTTAGAGATTTCCTTTCAACTTTGTTTTGTAAAACAAGATCATTATATACAGAAACACCACCAGCAAATTGCTACACTATTATATGTGTATATCTCATTGTACGATACAGTAAGCCACACATGTTTGATCAGAGTTCAAATGTGCTGAATCTTCCCAGCATTCAAGAACCATCAACTGGCTCTGGACAAAATTTATTGCTCTACTTCCATTCTTTCCTTTTTATGCCATCTGTTCCCTTGGAGATCCCTGCGTAATCAGCTGATTTGTTCCCCATTCAGCCATGGCCAGGATTGACATCATTTTCCAGGTAGCGCGCACATTGCAGGGCCACAATGGGATATGCTACGATCTCCTGATAGAATCAAGCTCAGGGGTGACTTTTGAAAAGCTGGAGAACTTCCACACACCGGAGGTCTAGAAACGTATGGATTCAGCCTTGACACAACGTTGAGGCCATTTCTATACTCACAGAACCACGGTTCTCAGGGTTAAGAAGCAGACCCCAACCCACACCCCATGATGTGTAGAACAACTTTCATAATCTGGGGACCACCTTGCTGAGACTTTCCTTGCCTCCAGCACCTGAGGGTGTGGAATAAAAGTGGGAGCCAGCTCTTTTTGCTTGTTTCATGGTTGTTTTTTATTGAAACTTTTCAGCATACGATACCATAAAAAACAAACTAAAGGAAACTAAAGGAAAAAGGAAAACAGCCAAAAAAGAGAAAGCTCTCCTTTTGCTTTTTCATCACTTACCATTTCCCCATGTTGTGTTTTTAGCAAATGCTCTCAGAATTGGTCTTTGTTGTGTTTCTTGTTTTTGCAAAGATGTCCCTTCTAAGAATTGGCGGAGTGGAGGGGTGGCTTGCAAATGCTATTCTTACTATTACTCTTACAGTTACTATTATCATGATTTACTCGTGTAATCCTGCCATTTCTTTTGCCCCTGGAAGGTGCTCCTATGGATGCAGCAATTACATTTGCAAACCGTGTCGTGGGGAATCTGCCATGGTAGAAGCTTCCAGCATATGTGATCAGCCAGTTTGTGGGATCCTTCTTGGCTTCTGCTATGACATTTTTACTGTATTATGGTATGCTACTTCCCTTGACCCCCAACGCCTCACAAAGCCACTAGAATAGCTGGGGACAAGGAAGAACTACTCTGAATTTTTAGTCATTTCAGTGACACACGGACAACCTTCTCTCTCTCTCTCTCTCTCTCTCTCTCTCTCTCTCTCTCTCTCACACACACACACACACACACACACACACACACTGCAGATCTGTGCAAGGGCAGAGTGGTTCGATTGAACAGTCCACTTGTAGCCTCTCCAACTTGTGCTTTTGCTGTTGAACTGCGTAATCTGGTTGCTTCCCTTTCCATTTCAGAGGCCCTGAGTGATTATACCGGGGGGACCCTGACCGTTGGAGGACCCACTGGCACGGCAAATATCTTTGCCACCTATCCGTCTCCGTACATGTAGACTTTGGGCGGATTTATAAATGAGGTTGGCGCACCAGGATTGGCTTTATTTATTTATTTCGTGAAAGTTACATACTTCTTGATTGTTCAAAGAAACAAACAAACCCAAAGTGGTTTGCTAAAAGAATGAAACAGTAGGATTATCAGGGAAAGCAGTTAAACACAACTATTTCATAGGGAATCATTCTATGGCTTTTAGATAATAGACATGGAGAGCTTTGACCACACTAAAATGCTATGGTAATACATAATTGTCCTCATATGGAACTCCTCCTTAAGAGACAAATGTACCAATGATCTTCCTTGTGACAACCCTTTAGATATTTGAAGATGGCTATCATATCTCCTCCCAGTCTCCTCTTTCCCATGTTAAATATACCCAGTTCCCTCAACCATTCCTTATAAGGCTTGGTTTCCAGACCCTTGATCATCTTGGTCGCCCTCTTCTGCACACATTCCAGCTTGTCAATATCCTCCTTAAATTGTGGTGCCCAGAACTGGACAAAGTCCTCCAGGCGTGGTGTGACCAAGGCAGAATAGAGTGGTACTATTCCTGTGATCAGGACACTATACTTCTGTTGATGCAGCCTAGAATAGCATTGGCCTTCTTTGCTGCTGCATCACCGTTGACTCATGTTAAGCTTGTGGTCTACTAAGAACCCTAGATCCTTTTCACATGTGCTGCTCACAAGGTGTCTACTCTCCTAGGTGTCTATTGCAGATCCCCACCTTTATTTCATGGGTTGATTAAATTTGATTACTGAACCCTTTTCTTATTATTTATTCATGGCTTGCTCTGCCCGTCAGGTGCAGGGTGGGCAACAACCACTTATTTAAATATAGATTAATTGAAACAAATCGGTTGATAGCTCTTGTGGATGCGAAGGTAGGTTTGAACCTCCTCGCCCAATGTTAGGTGAAATTTCAGAAGTTAGGTTGTGCATTGAGCTATCACATTTGTTCAGGACTGGAGTAAGAGTACAAAAGGTGCTTTTGATGTGCACCCTACCTCCTCTCCAAGGAATTCAAGGTGGTGTACCTCGGATTCCCCCCCTTTAAAGGTGCAAAATGAGAGTATAAAAGAGCTGCGGGTGGAAACAGGTCTCCTGAACTTGATGCAATGCTTGGAAGCAGGATGGGCCAATACACTGAATCTGAACCCTGTTTTGTGTTATTGGGGATGCAGAGTGGGATACTGCCAGATCTGGATGAGGTTGCACCCCCCCCAAAGGAGCAGCTTGGGGGTACAGCTGGATTCAACACTGACAGTGGAGGCTCAGGTGGTCTTGATGGCAAGGAGTGCTCTCCTGTTCCCCTAGCTCAGCTGGAACCCCTTTTGGACAGCTATGCCTTGGCCATTGTGCTCCATGCTCTGGTAACTTCCAGACTGGATTGCTGCAACACGCTTTACTTGGGGCTGCCCTTGAAGACAGCTCAGCCAGGTGTGATGGGAGTTGCACTCCAACAACCTCTGGAGAGGCCACCCTTGCATTAGAGGCCGATTTGTGATGGATGTAACTGAGGGGCAGTACAGGCAGTACAGGCAAGCGATGGTGCAGTTCAGGGATGGGGAAGATACAGGCAGAAACCATTTTGCAAGGCTTTCTTGGCACAGAGCTGCAGAAGAGATATCACACCACAGCATGGTAATATCCTCAGATATAAGGAAGAACTTCGAAAAATATTACAAACAATTGTACAGGGAAAATCCACAAGATTTGGGAAAAATAGAGCAATTCATAAAAGATAATGGACTGCAGAAAATCCCGGAAAATCTGAAAGGCCCCCTAAATCACCCAATATCAACAATAGAAGTGGACGCTGCTATTAATAATATGAAATTAGACAAGGCCCCAGGACCAGATGGACTTTCTGCAAAATATTACAAGACATTGAAAGGTTGGTTAATCCAACCATTAACAGAAGTGTGCAATGATATACTTAAGGGAAAGAGGGCACCGGAGTCTTGGAAGGACGCTTTTATCACCTTGATACCAAAACAGGATGTAGATCGGACACAGCTGAAAAATTTTAGACCTATCTCCCTCCTTAATGTGGACTACAAAATATTTGCAAATATCATGGCTAGCAGACTCAGGAAGGTCTTAAAGGTGGTTATCCACGAAGACCAGGCCGGGTTCTTACCGGGCAGACACTTAAATGCCAATACAAGAAACGTGGTGGATATCCTCGAAAGACTGGAACAAAAGATCAACTGCAAAGCAATCCTGATGTTTGTGGACGCCGAAAAAGCATTCGACAATGTTTCTTGGGATTTTATGAAGGAGAATTTAAAACATATGGAGGTGGGAAAAGTCTTTATGAACGGCCTAGAAGCGATCTACTCCGAACAGAAAACAAAGATAATAGTTAACAACGTGATCTCGGATAACATAAGAATTGAGAAGGGAACAAGACAAGGTTGCCCTCTCTCCCCATTACTTTTCATCACAGTCCTGGAGGTACTGTTAAACATGATAAGAAAAGATCCAAATATAAAAGGGGTGGCAGTGGGGGCCAAGGAGTACAAGTTAAAAGCCTTCGCAGATGACCTAGTATTGACATTACAAGACCCGAACCCCAGTGCCAAAAGGGCACTGGAGGTGATACAACAATTTGGGGAAGTAGCAGGATTTAAATTAAACAAATCTAAAACAAAGGTTCTAGGGAAAAACCTGACGCAGGAGGAAAAAGAATATTTGGAAGAAGAAACGGGCCTGCAATTTGTGAAGAAAGTTAAGTACCTGGGCATTAATCTGACACCAAGAAATCAAAATCTTTTTAAAGAAAATTATGAGAAAGCGTGGAATGGAATCAAGAAAGATCTTGAGATCTGGAATAATCTGAAGTTGTCCTTGATGGGCCGAATAGCAGTTATAAAGATGAACGTTTTGCCAAAGTTATTATTCCTTTTTCAGTCAATTCCAATCATTGACAAGATGGAGCCATTCAGGATGTGGCAGAAGACTATATCTAAATTTATCTGGCAGGGGAAAAAACCCAGAATAAAATTCAAGATATTAACAGATGATAAGAAAAGAGGGGGATTTTCCCTGCCGGAGCTAAGTATCTACTATGAAGCAGCAGCCTTCTGCTGGCTGAAAGATTGGTTCCTATTGGAAAACTCGGGTCTATTAGACCTGGAAGGACATGATAACAAATTTGGATGGCATGCGTACTTATGGTATGATAAGATAAAGGCACATCAAGGCTTCAAAACACATATAATCAGGAAGGCTCTTTATAGAGTCTGGATGAAATATAAAGATTTGCTAGAAAGGAAAACGCCCAGATGGTTATCTCCGTTAGAAGCTAAGGCCCATAAGAAGATCAATATGGAAGGTAATTGGCCTAAATACTCTGAAATTTTAATACAAGAAGGAGAGCAAGTCAGGTTGAAACCCTATGAACAACTGAAAGACAGAATTACAGACTGGTTACAGTACCATCAAATCAATGAACTTTTTAAAATGGATAAAAAGATTGGTTTTCAATTGGAAAGATCGAAACTGGAAACAGAGCTACTAGAACCTAAAACTAAGACTTTGTCGAGAATGTATAAATTGCTGCTGGAGTGGCACACGCAGGACGAGTATGTGAAATCTGCAATGATAGACTGGGCGAAGGATGTCGGACATAACATTATGATGGCTGACTGGGAAAGACTATGGAGGAGAGGTATAGAATTTACTGCTTGCAACCTGTTAAGAGAAAATTTAATGAAAATGATGTACAGATGGTATTTGACCCCAGTAAAGCTTGCAAAGATCTATCATCTGCAGGACAATAAATGTTGGAAATGTGAAAAGGTGGAAGGAACATTTTACCACATGTGGTGGACCTGCCCCAGGTTGAGAGTCTTCTGGGAGATGATATACAACGAACTAAAGAAAGTGTTCAAAAACACATTTTTGAAGAAACCAGAGGCCTTCTTACTGGGAATGGTCCACTCAGAACTACCCAAAGAAGACCACACCTTTTTCATGTATGCCACAACAGCAGCAAGAATATTGATTGCCAAAAATTGGAAGACTAAAGACTTACCGACTTTGGAAGAATGGCAGACAAAACTGATGGAATATATGGAGATCGCCGAGCTGACTGGCAGAATCCGCGACCAGAGGGAGGATGCAGTGGAAAAAGATTGGAAAAAATTTAAAGATTACCTTAAAATTTATTATAAAAAATAGTATATGAATCAAAAGTCGAGAATAGTAGTAGTTGTTTGCAGAAGTAGATAGGAATTAATATAAGAAAATTTAGAAGTGTTAAGATTGTTTTAAGATGATTTAGTATGGTGACAGAATATAATGTTTTAAGATGACTCAGACTGGTGATAGAATATAATGATAGATTTATGGATTTAGGAATATTAAAGGATAAGGAATTAATTTAAGAATGATCACAACGATAATAATTAAGGTTGATAGTAGAGAGAATATAGATGATACAAGTAATATGTAATAAGAAATTGCCTATAGAAATTGTTAAAAAATAATTGTCACAGAGAGAGAGGCTGGAGGAAGTCCTAGTCTAATGTTAAGGAACATAGAATAGGGAATAAGGAATTTTAATTTTATTATTAATGTGTTTTATTTGTTGTATGAATGTTTTGTTTGTTTGTGTGATGTTTATGTGTTGGAAATTTAATAAATATACTTTGAAAAAAAAAAATATCCTAAGATCATGTTGCATGCCGTATTTGAGGGAAGAGTCGTGCTTCAGTGTCAGAGTGTGTGGGTTGGGTGCAGAGTTTGATCCCTGGGGTCTCCAAGTGGGACTGAGAACAGCTACTGCTGCCCAAATCCTGGAGAGTCAATGTTCAAATGCCTCTCTGGGAAAGTGGGAGTGATGCAGAACGGAGCAAGGGAATGGAAGAACTTCAGCCCTGGGTCAAAAGGATCAGTTCAGAGGTGAGAACATTTATGTTGAAGGCAAATCCCCACTGGTATCTCCAAGGTGGGCTGGAAGAGACCCCCACCATGCCACCTGAAGCCCTGCAGAGCAGCAGCCAGTCAGTGTGGAGGTGGTGTGGCATAGTGGTAAGAGCAGTGTTTCTCAAACTTGCGTTCAGACAACAGCTGGGGAGAAACACTGGATCAGAATGTCGGTCTAGGGCCCAGGAGGTCGGGATTCAAATTCCTGTTTGGCCATGAAGTTCACCTGGTAACCTCGGGTCAGTCACTCACTCTCAGCCTGACCTCCCTCGCAGGGCTTTTGTGAAGACAGAATGGGGAGGAGCGGCAGACCCTAGGAAAAGGGTCTCTCACTTTAGCCTGGGGGCTGATGCCATAGTTGGTGAAGGCATACTGCCAATGCGGCAGCCCCAGGTGGGTGATCAGGAGCCGGCAGTAAGCAGTGAAGGTTTTGGTGAGGAAATGCCAGTAGAGAGCTCAGTCCAGAAACCAGATCTCAGAATGCGGGGTGACAACTGGAAGAGAGAAGAGAGACTATTAGACCGCAGGATGAGAAGAACGGACCACCCCACCTTTAATAAGGATTTAATACGGAACTCTGAGGCCTAGGGATGGCAAACTGGGCCTCGATGCTTTCTACAATGGATAAAGGCGTTTCCAAGGGAAATTCATCCTCTGAGGCCTTTCTTTGGGTGCCTCCTACAAGAGATCTGGAGGGTGGCCACACGAGAATGGGCCTTTTCTGCAGTGGCTCCCTGTTTGTGGAAGGCTCTCTCCAGGGAGGCTCACCTGGCACCTTCACTACCTATCTGTAGACGCCAGGCAAAAACGTTCCTCTTCAACCCAGCCTTTGGCTGATTGACATCTGACAGCTTTCTAAATGTGCTGGGGGGGGGGATGTTTGTTTTTCTTCTTATTTTTATTATGCATTTTGTGTTTTTTATATTGCAGTTTTATGTGGTAAACCGCCCTGATATTTGTGGATGAAGGACTTTATGCAAATTTTAATAATACTAATACTTATACTGTACTAATACTAATACTAATAATAATGGGAAAAGATGAAAGCCAGGCATAGCTTGCTTCAGAAAGACTTCATCCCAGGCCATGATAGATAACAGCCTTTGTCAACCTGGTGCCCTCCAGATGTTCTGGACTACAAAGCCCATCAGTCTCAGCCAGCACAACTGTATGGTGCTAGGAACAGTAGTCCAAAACATCTCCCACAAAGGCAAAAGCTAACTGGGATTTGTAGACTGGGTCGATTAGTGCAGGCAGCTCTTGGGCTGCTGATATCACACAACATACCCGGCTTGTTCTTGTACACAAGGCAGACCTTCCCATTCCCTCCGCATGGGTCCAGCTCAAGCACCAGGCTCCGCGAGTCCAAGTGAGGTTTCTCCAGCTGCCCCGTTACCTTTGGGGAGAAAGAAAAGGCTGAGCGAGGCTGAGCTTTGGATGCAAGGCAAGGAAAACTCAAACCATGCAGAGTTTGGGAAGCTGGGCATTGATGGGGCCTGTGTATAAGATCACTGAAATTTTTGGTGGGGCAACAAGTGGGGGCATAGAGGAGGACCGAGGTCTCCCATGGACAAAGGGGTGAGGTGGGCCAGTACCTCCTTCATCATCAGTGTCCTCCAAGTCAGCCAGCATGGGCGATGCTCTGACTCAGATTAGCTTTGATGGTCATGGAACCGTGGCATCGGGTTGTCTGGGAAAAAGGCAGCCATTACTACCGTAGGTTGCTGGCATGGATGCCACAACTCTGTAGAAGCACAGAAGGCTCACAGAACATGGTGCCATCTGGAGAAGAATCTCAGCTTGCTTGCTTCTTGGAAAAAGCAAGTGCCTAACCGCCATGGCCGCAGAGATGGGATTGGCAGCACACAGAGGGCTGCTGCTGAAACAGGAATCTTTCTGCTGCTGAACAGCTTCCGTTTCATTGCCCCACTTCCCAAAGTAAAGACAGAACACAATTTAAGCCGAGGAAATGGGTGTGTGGATGCAATTGTTGACAAGATAATAATGTATTTATTTCGTGTGAGTTTTATAGCATTTATATACTGTTGGACTATGAGAAAAACCCTCAGAGCAGTTATAGATAAAATGATCAACAAAAAGTTAAAAACAACTATTAAAAAACATTCTAAAGTTTTTATTTGTTTGTTTGTTTGTTTGTTTGTATTGTGCCCATCATCGGAAGATGCCTGGGAGGTTCACAGCACAAAAACACAAGGGGCAAACACAAAATACTCAGTAGAAACAGGAACAAAAACAAAACAAACAAATAACGCCCTCTGGATTAATTAAAATCAATGATAAACTGAAAACAGATTAAAACACATGCCATACTTCTTTGCGACTGGATAGGCTTCCCTGTTTTTAGCAGGCGCTGAAAAGAGTACAGTGAAGGCGTCTGCCAGTTGTCAATAGGCAGGGAATTCCAAAGTGTGGGTGCTGCTGCACTAAAATATTGATTAATTACATATGCAGAGTGAGTAGTATGGGGTGTTTGTATGGGGTGTTTGTAGAGGTGTTGGTCTCAGTCTGGCCTCCCTCACAGGGCTATTATGAGAAAAAAAACCAGATGGGTGGGGGGCTGGCAGTCCCTGCCTCTCTGCCTTGGCCTTCCTCACAGGGCTGTTGTGAGGATAAAAACAGGAAAAGATCAGGGTGGTGGGCTGGCAGTCCCTGTCTCTCAGCCTTGGCGTCCCTCACAGGGCTGTTGTGAGGAAAAAAAACAGGAAAAGATCAGGGTGGTGGGCTGGCAGTCCCTGCCTCTCAGTCTGGCCTCCCTCACAGGGCTATTGTGAGGAAAAAAACAGGAAAAGATCAGGGTGGGGGGCTGGCAGTCCCTGCCTCTCAGTCTGGCCTCCCTCACAGGGCTGTTGTGAGGAAAAAAAACAGGAAAAGATCAGGGTGGTGGGCTGGCAGTCCCTGTCTCTCAGCCTTGGCGTCCCTCACAGGGCTATTGTGAGGAAAAAAACAGGAAAAGATCAGGGTGGGGGGCTGGCAGTCCCTGTCTCTCAGCCTTGGCGTCCCTCACAGGGCTATTGTGAGGATAAAAACAGGAAAAGATCAGGGTGGTGGGCTGGCAGTCCCTGCCTCTCAGCCTTGGCGTCCCTCACAGGGCTATTGTGAGGAAAAAAACAGGAAAAGATCAGGGTGGTGGGCTGGCAGTCCCTGTCTCTCAGCCTTGGCGTCCCTCACAGGGCTATTGTGAGGAAAAAAACAGGAAAAGATCAGGGTGGGGGGCTGGCAGTCCCTGTCTCTCAGCCTTGGCGTCCCTCACAGGGCTATTGTGAGGATAAAAACAGGAAAAGATCAGAGTGGGGGGCTGGCAGTCCCTGTCTCTCAGCCTTGGCGTCCCTCACAGGGCTATTGTGAGGAAAAAAACAGGAAAAGATCAGGGTGGTGGGCTGGCAGTCCCTGCCTCTCAGTCTGGCCTCCCTCACAGGGCTGTTGTGAGGAAAAAAAACAGGAAAAGATCAGGGTGGTGGGCTGGCAGTCCCTGCCTCTCAGTCTGGCCTCCCTCACAGGGCTGTTGTGAGGAAAAAAGACAGGAAAAGATCAGGGTGGTGGGCTGGCAGTCCCTGTCTCTCAGCCTTGGCGTCCCTCACAGGGCTATTGTGAGGAAAAAAACAGGAAAAGATCAGGGTGGTGGGCTGGCAGTCCCTGTCTCTCAGCCTTGGCGTCCCTCACAGGGCTATTGTGAGGAAAAAAACAGGAAAAGATCAGGGTGGTGGGTTGGCAGTCCCTGCCTCTCAGTCTGGCCTCTCTCACAGGGCTGTTGTGAGGATAAAAACAGGAAAAGATCAGGGTGGTGGGCTGGCAGTCCCTGCCTCTCAGTCTGGCCTCCCTCACAGGGCTGTTGTGAGGAAAAAAAACAGGAAAAGATCAGGGTGGTGGGCTGGCAGTCCCTGTCTCTCAGCCTTGGCGTCCCTCACAGGGCTATTGTGAGGATAAAAACAGGAAAAGATCAGGGTGGTGGGCTGGCAGTCCCTGCCTCTCAGTCTGGCATCCCTCACAGGGCTGTTGTGAGGAAAAAAAACAGGAAAAGATCAGGTTGGGGGGCTGGCAGTCCCTGCCTCTCAGTCTGGCCTCCCTCACAGGGCTATTGTGAGGATAAAAACAGCAAAAGATCAGAGTGGGGGGCTGGCAGTCCCTGTCTCTCAGCCTTGGCGTCCCTCACAGGGCTATTGTGAGGATAAAAACAGGAAAAGATCAGAGTGGGGGGCTGGCAGTCCCTGTCTCTCAGACTTGGCGTCCCTCACAGGGCTATTGTGAGGATAAAAACAGGAAAAGATCAGAGTGGGGGGCTGGCAGTCCCTGCCTCTCAGTCTGGCCTCCCTCACAGGGCTATTGTGAGGATAAAAACAGGAAAAGATCAGGGTGGTGGGCTGGCAGTCCCTGTCTCTCAGCCTTGGCGTCCCTCACAGGGCTATTGTGAGGATAAAAACAGGAAAAGATCAGGGTGGTGGGCTGGCAGTCCCTGCCTCTCAGTCTGGCGTCCCTCACAGGGCTATTGTGAGGATAAAAACAGGAAAAGATCAGGGTGGTGGGCTGGCAGTCCCTGCCTCTCAGCCTTGGCGTCCCTCACAGGGCTATTGTGAGGATAAAAACAGGAAAAGATCAGGGTGGTGGGCTGGCAGTCCCTGCCTCTCAGTCTGGCCTCCCTCACAGGGCTGTTGTGAGGATAAAAACAGGAAAAGATCAGGGTGGTGGGCTGGCAGTCCCTGTCTCTCAGCCTTGGCGTCCCTCACAGGGCTATTGTGAGGAAAAAAACAGGAAAAGATCAGGGTGGGGGGCTGGCAGTCCCTGCCTCTCAGTCTGGCCTCCCTCACAGGGCTGCTGTGAGGAAAAAAACAGGAAAAGATCAGAGTGGGGGGCTGGCAGTCCCTGCCTCTCAGTCTGGCCTCCCTCACAGGGCTATTGTGAGGATAAAAACAGGAAAAGATCAGGCTGGTGGGCTGGCAGTCCCTGTCTCTCAGCCTTGGCGTCCCTCACAGGGCTATTGTGAGGAAAAAAACAGGAAAAGATCAGGGTGGGGGGCTGGCAGTCCCTGCCTCTCAGTCTGGCGTCCCTCACAGGGCTATTGTGAGGATAAAAACAGGAAAAGATCAGAGTGGGGGGCTGGCAGTCCCTGCCTCTCAGTCTGGCCTCCCTCACAGGGCTGTTGTGAGGAAAAAAACAGGAAAAGATCAGAGTGGTGGGCTGGCAGTCCCTGTCTCTCAGCCTTGGCGTCCCTCACAGGGCTATTGTGAGGAAAAAAACAGGAAAAGATCAGGGTGGGGGGCTGGCAGTCCCTGCCTCTCAGTCTGGCCTCCCTCACAGGGCTGTTGTGAGGAAAAAAACAGGAAAAGATCAGAGTGGGGGGCTGGCAGTCCCTGCCTCTCAGTCTGGCCTCCCTCACAGGGCTATTGTGAGGATAAAAACAGGAAAAGATCAGGGTGGTGGGCTGGCAGTCCCTGTCTCTCAGCCTTGGCGTCCCTCACAGGGCTATTGTGAGGAAAAAAACAGGAAAAGATCAGGGTGGGGGGCTGGCAGTCCCTGCCTCTCAGTCTGGCCTCCCTCACAGGGCTATTGTGAGGATAAAAACAGGAAAAGATCAGGGTGGTGGGCTGGCAGTCCCTGTCTCTCAGCCTTGGCGTCCCTCACAGGGCTATTGTGAGGATAAAAACAGGAAAAGATCAGAGTGGGGGGCTGGCAGTCCCTGCCTCTCAGTCTGGCCTCCCTCACAGGGCTGTTGTGAGGATAAAAACAGGAAAAGATCAGGCTGGTGGGCTGGCAGTCCCTGTCTCTCAGCCTTGGCGTCCCTCACAGGGCTATTGTGAGGATAAAAACAGGAAAAGATCAGGGTGGTGGGCTGGCAGTCCCTGTCTCTCAGCCTTGGCGTCCCTCACAGGGCTATTGTGAGGAAAAAAACAGGAAAAGATCAGGGTGGGGGGCTGGCAGTCCCTGTCTCTCAGCCTTGGCGTCCCTCACAGGGCTATTGTGAGGATAAAAACAGGAAAAAATCAGGGTGGTGGGCTGGCAGTCCCTGCCTCTCAGTCTGGCGTCCCTCACAGGGCTATTGTGAGGATAAAAACAGGAAAAGATCAGGGTGGTGGGCTGGCAGTCCCTGTCTCTCAGCCTTGGCGTCCCTCACAGGGCTATTGTGAGGATAAAAACAGGAAAAGATCAGGGTGGTGGGCTGGCAGTCCCTGTCTCTCAGTCTGGCGTCCCTCACAGGGCTATTGTGAGGATAAAAACAGGAAAAGATCAGGGTGGTGGGCTGGCAGTCCCTGTCTCTCAGCCTTGGCGTCCCTCACAGGGCTATTGTGAGGATAAAAACAGGAAAAGATCAGGGTGGTGGGCTGGCAGTCCCTGCCTCTCAGCCTTGGCGTCCCTCACAGGGCTATTGTGAGGATAAAAACAGGAAAAGATCAGGGTGGTGGGCTGGCAGTCCCTGCCTCTCAGTCTGGCCTCCCTCACAGGGCTGTTGTGAGGATAAAAACAGGAAAAGATCAGGGTGGTGGGCTGGCAGTCCCTGTCTCTCAGCCTTGGCGTCCCTCACAGGGCTATTGTGAGGAAAAAAACAGGAAAAGATCAGGGTGGGGGGCTGGCAGTCCCTGCCTCTCAGTCTGGCCTCCCTCACAGGGCTGTTGTGAGGAAAAAAACAGGAAAAGATCAGGGTGGTGGGCTGGCAGTCCCTGCCTCTCAGTCTGGCCTCCCTCACAGGGCTGTTGTGAGGAAAAAAACAGGAAAAGATCAGAGTGGGGGGCTGGCAGTCCCTGCCTCTCAGTCTGGCCTCCCTCACAGGGCTGTTGTGAGGAAAAAAACAGGAAAAGATCAGAGTGGGGGGCTGGCAGTCCCTGCCTCTCAGTCTGGCCTCCCTCACAGGGCTATTGTGAGGATAAAAACAGGAAAAGATCAGGGTGGGGGGCTGGCAGTCCCTGCCTCTCAGTCTGGCGTCCCTCACAGGGCTATTGTGAGGATAAAAACAGGAAAAGATCAGGGTGGTGGGCTGGCAGTCCCTGCCTCTCAGTCTGGCGTCCCTCACAGGGCTATTGTGAGGATAAAAACAGGAAAAGATCAGGGTGGTGGGCTGGCAGTCCCTGTCTCTCAGCCTTGGCGTCCCTCACAGGGCTATTGTGAGGATAAAAACAGGAAAAGATCAGAGTGGGGGGCTGGCAGTCCCTGCCTCTCAGTCTGGCCTCCCTCACAGGGCTGTTGTGAGGATAAAAACAGGAAAAGATCAGGGTGGTGGGCTGGCAGTCCCTGTCTCTCAGCCTTGGCGTCCCTCACAGGGCTATTGTGAGGAAAAAAACAGGAAAAGATCAGGGTGGGGGGCTGGCAGTCCCTGCCTCTCAGTCTGGCCTCCCTCACAGGGCTGTTGTGAGGGAAAAAAACAGGAAAAGATCAGAGTGGGGGGCTGGCAGTCCCTGCCTCTCAGTCTGGCCTCCCTCACAGGGCTATTGTGAGGATAAAAACAGGAAAAGATCAGGGTGGGGGGCTGGCAGTCCCTGCCTCTCAGTCTGGCCTCCCTCACAGGGCTATTGTGAGGATAAAAACAGGAAAAGATCAGAGTGGGGGGCTGGCAGTCCCTGCCTCTCAGTCTGGCGTCCCTCACAGGGCTATTGTGAGGATAAAAACAGGAAAAGATCAGGGTGGTGGGCTGGCAGTCCCTGTCTCTCAGCCTTGGCGTCCCTCACAGGGCTATTGTGAGGATAAAAACAGGAAAAGATCAGAGTGGGGGGCTGGCAGTCCCTGCCTCTCAGTCTGGCCTCCCTCACAGGGCTGTTGTGAGGATAAAAACAGGAAAAGATCAGGGTGGTGGGCTGGCAGTCCCTGTCTCTCAGCCTTGGCGTCCCTCACAGGGCTATTGTGAGGAAAAAAACAGGAAAAGATCAGGGTGGGGGGCTGGCAGTCCCTGCCTCTCAGTCTGGCCTCCCTCACAGGGCTATTGTGAGGATAAAAACAGGAAAAGATCAGGGTGGTGGGCTGGCAGTCCCTGTCTCTCAGCCTTGGCGTCCCTCACAGGGCTATTGTGAGGAAAAAAACAGGAAAAGATCAGAGTGGGGGGCTGGCAGTCCCTGCCTCTCAGTCTGGCCTCCCTCACAGGGCTATTGTGAGGATAAAAACAGGAAAAGATCAGGGTGGTGGGCTGGCAGTCCCTGCCTCTCAGTCTGGCGTCCCTCACAGGGCTATTGTGAGGATAAAAACAGGAAAAGATCAGGGTGGTGGGCTGGTAGTCCCTGTCTCTCAGCCTTGGCGTCCCTCACAGGGCTATTGTGAGGATAAAAACAGGAAAAGATCAGGGTGGGGGGCTAGCAGTCCCTGTCTCTCAGACTTGGCGTCCCTCACAGGGCTATTGTGAGGATAAAAACAGGAAAAGATCAGGGTGGGGGGCTAGCAGTCCCTGTCTCTCAGACTTGGCGTCCCTCACAGGGCTATTGTGAGGAAAAAAACAGGAAAAGATCAGGGTGGGGGGCTAGCAGTCCCTGTCTCTCAGACTTGGCGTCCCTCACAGGGCTATTGTGAGGATAAAAACAGGAAAAGATCAGAGTGGGGGGCTGGCAGTCCCTGCCTCTCAGTCTGGCCTCCCTCACAGGGCTGTTGTGAGGAAAAAAACAGGAAAAGATCAGAGTGGGGGGCTGGCAGTCCCTGTCTCTCAGCCTTGGCGTCCCTCACAGGGCTATTGTGAGGAAAAAAACAGGAAAAGATCAGGGTGGGGGGCTGGCAGTCCCTGCCTCTCAGTCTGGCGTCCCTCACAGGGCTATTGTGAGGATAAAAACAGGAAAAGATCAGGGTGGTGGGCTGGCAGTCCCTGTCTCTCAGCCTTGGCGTCCCTCACAGGGCTATTGTGAGGATAAAAACAGGAAAAGATCAGGGTGGTGGGCTGGCAGTCCCTGCCTCTCAGTCTGGCCTCCCTCACAGGGCTGTTGTGAGGATAAAAACAGGAAAAGAACAGGGTGGTGGGCTGGCAGTCCCTGTCTCTCAGCTTTGGCGTCCCTCACAGGGCTATTGTGAGGAAAAAAACAGGAAAAGATCAGGGTGGGGGGCTGGCAGTCCCTGCCTCTCAGTCTGGCCTCCCTCACAGGGCTGTTGTGAGGAAAGAAACAGGAAAAGATCAGGGTGGTGGGCTGGCAGTCCCTGCCTCTCAGTCTGGCCTCCCTCACAGGGCTATTGTGAGGATAAAAACAGGAAAAGATCAGGGTGGTGGGCTGGCAGTCCCTGTCTCTCAGCCTTGGCGTCCCTCACAGGGCTGTTGTGAGGAAAAAAACAGGAAAAGATCAGGGTGGTGGGCTGGCAGTCCCTGCCTCTCAGTCTGGCCTCCCTCACAGGGCTGTTGTGAGGAAAAAAACAGGAAAAGATCAGGGTGGTGGGCTGGCAGTCCCTGCCTCTCAGTCTGGCCTCCCTCACAGGGCTATTGTGAGGATAAAAACAGGAAAAGATCAGGGTGGTGGGCTGGCAGTCCCTGTCTCTCAGCCTTGGCGTCCCTCACAGGGCTATTGTGAGGATAAAAACAGGAAAAGATCAGAGTGGGGGGCTGGCAGTCCCTGTCTCTCAGCCTTGGCGTCCCTCACAGGGCTATTGTGAGGAAAAAAACAGGAAAAGATCAGGGTGGTGGGCTGGCAGTCCCTGTCTCTCAGCCTTGGCGTCCCTCACAGGGCTGTTGTGAGGAAAAAAACAGGAAAAGATCAGGGTGGGGGGCTGGCAGTCCCTGCCTCTCAGTCTGGCCTCCCTCACAGGGCTGTTGTGAGGAAAAAAACAGGAAAAGATCAGGGTGGTGGGCTGGCAGTCCCTGCCTCTCAGTCTGGCCTCCCTCACAGGGCTATTGTGAGGATAAAAACAGGAAAAGATCAGGGTGGTGGGCTGGCAGTCCCTGTCTCTCAGCCTTGGCGTCCCTCACAGGGCTGTTGTGAGGAAAAAAACAGGAAAAGATCAGGGTGGGGGGCTGGCAGTCCCTGCCTCTCAGTCTGGCCTCCCTCACAGGGCTGTTGTGAGGAAAAAAACAGGAAAAGATCAGGGTAGGGGGCTGGCAGTCCCTGCCTCTCAGCCTTGGCCTCCCTCACAGGGCTGTTGTGAGGAAAAAAACAGGAAAAGATCAGGGTGGTGGGCTGATCTTTACACCTGATGGTTCAGGGGCAGTTCAGTTTTCTTTGCACTCCCATTTAGCCCCAAGGATTCATGGAAATTGGCATCCTCTTTCAAGGGCTCGGGCCACAAATCTCTAACTCACCTCATCCCCCATCAGGCTACCGGCTTTTAGGCAGGTTCAGTCTCTCTTGGGATACCTGAGCTTCACATGTCAGGTAGTGGCCCCAGGCTGTCCATTTGTCGCACGTCGGATGCGGCAAGATCTCTGCGATTTGGTGCCTTCTTCAAAGGACGCCGGTGTGTGCAGCAAGATGGCGTGATGGACTACTTCTGATCGTTAGCACCACAGGCACAACAGCTGCTGGACCTATTCCTGGAGCATATTTGGAATCTAAGAAACCCATTGTGATAGCGGGATTATTGGCCTCTGTGGTGCCTTCCACTCTTATACCCATTCCCTGAGCATCTTTGGAACATTGGTAACCAGATGCGATGGAGGGAATATTGGCCGCAGTGGCGCCTTCCACTCTTAGATCTTATAAGAAGGCCTGGTCCGACTTTGTGGTCTATCGGGCAAAATCTGTGGCTATCAGGCACAGTCAGCCCCCCCCCCCCCCAGATAAGGTGCTTCAATACCGTGTATACCTGTGGAACCTGAAGGCGTGTGGCTAAGACTTTTAATATTTAGTCAGCCGCTATTTCCTTCTTTGACTAATAAATAAAATAAATAATAAGCAACTTTAAATATAATATTAATAATAAGAAATATAAAGAGAAATTTGTGAGTCAAAATATGAATTTAGCTTGTTCTCCGTTGTTTTTTCTATTGCCTTTTTTAGCGCCCTAAGAATGGGCGAAGTTCTTAAGGGAGAGCCGGGATGCTCCTCTATGGGGCTTCATTTGGAAGACTTAAATTTATCTAGTTCAGAGCTGTGGGTCTGCATTCATCAATAAAAAACCGTTCAAAGGGGGAAATGGCGCCCTTATCCGGCTTGCAGCGTCAGAACACAAATGTCCCTGTCCGGTTGCAGACACCTGGAGATACCTTTACTTAGGCCCCCTGGTTCTGACACATTCCTGATACATCAGGACAGTACATGCCTCGCCCGGCATCAGTTTATGCATTTGGGAATGCCAACGGATAGAATAAAGAAATGGGTTGCTTGAAATCGGATGCGTACAGAGGGTACATTCGCAAGCATTTGTGATCAGCCATAGTCGCATCTAACCAGTCATTGTCTACCTCTTTCAATTTCAGGTCATGTTGGGATCCTTGGACACAGCATTGTCCACTGGGCCCAGGTCCATGCTATTGTCTACGGCGTTGGTTGCTGGCTGGGGATTGCCCAAGTAAGAATTTTCTGGATCGTACGACGTGGAATGCGATGGAACGAATTTTGCCAGTGGTGAAAGTCAAAACCGCTTTGGTTGGAGGCCCTCCCCCCCCCCGCCCCCAATGCTTTGGTCGTGCAGTTGGGCAAGAACGACCTAGCCTTTCGGAAAGGCGCAGACTTTATGTGGAACACATTCAAGGACTTTGATGAGCTGGCTTCCTTATTCCCAGACATTACCTTCTTTTGGTCATCTCTACTGGAGAGCCGTGTATGGCGCAACAGTTACCACCCAGCTGCTACGAACAGGGCCAGGAACTCTGAAATTGAGTGGTGGCTTGGAGAGTGGCGGTGCTGAGGGGTCGGATGATTGAGCACCCCACCATTACAATCCGCGATGAGGCCCTAGACTGTGAAGATTGTGTGCATCTTTCTAGTTGGGGAAATGATGTTTGGCCGGCCGGTGTCATCTAGGGCCTTAGGAGCTGGTTGTAGGTGTGAGGGTATTGGCGGTGAGCCATTTGGCTCGGGTGGTGGTTAGGCATTGGAGTATTCGGTTGGAGGGGATGGGAGGTGGCAGCCATCACCTACCCCTGCTATTTTCAAGGGTATTCTGTTAAAGGAATCCGGGGGGGGGGGGGGCGTATCCTCTGTCCGAAGCCCAGACAGGGGCCAGGGCCATAGCACGACCCCTATCAGTGACCCTGGGGGAATTCCTAGTTGATGTGCATCAACAGGGCTCCTCCTATCAGTGGTTAACCCTTACTAGACTCCTGGCAGGTGGGCAGGAGTCAGATATAGTCATTGGTTCCAATGCCTAAGCCAATACCACTCACATTCTGTAATCAATAAAGTTGTGGCCTTTTTCAGCCCATTATCCTAAATTCTGGTGTCAAGTGTCTTTATTCTACAATGCGGGAGGCTTCAGGACCTTGCCCCGCAAACTGTTTTTTATTGTAAGCATTTCCCCCCTACTACTGCATTTAGCAAGGCAGCCTTTAACATTCCCACATCATATTGTATTGATATACTGTATTCATGGATTGACTTTTGTACGATTTTGTCAATAGCACCTTGGGCAGAGCAATCTTTTGCTTGTGGAACAACTGCATTGTCAACCAGTTGATAATAACATCATTAATAAAGATTAAAAAGGGGGCAAATTGGTTGGGTTTTTTATTGTGGGGCTGAATATGCAGTCTCTGGTGCCTGAAATGCTTTTATTGTCGATTCAGAAACACTTCTTCCACGTTAATGATTGCTTTTTTTAAAATGCTGATTTTAATTTTCAGGTCCCTGGCAAAGGAGGAATGACTAGTGCTTCTCTGAAGACAAGAGGCGCATAGTAAACTTAATTAAGGAGCTTGCAAGGTGAGGATAAAGTGTCTGATAATGCATCAGCTTTAGGACAAGACTCTCTTTCCAATTACTGTTATGAAATTGAAGCATTCATGTTTATTAAAAGCATATTACCACTCCTTGATGGCACAGGTATGATCAAGTATGGTATGGCATGGAGCAGTTGTCTGCCTCTCTCTGTTGCAAGAGACTGCTGCTGTTGAAGGAAGGCCTTCAAAGGGTTTCCTACAAAATTTGTCCCCCTTGTCATGGATGGCCTGGAAAATTGTGCCCTATCTCACTTTGCTGCTTCCCCCCAAGCACCTACAAGTTCTTGCTTTGGACTGTGACATGCTAACATGGGGCCTGATAGACGTGTGTTTGGAGACTCTGTGTGAAACCAGCACCCATGTGGTCCTGAGAGCACACTCCCTCCCAAAAGATCTTTAGTGGGAGTCACACGGAGTTCTGTCCTTAATGTGAGTATCTGAACCCTCCCAAATGACAAAGGTGGGTCCATATGGAAATCATATAAAAATAAGGAATTTATTATAAAGGTAGTTTTAACAACAAAGTGCAGCAGCATACACTCACAATTCTAGGCACATATAAAAGCAATATTCTAACTTTCTAAAATAAGTGTTCTAAATAAGGGCCCAAAGTAAACAGGGGGAAGTTACAGGTAAGTAGAAAGATAGTCACAAGTTAGTTCTCTTGGCACCTGCTGGAGTGCTGCTGAATCTGTGAATGTGCAGGTGATCTGACCTGAGGTTGCCTGACTCATCCTGGAAGTGCCATTGCTGTCTAGTTTGTATTTTCAGTTCTACAGGGTTCCCAGTTGGTTGAAGGAACCGGGCACCAGAATCTTAAAGCAGAGGTTTCAGGATTTCAAAACCTGCTCCTGGTGCCCTTTTGCTTACTAATTATCCCAATGCCATTGTTGCAACCTAGCTTCCTGAGGAGGAGTGAATTGTTATGTATCCTCCTGACCTAGCTGGCAAGAAGGTCAGGGATAGAGACATCAGTTACAATGCTGTATGTACGCATATATTCCAAGATGGCAGGAGGGTCGTTTCCAATGGCCATCCACTTCAGCCAAACCTGTCTTTGGTTCACTCCTGAACACAAATTGGGGCAACAGCAAAAGCCTTGTTGCTGCCGTTTGTGTGGCTGTGATATAATCCCGGATATAATCAGGTTTCGCGGGAGCTTCTTCAGTTCATCGTGCTAAATAATACAAAGTAACATTCCAATCACAATGAACAAAGAGTTAAAATAATCTGTGCGCATTAATCATATCATTATATCTTACCTGTTTTTACAACACCATACAATGAAATTATAGATTCTCACAGGCACAGCAAGTAAGCAACGAATGTGGCAAAGCAATATAAATACATTACAGATAATCAGACAAGCCACACCAACATAACAGGTGTGTAAAATCACTGACTCACAGAAAATTAAAGGTACAGCTACACTTATTGACTTGTCTGATTATCTATAATTTTAACTCTTTGTTAAACCTGATTATATCCGGGATTCAGGTCTTCAGTTCTACTTTCGCTGAGGGACGGCGAGGAGGGCCTATCTGTGATTACCATCACGCATGACTATGTTTTCTTGCCTGACTGTGACCGTTCCCTCACAAAAGACTTTGCGCGTTCAGTAGAGTACCATTTGCAACACTTTTGCGTAATTTGATTACGCTAGGACATTATCATTAGCCTCAGTATTATGCCATCAGTTTATTGAGTTTTTACAGCTTTGGATTTGCACGCTGCACCTTAATGTGTTCATTTTAACATGTTTGAGTAAACTGTTCTCAATATTTATTAGCCAATTTGGTGTTTTGGAGTTTTGGTTTTGTTTGATCACAATTATTACAACACCTGATACTTTGTTTGTATACTGTCTCAGCTTCCTGACATATTAAAGTGCCCTCTTAACCTATTGACAGAGTGGCCTCCTTGTCAGTGACCCTTTGTAGAGGTCACTTTGGTGACTGAACTTAGCATTTTGTTTTCTGGTGAAATTCTCAGCCCTGCTTTCCTACCTCCTGGTTCCATAATTATGCTCCACAGCTGCTGAATTAGCATTTTCCTGATTGTTTTGGATCATTTCCCCTCCCCTTCTTTCTCATTCCTCTTCAGTGCCTTTCAACCAGCTATTGATGCCCACCTTCGGTCTGAGCTGGTGCAGAAAGTAATAATAAAGGTCTTTTCACTGCCCTCCTTAACATTTAGAAGGATGAAAGCCGGGAGCCCCAGGCAACAGATACAGGTAACTGGACCTTCTGCTAATTCCCCTAATGCTCCAGAACCATAGAATGGTGACAGCTGGCCATCCAACCTCCAAGGAAGGAGAGCCTGCCCCTGGTGGGGGACTGTTGAGCTCACGTCTTGCTTGCGGGTTTCCCACTGGGTCATCTGGCTGGCCACTGTGAAAGGGGGGTGCTGGACTAGAAGGGCCCAGAGCACATGGCATCTCCACGGGGGTCTTCCGCTTTTAACTGCTTCCGCTTCTCTCCTTTCAGGACTATTATCAAGGGACGGTCCATGCCTGCATCAAAATAATAATAATAATAATAATAATGATGATGTAGAACAAATTGCAGCAAACTTTCTCCTTTACAAAACAATCCCTTTTTGCAATTTGTCCCCTCCATGGTCCCGGCCTGATTGATCCAACTTGTAGCCCAAGCTTTATGAATTTGCAAACCTGGATTAATGGTTGTCCTTCCATATGATGATGATTTCTCTCCCGTAGCACACAAATGGCTGGATTGACTCCCAAAAAAACAGAGAGCAGGAATGAGCAATAAAGAGCGCTAGCACCCTGCTCAAATATGTTCCCGAGCATTTGGACTTTGGTGTGAGTGACCAAAGCTTAATGCTGCAATTTCAGATTAATTTAATTTTTTATGTATTAAATTTCTATACTGCTCTTCATCTGAGGATCACAGGGTGGTTTACAATATAAAAACACAGGAATACAATAACATCTCCCCGCCCTGCCTAGAGGAGGAAGGGGGCTAGGCTGAGCTGCCTGAGAGCCATTTTAAACAGCCCCTCTCCGGAGCTAGCCCTTTCACACCGCTCATCTTCCCTCTGCTGCCGCCACCCTGGTGCTCCTGTGGGCAGTCAGGAGCTCTCCCCGCTGGCTGTGTGGTGGCGATCTGGCCTCCGCTGCCAGCGGGAAGGCTCTGGATTGCAGGAAGGCCTCTGGAAGCCTTCCAGCAGTCCTGAGCTTGCCCCACCTCCGCTGCAAGCAGGAGGGCCCCCATCCTACACCAGAAGCGGGGAAGAGGTGCTGGCAGCAGGAGGCCCAGCAGGCCACAACGCAGCACCAAACCCAGGCGAGGACCCCCCACCCAAAATAAGATTTAAAAAAATTTTTTTTAATCATCTACAATAATATCTGGCCTGCTAGCTGCTTTTGCATGGAATGTGTCCTTTTAAAATGCATCTGTAGGTTATTTGTGGGGCCTGCCTGGTGTGCATAGTGTCCACTTTTCATTATTTATCTCAATGTGCGTATTCAATCATAGTAAAACTGACCATCCAGCATACAAAATAATATAGAAGTAAATACAGCAATAAATCAGTCCAATAATCAAACAATCATCCTTAGTACAACATACTGCGGTTAAAGTCCCAAGGCAGATCGTACTACATTTGAAAGTAATAGTTGTAGATTTACTGGTCCAAAAAATGTAAGGTCGTTGTCTTAATGAGTACACCACATCTGAAAATTGTCTAAAGAAGGAGTGGCGGTTTCATTCTCAGTTGTAAATCATAACAGATAAGGATGCCGTTGCCCAGACGATATCTTGATACGTGAACGAAGCACTAATTAGTTTTTTGGTAGGGAGTAGGTTCACCACTCCCAACAGGAGACAAGGTAATCCAGATTAAATCCCTGTTTCGCCTAGTAGGCTTCATCAGTGACGAATAAACTGTGTGTGTATAAGACAACATAAATTCATGTTAAACAATTGTTTATTCGTCACTGATGATTCTTTATCAGTTTATTCGTCACTGATGAAGCCTACTAGGCGAAACAGGGATTTAATCTGGATTACCTTGTCTCCTGTTGGGAGTGGTGAACCTACTCCCTACCAAAAAACTAATTAGTGCTTCGTTCACGTATCAAGATATCGTCTGGGCAACGGCATCCTTATCTGTTATGATTTACAACTGAGAATGAAACCGCCACTCCTTCTTTAGACAATTTTCAGATGTGGTGTACTCATTAAGACAACGACCTTACATTTTTTGGACCAGTAAATCTACAACTATTACTTTCAAATGTAGTACGATCTGCCTTGGGACTTTAACCGCAGTATGTTGTACTAAGGATGATTGTTTGATTATTGGACTGATTTATTGCTGTATTTACTTCTATATTATTTTGTATGCTGGATGGTCAGTTTTACTATGATTGAATACGCACATTGAGATAAATAATGAAAAGTGGATAGTGAGTTCAGCCTGTTACGTTTGTGGTGTATGATATATGTATGATACGTAACACTTGGTTTATTGTTGTGTTGATATTGGTGTGCATAGTGTGCACAGGAATTCATTCATCCCCCCCCCAAAAAAATATAGTCCAGCCCCCCACAAGCTCTGAGGGACAGCAGACTGGCCCGCTACTGAAAAAGTTTGCCGACCCCTGATCTAATTCTACTAATGTTTAATGTTTTTTTTTAAAGGGGCTCTTTTTTCTATATATTTTGCTGTTCTTATTTTGTTTGTAAGCTTCCTCAAGTCCATGTCAGGGAAAAAGATGGTGTATAAAATGATGATGATGATGATACTGAAGAAGTAGTAAAACAAATTGCAGCAAACTTTCTCCTTTACAAAACAACCCCTTTCTGTAATTTGAAGTTAAATGTCCCCTCTATGGTCCCAGCATGATTGACCCAACTAGTGGCCCAAGCTTTGTGAATTTTCAAACCTGGATTGATGGTTCTTCTTCCATATGATTATTATTTCTCTCCCGTAGCCATGGCTGGATTGACTCCTGAAAAAGCTGTGAGAAGAACCAGCTTCCTGTTGAAGCATGTCTCTCAATGTTGAACTTGGATGTGAGTAAGCAGGTGTCAAGCTGACTTCTGGACCAAGGCTTAAGCAGATCAGGAAGCTAGTGAGACGGAAAGGCTTCAAGTATTAACTTATATATATTCAATATATATATGTTTGTTTGTTTTTGTTGTTGTGTTTGCATTTTGTTTTTGTTATTGAAAATTTAATAAAATTATATCTGTATCTATATAAATTTAGAACCTTTTCCAGCACAGACACACACAGACACATTATAGACACACATCTATGCATGGGCATTTCTTAGATCCCAGCCCTTGTCTAGGCATTTGTGTCTCCTTTGTGCAAGGGTTGAAAACAACCATCCATTTCTCCGGTGACATAACTCAACCCTCTAATAACTAGTATAGCGTGATCCTACAGCACAGGGCCCTAGCCCCATAACTGTACTCCTGCCAGGACAAGAGGAGCTCAACAAGGATGCAGCAGTAGTTCTCCTTCCTCCTGCTGCATCCGCTTTGTACACAAAGGGGAGACATGGCCTTCAAGAAGGGTACTTCTTTAGTCAGCCTTACAAATGTCAAAAGGTTAGTAGCCTGCAATATTTGTTTTGCCCCCTCCTCCAAAGTCAGCATGGAAACGCAAAAAAAAAAAAGTGCCTTCTTCCATGACGGATGGTGGAGGAGAGACACTCTGATAGTCCACTGTGTTTCTGTGATGACTGCGGATAAGACTAATCTTCCTTTACAACTAGCCAAGAAATCAAGTGAGCTGGCTGCTCAGTCACCTGCATGAAATTCCTGGTTGCCTGGGGCTACTAGGCAAGTCGTCAAATACAAGGCATTCTTCAGTGATTTTAGAAGGGATCCCTTTTGAGTCTTCGAACATCCCCTTCGGTGCCACTTTAAATTGGCCAAATGCTAACAATGCAATACTTTTCCCCCTCTGAGAGCTTGCCATTTCTTGCCAACAGAGGCCTGTGGCACAGATCACAAAGAATGAACAAAGGGTTTGTAGCCCTTCTATGGGATGCCTCATGAAGAGCATGACTGGGAGTTGTGGTTAAACATGCCTTTCTGGGTTCAGCTACTCCTTTTAAAGAAGTCTTCAAAATATAATAACATTATTATTATCTTTGTACTGACCTGCTGCTCAGGCACTTATTGGGGCAGAAGCAGCAGCTGCAGGCACCTTTGCCTTCACTTCCCCTTTCGGACCTTCCAGCAGGTCTTGCTCAAAAATTCCTCTTTGGAAACTCCTAGAGATTAAGTAGACAAGATCAGGAAAATGTTCAAGTTGTTCTTGCTCAAAAATTCCTCTTTGGAAACTCCTAGAGATTAAGTAGACAAGATCAGGAAAATGTTCAAGTTGTTCTTACCGGTACAAAGCACTTCCCACACTGAAGCTTCCCCCCCCCCCCAAAAAAAGGAAATGAAAGCAACACCAAAAAAGAAAAAGCTTAAGCAGCCCAGGAAAAAACTCTTAATGAAGAGAAACAAACCAGCCCAGACTTGAGAAGGTCCAAGGATAACTGTGCCCAACACCAAGAACCCTGCACTTTGGATTTACTCTTCCCGTCAGGAGACAGAGGCCAAATGCTTGGTTTGAAGAGTCCTGAAGGGTTACACCATAGACCATAGATTAATAGTCTTTTTATAGACCCCGGTTATCACATCAGCTGCCTGACTATTCTTAACACTTTTATCAGAATAAGCTCAATTCTTTTGTATCCCAAACAGATTTTTAATGGCTTTGGAGGTACTTGATAAAGCTTTATAATTTCATGAGCAATGAGCTTATGCTCCTCCCTACCATTTCTTTGACAATCATGAAGTTGACAAGTCTTATTCCAAGCCATGTTTCAGTGGCTAGAACAGGAACAATCACAACACAGAAGACCAGGGAGAGGACCAAAGAGGAGGACAAGCATACTTTTTCCTGCCTTGTTCCTAATCTCTTAACAAGGCAATTAGAGCAAGTTGCCACACTTTTGTCATTCAGGGCTGAAACATCCTATAGTATGTAATTCACTACATATCAATGTGGGGGGGCTGCTTTAGCATAACCCCAGCTTCTCTCTGGATTTGAAGCCCCCAGTCAGGACCCAAGGAGTGGGTGGGTGGCAACAATTAGCACAAGACAAAGAGACTGCAAGCTGATCAACCACTGCGCAAGTACTTAGCCAAATAAAAAGGTTGAAATCCAAGGCACAGGGTCAGTCGTAAATGCAGGTCAGTAGTCACTCCCTGCTAAAGACCCCGTTGGGGGGAGATGGTATAGCAACAGTTACGTGCACCCAGGATATGACCACATGGAGTTATTGTAAGCTGCTCATCTAGCACTTTTAAGCAGGAGATGCAAGATGTGTTAGAATCATAGAACTGCAGAAACAGAAGGAATCCTAAGGGTCCTCTAGTCCAGCCCCCTGAAATGCAGGAAAATGCAGTGGCCGTTAGGAAGATCAAACCTGCAACCATCAGCTCCCTGATGTAAGTATGGGGAGGTACTTCTCCATCATTATGCTCCGCAGCTGCTGAATTAGCATTTTCCTGATTGTTTTGGATCTTTCCCCCTCCTCTTCTTTCTCATTCCTCTTCAGTGCCTTTCAACCAGCTATTGATGCCCACCTTCGGTCTGAGGTGGTGGAAAAAATCATAGTCAGGGTCTTTTCATTGCCTTCCTTGACGCTTCATTGCCTCAAAGCAGGGAGCCCCAGGCAAGAGACACAGGTAACTGGACCTTCTGCTAATTCCCCTAATGCTCCAGAACCAGCTATTGATGCCCACCTTCGGTCTGGGCTGGTGGAAAAAATTATAATCAGGGTGTTTTCACTGCCTTCCTTGAAGCTTCATTGCCTCAAATTGAACCTCCAGTTGATAGTGACCTTCGGTCTGAGCTGGTGGAGGAAACCATAAAGAAGGTCTTTTCATTGCCCTCCTTAAAATTTACAAGGGTCAAAGCCGGGAGCCCCAGGCAAGAAATACAGGTAACTGGACCTTCTGCTAATTCCCCTAATGCTCCAGAACCATAGAATGGTGACAGCTGGCCATCCAACCTCCAATGCTGAATTAGCATTTTCCTGATTGTTTTGGATCATTTCCCCTCGCCTTCTTTCTCATTTCTCTTCAGTGCCTTTCAACCTCCAGTTGATGGTGACCTTCGGTCCGAGCTGGTGGAGGAAACAATAAAGGTCTTTTCATTGCCCTCCTTAACATTTAGAAGGATGAAAGCCGGGAGCCCCAGGCAAGAAGTACAGGTAACTGGACCTTCTGCTAATTCCCCTAATGCTCCAGAACCATAGAATGGTGACAGCTGGCCATCCAACCTCCAAGGAAGGAGAGCCAGCCCCTGGTGGGGGACTGTTGAGCTCACGTCCTGCTTGCGGGTTTCCCACTTTCCTGTTCCGAGTGGGACGCCTAATTCTGGTGCCAAGGATCGAAAGGACGCTAGGAGGGGAGTGGCGAAGAGGCTCTGGGTCTGTTTTGAAGGGTCACGAGCTCTGGGATCTTTCCAGCCCCACAGCGACACATCCGCCATCTTGAAACAACTGCCAACTGCCACTCCTAACGTCCCACAGCCCTGCCACGCCCCCAGCCCGACGCTCACCTCCCATTGGCTGACAGGACCCGGGCTTTGCCCAGATACGGAGTCGGAAGAGCCGGCCAATGGGGAGGACTCGGAGCGGGCGGGGGGAGAAAGGAAAGAGGGGTTGGAGCCGGCTCTCCCGTTGCCTTCTGGGAGTCGTAGTACCTGCCCTCCATTCCTCCCCCCTACAGAACGGTCGCCGAAAGGAACTGAATGACGGAGAGGACTGCGTTTCCCAAAAGCCACCGTGGTGCGACTTCTGAGCTACGGGTGCCGAAAAGATGCAAAAGACGCTCACCTGGTGCTGTTTTCCCTCCCTTTGGCTTAGCGTACAGGTGTGCAGGTGCAGGTGGTCAGAGGCTGATGCGGGAGGGAGGAGGAAGAAGAGGGAGGAGAAGGCCCTGCGCAGCGTGAGCAGCTCCAGCCACACCAAGCCCTACCTGGAGAAGCTCAGCTGGCATCCCTGGTTGGCATGGAAACTGTCAAGGGATGGAACCGCAAAGAGCCTTTCTTCCCTGCCTTGTTCATTACATGGCGCTTCCTCCCTCCTCACAGCAGCCCTGGGAGGGACGCCAGGCTGAGAAGCACGGAAAAGGCTCCAAGGCTACTTATTTTATCGCATTTATATCTCACCTTTTTCTCCAAGGAGCCCAGGGGGGCATAGATGGTTCTCTCCCTCCTCGTTTAATCCCCACAACAACACTGAGGTAGGTTACGCTGACAGGCACTGATTGACACCCCCCCCCTCATGTTACCCAGGGAACTTAATGGCCGAGTGGGGATTTGAACCCTGGTCTCTAGGTCACAGTCCAGCACTCTAGCCACTGCACCACACTGCCTCTCCTTCGACTTTGCTATGGCAGAAAATCCTGCCTGGGGCCTCTCATGTTTTGGACCTGACCTTCGGCACACTTACCCCCCCCCCCAAAAAAATTGTTACCTTTTCTTGGAGGAAAAATATTTGCTACTTTCCCTTTTTCTTCTTTTTTTTTAAAGGCATGCCTTCTCCAAAGTGTACTTGCCTCTTATAATAGTGTGATCTTCTGTTTTGCTCCTTGGATATTTCTTATCTAACATCCAGGCTTTTCAGGCAGAATTTCCCATTTGATCCAGGATTTCGTTCAGGCCCCTTCAGAACCTGCCACTCACTCATCCCTTGAAAGCTTCGTGCAACTGATGCAATATGCAATCTTCCTCCTTTCCGCATCCTGCCTGTTTCCACTATGATCTCAGGAGAACCGAATTTATTCTGTTTATAATTTGCCGGCTTGTTAAATGCCTCCTGTGGCATCGGTGAGGAGGAGGAAGGCCCTTTGCGTAAAGGAGATCCGTATTTTTGTATTAAGGCTGGAACTAAATGATTTTAGGTGTGAAGCCCAGGAGAGAGCACTGCAGACTGTTCTGCAGGGAGCCCAGCCCAGGGGGATGAACTAAATGACCTAACAGGATTTCCCCCATCTTTTACCTTTGATGCTTCAATGGGCTCCCTAAAGATGAAGCCCCCTATCTGCCCTCTTCTATTTTCCACGCAGAAACTTAAGATCTGCCTGCTTGATAGCTTCCAAACACCATGTGCTGTGCAGCGCCTTCCTTCCTCTAATTCCGTCTTCCCCCAACCCGGTGACCTGTAGGAGTTTTGCAGCTGATGGAAGCTGTAATGTAGTGGTGTCATGCATGGACTGGCTGGATGCAGAGAAGCTGGGGAACCCCAAGGGAACCCCCAGGAGAAGAAGACTCTTAGAATCAAAGAAAAGCCCCAAACGACTAGGACCCCAATTATCTGAAGGACAGCCTGATTCCTTATGCTTCACCTCAGTCACTGAGAACCTCTGGTGGTTCCCAGCACCCTTGAGTTTCATCTAGTCCTCACTAGGGATGTACCTTTTAGTGTGACAGGCCAAGCCCTGTGGAACTCCCTGATACTAGAGGTTTGTCAAGGACCAGACCTCCTTTCCTTCAGAAATCTTTTGAAAACTTTGTTTAAACAGACAACATGATTTTAACCAATCAGTATTGGTTGATATTCATAGATGTTTTATGGATCTTTTCTTGATTCTCCTGTCTTTATTTTCCCACTGGCTATATTTCTACAAAGGGCAGATTATAAAATTTGTAAGTAAATAAATAAATCCTTCCAGCCCCCCGCAGTGCAATAATCTTTCCCCCCAATGTGGGGCTCGAGCCCACAATCCTGGAAGGCTCATGCTACGGACTGAGCTATCCGTTTGTTTGCAAGCTGTATTGCTTAGATCAGGGGTGGCCAACTCCCAAGAGACTGCGATCTACTCACAGAGTTAAAAACTGACAGTGATCTCCCCCCTTTTTGGGGGTTCAGGTAAAGTTGTTGAGCTTTCTTTAGGGAGGAGGAAAGCCCCATGGGGGGTGCATGGCAAAAATGTTGAGCTTTTTTTCGGGGAGACAAAGTTGTAGAGCTTCTTTGGGGGGAGCCAGTGATCTACCAGTGATCTACCACAGACGTTCAGTGATCTACCGGTAGATCACGATCTACCTGTTGGACGTGCCTGGCTTAGATCTTGCATGTGAGGATCTTGGTGGTCTCCCACCCTGGTTAGCTTCCTTTGCTCACTGGGTGTAAGTAGTGCTGGATTTCCCAGCTAGCACATGAAGGTCATGCTTAGGGCACCAGCAAAGCAGGGTCGCCCCAAAATGAGCTTTTGTTTGTTTTTAAAGAATCAAATGTCTAATTCTTAACAAACAATGAAGCAGTCTATTACAGGGAAATCAGAGCTTTGTTCAACTTCCTTAATATTTCACACTCTTGCCTCATTTTTCTGTTCTCTTTATAGTACTTATCCCCACCTAAACCCAGGGATGACCTAGCAGTGTAGATTCAAATAATACAAGAAAATAAAATCCTGTCATGTAGCAATAAATCTATGGGGTTTGTAGTTTTAAAATTTCATGCTTTTGTTTTGCATGACATATGGGGACACTATGGTATTTTCAACGCTTAGGGGCTTTTAATGCAGCCCCAGGCCAGATTTGAATGTGTCTGGTGGGGTATATAACAGCTGTCATGCTGGGCAGCCCTGAAGGGACCTCTCTGTGTAGTTCTCAAATTCTGCAAAAACTTAAGAAGAATTGAAAACAAAGTCTGGAGCTCCCCTTCTAGTTATGCTCCCCAAACAGTAAGGCACTGTGGCTCTGATCTATGTGCAAAACGCGTGCTGGCTCATAGTAAAAACAGATTTCCAAAAATGCTTTCAGTGTTCAGGTGAAAGTTTATTTGCATTTGCTGTTTTTTGCTTTTTTGTGTATTTTTAAGAGCAATCAAAGGAGACAAAAGCTGTTTAAGGAGTTTCAGATGCAGATATTTAGCAGTCTTATCTTGCTTGGCAACCCAATGACAGCCCAGGCCTCTCTCCTGGCTCAGCTCAGTCGCTTTCATACCGCACTATCCATTAGGTCAAGAAGAAGAGCATCTACCATCATCTGTATGGAGGAACATGCAGCAGTAGCAGAAGGCGGCACCATTGGGAAGGGGTCAGCTGCAAGTATTCAAAGGTTTAGAAACCAAAGTACAATACAAAAAGGAAGATATAAAATTGCAAAGGAAATACAAACCAAATTGCCAGTCTGAACTGCCCCAATGGTTGAAATAGTGGCAAGTACAGGAAAGAAAGAAAAGTAGAGGCTTTTGTGTCATAACGCATAAAGAGAAGAGTCTTAAATTGCCAGAGAAAGATTATTTACATCAGAACCTCAAAGGCAGACTTCACAATATCAGTCAAAGGCCAAACACGGGGGCTTTATTTACAGAGGGCAACATTAAATAGCACTTTGAAGCAACGATTGTCAGACACAGACACTGAAGTTTTTGCAGCTCGACTGATAACACAGAGCGTTATTGTGACCTCTGCTTCTGGCTGATCTGGGCCAGGCCTGGCACCAATCCCTTTTTGGTGGGGAGAGAGGCAGCTTGGAGACCTGCAGAGTGTGGAGGGGAGTCGGGGATTGCACTGAATCTGGGGCTGGGCTTGGTGGACCCCTGGCCTCCCAATCGATGAGCTCCAGGCCACCCTCCCTTGACAAGGACATGGGCCAGCCGTGATCAGGGCTGCTGCTAATGTCAGTGTGTGGCAGTGGGCAAAATCCCAAGGAATTACTGTGGAGTCCCAGGGTGGGAATGGTGGCTTTACCGATTGGGAGGTGCCTATTACTGCCTTTGCTCCTTTCCCTGGCTCTTCCAGAAAACCGGTGCTATATCCACACACTCAGTCTCGCTACGTGTAACACTCCTGAGATGGCTGTGTGACCCAATTCTGCTATGTATATTTTGCAGTCACACTTTTCAGCTGTGAAACGTGGTACAGTATTGGCCCCAGAACCAAAGCATCCTAGGAATCCTGGGTGTGGTGGGCAGATGAGAGTAGCATACATACACCATCCCTAAACTGGATGCACTGGCTGCTGACAGGGGACAAGTCAGGGCTGACCTGTGCGCGGCTCACCTCAAAGATTCCCTCCTCCCAGGGCAAGTCTTGCAGATCAACAGAGTTGCCCTCACCTTCTTGACTCTTCCACCTCTGCACCAAGTTCAGGAGTCGTGGATTGCTGGTTGAAATCTAGAGGGGAATGAAGGCCTGGGAGGTGGAGCCCCTCTCTGGGAACAGGCTGCAAGTTGACCCCCACGTAGAATCATAAAGGTTGGAGGGGCCCATAAGGGTCCTCTAGTCCAGCCCCTGCAATCAGTAACCATGGCTAGGCTGAAAGAAAACAATTAATAGGCTCTCCTAGTAACTTTGGTGGGGTGGAAGGAGCCAAATGCCGTTCTTTCAAAGCAAGGCTGTGGCATGTTGGGCTGCCTAGTTGCACCCCTCATAATATATCCATTGCCTCCCAAATCTTCCATTGTAAACCCAGTGTTGGGGGGTGGAAAAGATACAATCCATCACAAAACTGCTACTTTTACACCCTAGGAAAACCACATTTCCTCCTTAGGGAGTGAATGCCCACAGATCAGCTGCATAAGGATGGTGATGATGACAGGCTTGCTTCATAATAATTCAGCATTTGCTTATGCCTTGCTGCTTACATGGAATAAGTGCTCTTGTGAACAGATGCACAATTATAAATGAATAATTACTAAGTGAATATTGTGTAATTACAGAGTGAGAGTGGGAGTCTGTTCTCCGCTAACTTCTCTTCTAAATATTATTTAAAAAATAAGAATTGGGACTTGATAATCTTTGATTACTCAGAGCTTGTTATTCTCAAATAAATGGGGGCACATTTCATCAGGAATGTACCCAGGACAAACCCCAAATGCATCCAGGGCATTCCCTTCACAAGAATAAAGATAATGCTGTAGGATGGATGGGCTGGGCCTGCTTCCAAATGTGCTGGCAAACTGGGCTTTCAGGTGGTTCTTGCTTTCTAGATACAATAGCCTCCAGTTCACAAAATCATAGATTTGTAGAGTTGGAAGGGGTCATGAAGGTCCTCTAGTCCAACCCCCTGCAATCTTTTGCCCAGTGTAGGGCTTGAACCCACAGCCCTGAGGTTAAGAGTCTCATGCTCTACCAGCTGAGCTATCCCAGTTGGCTGTGAGTGGCTCTCATTCCACCTTCTCCAACTGGGTGCCCTCCAGATATTTTAGACCACAACTCCCATTAGCTCCATCCAGCACACTTGTTCTGACTGGGAACTGTAGTTCAAAACATTTGGAGCATTCCCAGCCGGGGAAAGCTGAATAACTCGTGAGACCTGGCCAGTGTAATGAGCTACCCTTTCTGGCCTCACTCTGTATCCTCTGCAAGGCTTCAGCATTTATTTTCTAGCCTTCCTGTGGTCTCCTTGAAGCTCTGCCTCTGCTCAGCCCCTCTGTTTAACCAGCCTACCTCCATGTATTCAACAGCAGGGAAATAAATCTCCACCCTTTTCTCCCTATAGCCCCTTTAAAGACTTGGGGAAGAGGGTAACAAAAGAGAAAGTTCCTCTGGCAGCATCTGCAGAATGCAATGGTTCCCTCTGTATACTGAAGGGAGTGTGTCACGCATCTGACGAAGTGGGCTCTGGCCCAATGAAAGCTGTTGGCGCAGCAAATGTAGCAGTCCTTAGAGAGCAACAGGATTCTTTGTGCCTTTGGCCAACAGAGTTGTTTTTGCCTTTGGAATCAAAAGAGCGGTTTCCTTCCAGGGTAGCTGGCATGACTCCCAACTGAATCTCTCTGAGAAAATATGAGCCCCCAAGCATCTTTCCTTAGCATCAATGAGCCCCTCTCAGCAATGATGCGCTGCCCACATCTCCACTGACAACATTCTGCAAACACAGTGTCACCACCACCATCCTCAAACAACATGTGGAAACTTTGAAAGTGTAGAGCTTATATGGTGGTCCGCTTCTGCTCCTGAATATTATTTTCCTGACCAGATCTGCTCTGTTTCACAGCAACTGCCCTACCTGGAGAGAATTTGGACCTTGGATCGCATTGTGTGGCCTCAGTCCGCCAGATTCTGACTACACACCTAGAATCAGGGCTCCCCCCCCCACAGCCGGAACTCACCAGAACTCAGTTCTGGCACCTCTCAGGTGAGCACCATTGCTTCCAGCACCTTCTTTTCTAGAAAAATAGCACTGCCTAGAATCATAGAATTGTAGACTTGGAAGGGACCCAATAGGTCATCTGTTCCAACCCCCTGGGTGAAATCGAGCAGTTGTTCTTCAGACTCACTGCCTGAGCTGACGACTTGTCTTTGGAGATGCCATTTCAGTGCTGGGAAAAGGAAGATTCTTAGTGAGGTTTAAAGGTCTGCTTTTGGGGCACTGTCTGGTGGAAAGCTGGGATACCAATATAGCAATGAATAAATTCAAGATTACATTGACTGATATGAGAGCATTGGTTGTGACTTATATGGGAAGCTGCCCTATACAGATTCCATATAGCTCAACATTGTCTACACTGATTGGCAGCAGCTCTCTAGGGTTTCAGGCAGAACTTTCTGCCAGTCCTGAAGATGCCAGGGATTGAACCTGGGATCTTCTGCTTGCAAGGCAGATGTTTTGCCACTAAGCTATAGCTTCTCCCCACAGCTTGCATTTGTTTGCATTGAATGGCTATAGCAAACTTATCAGCTCCGGCCAATCAGGTAATTCCACCACCTTCAGTTTTCATGACTTTGACATGCACACCTGGCAAATGAAATCGAGGTTGCAGCAGGCAGGACCAGTGAGTTGCCCAGAAATTGGTGGGCTTCCCAGGAATGTGGCCTTAAAACTGAGGTGTGTGCAGAAGAAGGAGACATGGCCCCAACCCTTCCCAAAGGGATCTCCTGCATAGACTGCCCATTAAACCGACCATTTAAGCAACGTTTGTGTATAATGAACATTGTTTGATGTTATTAGCTGGTCTATGGAAGCACCAGAACCAGAGAAGCCTTTTGTTGTAGTAGTTTAAAAACAGCAGGACATCTCCAGTCACTTATTCTTTATAAAAATGACTGTGAGTTCTAAAATATTCATTCCCTTTCATCTATTGAGGAAAAAAGGGAGGATTTGGTCCTTATTACAAGAGAAATGAGTTTCTCTATGCAAAGCACCAGTATAATTTTTGAGGTACAAGAAGAATGAAATCTCTCCTTCAGTGAGTTTAAAAGAAGAAATGGGGTTGGATATTCTACTCTCAGAATGTACTAGTATGCACCAGTGGAGCCCCTGTGTGGACACACACTCCCCACTTTCTAACAAATGGGCTAAAGAAGCATCTTCTCTGGCTCAGATAGGAGATGGTTCCTTTTTGAAGGTGTTGCTTTCTGGGTATTGTGACATAGAGACCTGATCTACTCCGTGTGAGCAGCTCTTGCCCATTTCAGTGTGTCTTGTGCAGGAGAACATGCACATAGATTGTGCCCCGATAGATTTGCATTACCCTTGTGATTCTCTGCATAGGCATGTCCACCAGAGCAAAAGACCATTGCTTAAGTCTCCCTAACAGGCCAGTGGCAGAGCTAATGCATAGGGGACTCTTGTCAATTTCAGTTTCTCTCTGTTATTCCAATCTTAAATCCAGTCCTTCACATTTCCACATCAGTTTGCAATGTATTTTTTAAGTCCTGCTGGAAATTCATTAGCATTTTAGTGTGAATTTCTTCTAACATGCACATTTCTGTATGCCATTTTGCCTAATAACAAATTTTAGCAAAGCATATTTTCTTCAAACACAACACATATTTGTATGTTCTTTTTACTAGTCTATGCATAAGTATGCACAACTTTAGCTCTGTAGATGCATTACTGTACACACCACTTTCTCAGAAAACTGCAATGCAAAATTTGGATAATTCTTCAATTTGTATATTGTTTTGGGAAGTGTGAATTGGTAGTGTTGCCTTTCAATGCAAACTGAATCATATTTCTTCCCCCATCTCTAGTGCTAGAACACACAAATTTGTTCTGGAGCGGGAAATAGCAGGGGTTGAAGTGTTAAAGTCTCCTGCACCACCCCCAATAATCCTGATCTGGATTGTTCTCCCCCCCCCACAGCACCCCAGCAACACCCAGAGAAAAAACCCCACCCACAAAATAACCCCACCATTCACACTTTTGCTAATTGTGCAATGGTGTCGTGCTTAGTTTGGCCCCAGTGGTAGTGAAGGATCACACCGGTGTGTAACCTAATCCTAACTGTTCTTTTTTCAACTTTAGAAAAACCTACTTCTGGTGGGGCAATAAGAGAAGTGGCTTCACATATCCACCTAACATTTTCACCTTTCTTAAATCATGCCCCCCAAATGTCTCTTTCTTCTTGCTGAGTCTCAAAAAGCAGAGCAAAGAACAAAGTTTAACTACCAGAGTGGAGGCTCGGATTGGAACAGGGAACTAACTGACTGGCAGGGAAAGTGTTAAGCACTGCCCTGCCCACCCCCCATTTTCTCAGTCCTGATCACTCCACCAGAAGCAGCAGCTTCATTTTCAGATGAGGTGAAGCTGCCATGATGTGCCTGTAATGCTTAGCATGGCTTGAAGACTTTAAGGGCAGGAGCATCCAAATGTCTTGGACCACAACTCCCATCAGCCCCAACCAGCCTGGCCAATGGGCAGGAATGATGGAACCCTGGCTGTCCCCAACCCTGCCTGGGAGGAACAAAGATTGCAACGTGCCTTTGTGAGAAGGTTTTGTGTGGCTTCCACAGACCGCTTTGGTGGGTCCCCAGCCACTGCCCCCCACCCCTGGATCCAGCCAAACAAAGGAAAACACTAACAGCTCTAATTAACCTCCGTTGAAAATCTGTATCTGTGTCCCAGCCAAGCATCGCGAGTGATGCTCAGATCACTTCTAAATGTTAATGCAGTAGAGAGAGCAGAGCCAGGCCGTTTCTGTGCAGAACCTGCACCCCGATCAAAGTGCCTCTCCAAAGCAATTTACAGCTGCAGCAAATTTTACAATCACTTGTGAAAACACCTCAAGCGTGATAAAATCCCTTAATAGTGCAGTAAGTGAGAAAATAACATTTTTGTAAGCTTTCCGTCGTATTATCCGTTGTGATTACACAAGTGACATTATCGGCAGTGTTTGTGGCTGTCTTGATAGTCCAGACAACCAAACTAGCACTTACGTGGCTGAAATGGAGTTATAGTAATACCTATTTTCCTTAATGTAGTGCAGGTGGAACTTGGGGGAATCTTATTTATTTCCCACTAGGGCATCAGCATTTTACCAGCAGCTGGAGCAGAGAGGCCTCTCTAGATCTGATGGAGCTGCTGGGTGGCCACAGCTGACCATCGAAGTACAAGAAGCTACCTTAGATCGAGCCTGATCCACCTCGCCAAGCTTCAGCGACTCCAACTGGCAACAGATCTCAGAGGCTTCATCAGGGACCTCCTTTGGTCCTGTGACCTGGTGTCCTTTTGACCCCAGGATCATGTGCATGCAAAGCACATTCTCTACCCCCAAGGAGACGTGTGCGTGCATGGGGATATTGCAGCCCATAAATCTAAGCGGGTTTCAATCCAGAACCAGTAGACAGTCCTCGAAACAAGGGAAATTATTCCATTTGTTAGCCTGGATTTTGAACCGGGGACCAGCCCCCTGCTCATTTTGAAGCCTGGGGCAGAAAATCCACAGGGTATCCCCAGTACATTGAGAAGTTCTCCTGCACAAGCCCCATCAAAAAGAATATGAGATGTGCAAGAGACTCACCATCCTCCTGTACACCCCACAGCGACTTCCAATGAGGAAGAACTTCTTGGTGGATTGTGCCCCAGGGGTCAGCTCTGTTCTCTTCCCCCTAATGGCACCTGCCCAACCTTGTTCCACCTGCATGGCAATCCACTGATGCAGGGGGAGCCAGTCCTTATATTAAAACACCCACCTTCCCCAAAGGCATTTAGTGTCACTCGTTCATTTGGAAAAGAGGTCCCTGGTGCTCAGCTGGCTCCTGGGTCAGATCCTGGCCCAAGAAATCCCACACCCTTCTTCAAGGGCTTCTCTGCAGCAGGATCAGCTTGTCTGCTTTAAAGTCCAGAGCAATTTCCGTCAGAGATTAATAGCGGCAATTGGATCAAGCATCAAAAAAACCAGTCCAACCTCCCGTTCCGCAGGTTCCCTGCTTCAGCAAGGGATCAGCACTCGCCACAGGGCACACAATTATTTCTGAAAGTGACCCGCTGTGTACGATAAAGCAGTCCATGGGAAACTTCCACGCATGGGCCTGACGTGGCTTGGGACGTTTGCGCTGTGACTCCCCAGAATTGACTGGCATTGAGTGGCAAGCACCCTCTCCATCCCAAAGGGAGCATTTAAAAGGACAGACTATCTTGGTTATATCCTTGGATTTGTGGCCGGGAGGAGGGTTGTCTCACAGATCCTCAGAAAGCATTTCCTCACCTTCCCAAGCAAATCCCATGGGGGGGGGACATTCCAGGGTCCTCAGCCTCTCTTTTTTGCCGTCCAAAGAGATGCCACTGTAAGGAGGAGTTTTCCCTGTGGTGGCAAGAGCAGAGGAAGTAGCAGAAGGTGAGAGGAAGAAGAAAGGGAGGAGAAAGGAGGAGGAGGAGGAGGAGGAGGAGGTGGAGGAAGAAGAAGAAGAAGAAGAGCAGGGAGAAGCATCCAGGAGAGGACCTCAAGACTCTGTCTTCTCTTTCTTTTTGCTCTTTTTCAGAAAGGACGGGGCCCGGAATTTCTTTTTCTTCTTGGAAGGAGACTTGGATGGGGAGCCCTCAGGTGACACAGGTCCACTGGTGACTGTCTCTGTTTTGTCCTTAGGGGCGTCGGTGTCTGCGTTGGTGGTCATCTGGCTTATTCCTTTGCTGAGCAGGTCCTCTATGTTTTGATCATCGTCCTTGCCGTTCACCACCACCGTGCCTGGGTCGTCCGCCTTCTGGTCAGCTTCGGCAGGCGCCTGGCCACCGTCCGCCTTCTTTCCACCTTTCCACAAGAAACAAGAAATGAGAGCTGAAAATTCAACCAATGTCGTCTTTGGATTGCACCAGGAGGGATGCAAAACAAGTACTGGTAGTTCAAGTGCAAGACATAGTTGGGAGAGACCTGCTCACCCAGGAGGCTTACTGGGTGACCTTGGGGCCAGTCCCTGTCTCTCATCCTGATCTATTCACAGGGTTGTTCTGCAGAAAAGGGGCACAGGGGTTTGTGTGAAACAATAATAAAGGGCGACAAAATAATACGGTGCATTCAAGAATAAATAAGGTGCAAAATAAATAAGGTGCATTCAACAAAACAAACGCCAGTAAACTAATAGTGCTTCCTCACCAAAATGCAATTATTATTACTACTGTATTAAAATAAATAACCAGATGGGTGGGGTATAAATAATAAATTTATTATTATTATTATTATTATTATTATTATTATTATTATTATTATTTACTGTTAAGAATGGCTAGCAATAAAAATGTAACATTAGTGAAAGTTAGAACTACAATGCATAATGACTGCCATTCCTTTGGAGAGCCAGCGGTGGTGCAATGGTTAGAGTGTTGGACTCTGATCTGGGAGAACCAGGTTCGAATCCCAGCTCAGCCATGAAACTCACTGGGCGTGACCTTGAGCCAATCACTACCCCTCGGCCTAACCTACCCCACAGGGTTGTCGTGAGTATGAAACGGGGAGAGGGAGAACCACGTACACCACCTTGAGCTGCTTGGAAGAAAAGGTGGGATATAAATGTAATGAACGCATAAATAACTATTGAAATACTTGGTGCAGCAAAAACCATCATGTCATTATCCAAATGGTGAGTGCTCCCAAGGCCTGCCTGAGCAAAGAGCTCTCGGGCAGATGCCTGAATGAACATTGGGGTGGGGTGGGACAAGCTGGTCTCAACAGGAAGAGAGTTCCACACTTGGAGAACTGCCACCGAGAAGAGCCTCCCCTGCAGATTGCAAAAAAAAGAGAGAAGAGGTACTTCTTCAAGCAGCTGGGTCCAAGTGCCAACATCTTGAACTGGTCCTGCTGCAGACATTGCAATGCTTCCATGATCAGTGTAATAAGATCCTATTGTACGGGCAGCAGGATTCTGCCCCACTTGAATGTTCCACACACTTTTCAAGGGAGCGCACAGCAGTAATCCAAGCAGCAGGTTAGCAAAGCATGAGCTACAGTGGGTAGGCTAGTCTCCAAAGGGTGGTAGGAGGGCCTGCTAGTGCTGGGCATAGGGAAGCCTAGCCGTGGAGGCCATGTGAGTCTCTGTCGACAGTTTGGAATCTAGGAACAGAGGGAGATAGGAAACTGCCTTATACCGAGTCAAACTGCTGGTCCATCAAGTTCACTATTGCCTGCACTGACTGGCAGCAGCTGTCCAGGATTTCAAGCAGGAGTCTCTCCCAGCCCTATCAGGAGATGCCATTGAGGACTGAACCTGGGATCTTCTGCTTGCCCACTGAGCTGTGGCCCAAGCTGCAGATCTGTTCCTTTCAGGGGAATGCTGTGCCTGGTTCGGAACAGGCCATTTAGGGATTTCTCAGATCCAGGAGCCCTTACCCACACAGCTTCCACCTTACCAAGATCCTTCCTCAGTTTATTGGCCTTCGTGCAGCCCATGCAGCCTCTTCAGATTAAGCCCTCTAGTTCTTTCCTATAGATGTTTAATAGCATATAGGTGTTAAGCAGAGCTTTAAAGTGTTCCAAATTATCTATAACCCTTACAACAACTCTGCAAGGTAGGTTAGGTATATTGCAGATGGCATGGGGTTCAGGCTTAGGGGTGGCGGCAAGCACTAAAGGAACCTAGAAAGTTCCCAGCGCATGTGAGATTTGAAAATAATAATAATAATAATAATAATAATAATAATAATAATAATTAATTTATTTCTACCCCAGCCATCTGGCGGGGTTACCCCAGCCACTCTGGGCGGCTTCCAACAAGAGATTAAAAATACATTAAAACATCAGTCATTAAAAACTTCCCTAAACAGGGCTGCCATATAGTTGCTTATTTCTTTGACATCTGATGGGAGGGCGTTCCACAGGGCGGGCGCCACTACTGAGAAGGCCCTCTGCCTGGTTCCCTGTAGGTTTGCTTCTCACAGTGAGGGAACTGCCAGAAGGCCCTCCGTGCTGGATCTCAGTGTCCGGGCTGAACGGTGGGGGTGGAGAAGAAGGGGCTTCCTGGTCTGTTCATGGATCTCTTATGCTACGCCAGTTCTTGTACATATTCTGTACTACATGTTACACTAAATATTTTTGCAATATGCCACAAAAACACAATGTATTGCAAAGAAAACTTTGCCAATCAGCAGACCGCATATGATGCAGGGGAGACCCCCACCCCCAACCATAGAGAGCTTTCTATACTGCTCCAGGGTGGGCGTACTCCATCAACCCATTAGGGAAAGTCTTAACAATGATGAGAGCTGCAACAAAGTCCAACATTCAGTACAAATTTATTACATTTATTAAAGCCTCCTTCCCTTCCCCTGAGCGGAATCAGAAACGGAGACGGGGGCAATTCAGAGAGGCTGCTCAAGAGGCAATTCAAAGGCTGTTCATCACGAATCCTCCAGTCACATTCATCAGGATGCAGTAAAAGAGGCCAAACCTACAATGATGGTTGCCACAGGTCCCCCATCCCTGCTATATTATTGTTGTTATTATTTACCCATCGTTCACTCTAAGGTGGGTTACAACATTGAAACCTTAATATTAAAAACTGTTTCAAGCAACTTGCAAAGCAAAGGTGGGTCCCAAAAACGTACACCTCAAGTGTCAGAAGCCAGAGTAAAGAGGTGCATCTTCAACATTCTCGGGCAACTGTTAAATGATGGTGCCAGACACACCTCTGGGGGCCACCACAAAGAAAGCCCTCTCCTCCTGGGTCACCAGCACACCAAGCCTCCGAGGGCAGACAAACTAACAGGAGTCCCCCCTCTGCCTATCCTAGCACCCGAGGGGGACTGTAGGGAAGGAAGTCGTCTTTCAGTTATTTAGAGTCTGAGACATTTAGGGCTTTAAACACTAATGCAAGCAGCTCAAACGGGGCCCGGGGACGAACTGGCAACCAGAGCAGCTGTTTTGAAACGGGTTAAAAGAAATCCAAAGGGAACCCCAGCCAGCAGTTTGGCCGCCCCTCTCTACGCAGAGATTCTGGAGGAAGCTTTTCCTAACCATGCTTAGCCAATAACCTGTTTAACTGGAGCTTTTGGGGAGTGATCCTGAAACTCTGCTTGCAAAGCGGGTGGCCTGCCACTGCCCTGTGGGCCCTCTTGGCATCATGCAGCTGAGTCCATGTTTTACACACGTTTGCAGCTCCAAAAATAAAAGGGTTGCTCAGCCCTGAGATGCTGAAATGGAGGCTGGATTGAGGACCCCATCCCTCCCCCCAGGAGCAGCTGAAAATTGAGAAAACAGCCTCTCTATACTTACTAAAGTGACAAGTATTCAGAATCAGAGGGAACTCCTTTGATGAGAGCAACACATGGAAAGAGAAAGGAGACAGTGTGGAGACAAGCACACCAAACACAATGAGGCACAAATGAAACAATGCAGGGGAGGGGAGAAGCAACAACACTACAACCCCCAACCCCATAGCCACAAGAAGCCATGCCCCCCTCGGATCAGGGCCACACTTCCAATACACCCTTGAATAGGGCTGGGCATCACATCCTGGGGAGGGTAAGATTTCATAGCATCACAGAATTGTAGAGTTGGAAGGTTCCCCAGGGGTCATCTAGTCCAACCCCCTGCCATGCAGGAATTGCAGCGAAAGAATCCCTGACAGGTGGCCACCCAACCTCTTTTCAAGCACCTCCAAGGAAGGAGGGTCCACCAGAGCAGGGCAAGGAGGGAAGGCAGGCCTTAATTCTCCCCCTGCCAGTAGCTGTTAGAATTAGCTAGTTGCTGCACATATTATTATCTTACAGGCACCAGTGGGTGGACCTTTTCCGCTGTGCCGCCTAGCCTCCGGGAATTGCACCCCACCCCTCGATAAGACATCATTTGGGCATCTTTTAAAGACTCTCTTGTTCACCCAAGCATTTGCCAAAAATTAGTGCAGAGGAAATAGATGCACCAGGCCCACAGTTAGCAGGGACCCCAGGCTGAAATTCCATTACAGTATAAAGAAACAAAAAAGAACCAAGTCTCATATCTCCTAGACTCAGGTATGAAGCAAAAGGTATAGGTACACTTCTAAGTGATTTTTGTGGGATGAGCTAGCCTGGCTGCTCCTGCCTTTCAGTGTTTTTAGCCACCCACATTTCTCCAATCCTATTAAAAACATCTAATCCAGTGGCCACCAGCTCATCTTGTTGCTGTGAGTTCCAAAGCCTAACCTTTCATGGTGTGAAGAAGCAGATGCTTGATTCTCTCGAGTGCTACAAAGGCTTCCCTTACCTTCTGAAGTCTTGGGTGGGCTTTTTAACGGAGGCTTGGCTGGGCTCTGGATTGTGGGGTCTGCAGTCGACTCCAAAGGGGCCGTCATCTCTTCCTCCTGGCTTGTGTCTTTCTCATCTGGGAGGAGATGGGAATACAATGGAAGAAAGCATGTCTAGGGATGCCTGGATGTCCACAAGGATGGAGCAAATCCCCCCATCTCACTGTTACTAAACTGTTTAGGACACAGAGCTTTGCAAGGAGAAGGAGGTCTTCCAATCCCCCAGGCCAGGGAGTTCAAAGGGAGGCGTCACAACTTGCTGGGGGTCCAAAATTCTGTGCAGCCAAGGCAACATTTCAGGTGGCTCACCTACTGCCGAGCTGGGTTTGAAGTCCTTGTATTAATTTACAAAGCCCTGAACATCTTAGGTCCCGGGTATCTCAGGGATCACCTGAGGCCCTAGATCCCAGCTCAGTCACTGAGATCACCTGCAGGAGCATTGATGGTAGTTCCTGGAGTTGGTAAGGCTCCTTTGACAACAGCAAGTAACTGAGCCTTTAGTGCCATCAGCCCAGTCCTGTGGAACTTCCTGCCACTAGAATGAGTTTTATGCAACCAAGGGAGCGGTGGCCCTGGAAAGAGTTGGGAGCCACCGCCCTAGGGATGAACTATTTTTCACTCTGTGCTGACTATATAATATGATAGTTATTATAATACATAATTCTATCTCTCCAGGATCAGAGCAAGGCAGTGGGCTTTTGACTGTGAGCAGGAGAGTCCTGTTACAGGATGGGGAGAGGTTGGTTTGGATGTCATCTTTGCGTCCCCTCCAAGTCTGTGGTGCTATGTCTGTGAGATGGGATTCTGTAGGGTGAAAAACAACTCACATGGTAAAAAATAAATGTGGAAAAAATAAAATTCTCCCCCATCCCTGTGGCTCTAGCACACCAGTTCCTTGGAACCATCCATATCCCATCCTTCACAACTAATACTGCTTTCTTGTCTCTCTCAGCTGATGACACAGAATTAATCTCCCCAGAGTGTTTAAAGGTAAAGGGGCCCCTGACCATTAGGTCCAGTCGTGACCGACTCTGGGGTTGCGGCACTCATCTCTCTTTATTGGCCGAGGGAGCCGGCGTACAGCTTCCGGGTCATGTGGCCAGCATGACTAAGCCGCTTCTGGCGAACCAGAGCAGCGCACGGAAACGCCGTTTACCTTCCCGCCGGAGTGGTACCTATTTATCTACTTGCACTTTGACGTGCTTTCGAACTGCTAGGTGGGCAGGAGCAGGGACCAAGCAATGGGAGCTCACCCTGTTGCGGGGATTCGAACTGCCGACCATCTGATCGGCAAGCCCTAGGCTCTGTGGTTTAACCCACAGCGCCACCTGGGTCCCTTCCCAGAGTGTTTAGGTGGCCCCTATTTTATCGAGTGGCGCTAGTTGCTAATACCAAAGCAAGAGCTGTGGTCTTTCAGCCCACTCAAGTTTCTAGTTCTCAGCAGCAACCAGCCCCTGTGCTCCTGAACCATGATATTTACCATCGACACCCAGTTTCTTTCTTTCCACTTCCTTCTTGTACTCCTCCAGCTCCTGGTCTGTCAGCTGACTGAAAGGGTTTGGTGGCTCCGGCTCCGGAGGAACCTCGTTGTGGGATACATCCTTCATCTCACCGTCTGCCAAGTGACTCTCTGTAGACTGCATTGGAAGACAAGAATGAGGTAACTATGGGGGAAGCCTGCAGGCAGAACCATGGAGGCTGGAAAACAGAAAGGTGCTCTGGGCCCATGGATCAATCCTATCATGCTTCTATCCCACCCTTTCTCGGTGGCTGCTCCCAACCGTTGGAACTCCCTTTCTAGTGAAGCTAAACTGGCTCCCTCCTCATTGTCCTTCTGCTGGCAGGTGAATACCAGTTTACGCCGACAGAAGAAGAGGAAGAAGAAGAGTTTGGATTTGATATCCCGCTTTATCACTACCTGAAGGAGTCTCAAAGCGGCTCACATTCTCCTTTTCCTTCCTCCTCCACAACAAACACTCTGTGAGGTGAGTGGGGCTGAGAGACTTCAGAGAAGGGTGACTAGCCCAAGGTCACCCAGCAGCTGCATGTGGAGGAGCGGAGACGCGAACCCGGTTCCCCAGATTACGAGTCTACCGCTCTTAACCACTACACCACATTGGCCTTTGGCCCTTGTTTTTTGAAGGGAAGGGCTTTTAATAGCACCATCCTGTTTTTATTATTTGTATTTTAATAGATTTGTCTTTTTATATTGTTTAAATTCTACTGGAGTTTAATTACTTTTTAATGAAGTTTTTAGCATTTTTTATTTTAAGGTAAAGGTAAAGGGACCCCTGACCATTAGGTCCAATTGCGGACGACTCTGGGGTTGCGGCGCTCATCTCGCATTACTGGCCGAGGGAGCCGGCGTACAGCTTCCGGGTCATGTGGCCAGCATGACTAAGCTGCTTCTGGTGAACCAGAGCAGCGCATGGAAATGCCATTTACCTTCCCGCTGGAGCGGTACCTATTTATCTACTTGCACTTTGACATGCTTTCAAACTGCTAGGTGGGCAGGAGCAGGGACCGAGCAACGGGAGCTCACCCCATCGCGGGAATTTTTATTTTACCTGTGCTTTAATTTGTACAAGCCATCTTGAGTCCTGGCTCATGAAAAAGGTGGGACATTGATGATAGTTTAAACCTCCACTGCAAAACATTTTGGCTAAATGGCAGGAAGCCTCTTTAAAGGTCATTATAAGATGGCACTGGATGCCCCTATGCCTTTCAAGACTTCACTCTACTCTCTTGCCCTTATGCTTAAAGGCACACCCTTCCATGTGTGGTGGGAGCGTCCGATGCGTAAAGATTTCTGGACCCAATATCTTTCAATGTCATCCATCATTATAGCACTTATGGAACGCTTAACTCCCCATTGGAGGGTGATAAAAGGATCAACCAGGAAAGTTGCATTTGACTCTGTATGGTCTCAATTTATATTGTTTATTAACAATAGTACAGTAATCTCCCTTCCCCCTCAGTCATAGCAGCCTCTATGGAGAAATTATCTTAATGCTCTAGACTGAAGTACATCCTGTGGATGTGAGCTTAATCTGGAATGTAAAAGATTTTCCAAATCTGTTTTGATGCCATATGGATAATAGAAGACTTAACATTTGTACATGTATTTGTCCTGGGAGACAACACTCTATGGTTTGCAATTGTTTGCAATTGTTTTTTTAATGTCAATAATGTTTGCAAATAATAATAATAATAATAATAATAATAATAATAATAATGAGGGGCCTTTTGTGGGACATTATTGCAGTCAAACTCATATTTTGTCAGATAAGCACATGAAGAGGCTGAGGTTCACAGAGCTTTCCTGTTAAATTTGCTAGAGAGAACTCTGTAACATCCCTTCGTTTGCCTTGGCAGGAAGCAGTAACACTACATACTGGTACTTCCTTCCTGCCTGTGCATCTTTCTCTCTCCCTCATGCTTCCAAGCTGACTACTCAGACAACATTTTGAACTTAGATTTTGTACTTTTGTAACTTAGTAGTTATAAACCTGCCTTCATTTTGCTACTGTAAACTGCTGCTTCAAGACCTGGGTTATGTAAGCAAATAAGACTTTCACTTCTTTGCAAAACAATGTGTGTGATTGTTATTTTTAAGGGAGAGAAAAGTAGTAATGCCAGGGAAAATGCCATCTGCCTTAAGGCACCCTGGATTCTTGTCTGTAGAATGGTAAATCAACCTTGTCTTAGCTTCCAAGTTTAATGCTGCAAAGGATGGTACTCTGCTGATCTCATAAACGTGAGCAAGGAAGGATAATAACTAAATAAATATCCTCTCCTACTGCCTAAATCCATTCCTACCCTTTTCAGTGCTAAATTCTTGATGGTGAAATTTAATTCCCAGTGAGATCAGGAAAGCCCCAACCCTCTACAGTCATACCTCTGGATACGAACACACTGAACCCAGAAGTACCGGAACGGGTTATTTCCTGGTTCGGCGGTTCTTGCATGCGCAGAAGCACCGAATTGCACTTTGCGCATGCGCAGAAGCGCCAAATCGCGTCGTGCACATGCACAGACGCAGCGCTTCAGGTTGCACGCTGCTCATGTTGCGAACGGGGCTCCGGAACGGATCCCGTTTGCAACCAGAGGTATGACTGTATTATTTGAAATGAGCCTAAGTGGTCTAAGTGCTGGGATACAGCCAAGGAGCCCATGAAGGACTTCCGCTAGTACAACTGGACTTCCTCCTGCTATCCTCCTCCATGCACACACAATTGGCTCTTTGGGGGTCTGGAGAAACCCCAGAACTGCAGGGTGGTGGTGGTGGAGAAGAGGACAGATCGTTCTATCAGGCAAGCAGAAATGCTTGCACAAACAGAGCGATCTGCTCAGCGCTACGTTTAACCCCCCCCCCGATGTCTATAGAATAAATAAGTAAAATATGCCTGTCCTCATAACAGCCTGATGAAAACAATGTGGTAGAGAAATGGTGTCTGATTTGGGGTCTCCCTCCTAGTGACGCTTATGGCACTGGAGCCAGCCCCCTCCAGTCGACATCCATTGGGGGGTGGGGGTGGCTAGATGATCCTCCCAACTTTACAATTCAATGATGCTATGATTCTATTCCAGGACATTCCCTGCGGGTTTTTACACCGGGAGGTTCCCTGAATGACAAGTACCGGGCTCCTGCTTTTCTCTGCTATCACGCTGGCGAGCAACTGGGACTGGGGTCCGGCTGATTTCACGTCCTGGCGGTTTTGTTCTCTAATCTGCAAGTGGAAACGAAGGAAAAGAGGAGAAGGTTTGTGGTCTGTGGGATTGAAGCAATGCCCCTGAAGAAGAGAAAGCAACATGCCATCAGGGGCTGTGGATCAGAACCAGGCTCCCTTTTACCAGCACTAATGGGATACCTGGCTGGAGTTCTGACCTATCCAGTGGATTGCAGGGGGTTGGACTAGGTGACTTCCAACCCTACAATTCTGTGACTCTACACTGCATTACATCAGCTCTCCCAATTGTATTTCTGCTAGGGAGAGAGGCTGTGGGGATTCTTCCCCAATACACAATTCCCAGGATTATTTTGAGGATGCCATAGCAACTGAGACGGTACCAAGAGAGATAGAAAGTGTCCAAAGAGCAAATGGGAAGGAGGTGGCTGTACCTTATTCCTCATTTCCAGAACTTCTTGTGGGTCTGTGTAGAGAGGCACAAATTGGTTTGGGTTTTCAATTCGGATTGGTGTTCCGCTGCTGGTTTTCTCCACCTCGTCTGCTTTCATCCACTGGGGAGCGTGAAAAGTCAAGAGCAAATTGTAAGGGCAAAGGGAGGTCTGTTAAGGGTGGAGAAAGGGCACAGAGGGGTTCCTTAGCTGTGATTCTGGCATTGCAAGGGGTTGGGCTGGATGATCCTTGGGGTCCCTTCCAACTCTGCAAATGATCTGCAAAGCTGAGAGGCAGGAAGGGATTTGGGGCTTCTGAATTCAAACTGATGAGTCAGCTTCTGCATCCACACTGAGAAAGAGCCCAGATATGTAAGGCTACAGACATTCAGGTTTCTAATTAAGCAAGAAGAGCTTTTCAGATCATTGTGACCTCCATCTTCTCTCACTAACCTCACTGTGTGAGCCCTGCTGTCATGTGACTAGTCCTCATTAACTGTATAATCTGACACTACTGAAGGTCATGATTCTATTACCTACTGGTATTTCCGGATTGTCACTGAAAACAGAAACGTATGTCCTCTGATTTTCTGAATAGTCCAAGGCAGATTTTTTCTTGAAATGAGTTAAATGGCCTGACTGAATTAAAACAGCTTTTCGAATCTTTAAACTCTCCCCCATGGTGAATATGTTTCATCCTCCTACACCAGCCAGTGGCTGCTCCTGGAGGTGGGGGAACGGGCGGACCTGGAGGAGTAGCCTCAGCACAAGAGGATAGAAGTTTGTCACACAAATAATGGGACTCAGAAAAGGACAACCAAAATTATCAAGGGGGTTGACTGACTCCCCTGTGAAGAAAAGTTGCAGTATTGGGGACTTTTTAGTGTAGGGAAAAGGCGAGTGTGACAGAAGTTTATAAAATAGTGCATGGATAGAGAGCAAGTTTTTATCCTTCTGTCATAACATTAATGAAGCTGAATTCAGAACCAATTGCCCCCTAAATTTCTGCTGTAGCCAATTGGATGGGGGGAAAGGGCCCTGCCTTTCTCTCAGCATGGAAAATGGTGGCCATTATCTGGAGCATTTCGCAGGGACAAGAGGCAGTGAATGGTGTTCTACTTACGGTGGTTTTGGTTCTGCTGGCGTTGCCTTGGCTTTCCTCGGCCACATTCACCCGCAGATAAGTGTTAGGTGTGTTCAGCCAGCGGGTCTTTTCCTTCTGCTGCTTCTGGGCATGCTGCCGGAGAGTTGAGATGGGGGCTACGTCCTCCTCAAACACAAAGGCCGTGACAGTGGCTGGGATCTCCACTTCACTCTTGTGCTTGGTTTTCTCCTGGACAAACGGATAGCGGTAGGCGTAGCCGGTCCGGTAGCCCTAGGAAGGACAAAGAGGCTTCCCTGACACAGAGGCAAAAGCTTAAGCTGTGAGGCCACTTGCCTTGCCACTTGCATAGAAACTACCTGCTGACGTAGAGCAGGATTTTCAATCCCCCAAACCAAGCCCAAGTTTCTGGTCCTGGTGGCTGTTGGCATGCATGAAAAACATTTGTATTTTTACCATCTTACAGATTACCACATTTCCTATCAGTAACATCTACCAAGATTGAGGTAGGTAGCCGTGTTGGTCTGACGCAGTCGAAATATATATAAAAATAAAAAATTGTCCAGTAGCACCTTAGAGACCAACTAAGTTTGTTCTTGGTATAAGCTTTTGTGTGCATGCGCACTCTTCTACCAAGAGTCAATTGATAGCAGTTCTGGTTTATGGGTTAACCATAAGCTAATGGGATTCCTTAATGGGATCTGGCAGCTTGCAAATGCTCAGCTTGAAGTTATAAAATGGTAACCATCCATTGTTAGATAATTTCGGCAGATGGCATCGAGGAACTCGTTGAATTAAATTAAGTTGGGGAAAGGTTTGCTAAAGCCAGGGTGGGGAACCTCAGTGGCCCTCAAGTCACTCTATGTGGCCCTTGGGTTTCTCCCCACCACACTCCCTGCTGTGCCCTCTCCTGGAGTGTTTTTGCCTGGCTGGAACCATCTGTGGATTCTGATAATGCTGCTTGTTTGCCAGGAGGGAGGACAGGGAGGGGCGTGGGTGTGGGTGGGTGTCAAAGCTAGCCTGCTTACGGACTCATTGTTAAAACCCTGTTTATGGAAGACAATCTTACCCGGCTACGAGTGATCGCCAAAGAAGAAGACTGCTCCAAGGTAACATCTGCATCAATTGCTCCACCCATTTTTGCCCCGGCCCCACCCACCGCTGGCATGTGGGCCCCAGAAGGTTGCCCAGAAGGAAACGCATCCCTCAGATGGCAAGAGGCTCCCCTGTACTAGACAGAGAAAGTGAGAGAACGAAGAGATACCTACGATAGAAGAATGACAAATGAAAATGATGGACTTCATGGAGCTGGCCGAACTGACTGGGAGGATACGTGACCAGAAGGAGGAGACGGTGGAAGAAGATTGGAAGAATTTTAGAATTTATTTAAAGAAGTATTGTAATATTTAAAAACCAGGAATGTATTGGAAGTGTCAAATAAACTCAGAATAGAAAGAGATGTTCAGTAGAATAGAAATTTTTATAATTAAGTGAAATATAAGAACTATGTGGAATGACTTAACTGTAAGGACCTATATTTTGTGAGTGGAGGAAAGACATAGGGTTTGAAATAGAGGAGGAGGTTTATTAAAATATGAAATTGGAAACTGCTAAAGAGGAACAGTAGTGAACTTTAGATAGGGAGGTTCAGAGGAGGTCAAGTGGATGTAATAAACAGATAGGTTTGAAGAAATGTAAATGTATTGGATATTGTTTGTTTTGTATTGTTCTGTATTTTGTATTGTTTATTTTTGTTCTTTATTTGTGATTTTAAGTGTTGTTAAAAAAATGTGGAAAACCAATAAAAATTTTAATTAAAAAAAGAGAAAGTGAGGATGGGACGCATGTCCAGGAAAATGGGCACCGCTGGCGTCTCTGCTTGCAAACGCACCAGGTTGTCGAGCATCCTCATCAGGGCCTCAAACTCGTGCTCCCCCAGCCGGCTCTTCTGCATGGGTCCAAAGGTGCTGCCAGCCCATCGAACAGAGCCAACGTCATGGGGCCGGTGCTTCTCTCGCTCCAGGACTATCAGATTCTCTGCTCCACCAGCACTGGACAAGGCTGAGACCTGGAAAGATACAAACCACAAGAGAGGCCATTTATCCACATGTGGTGTCCAAGCAAAATATCTGAGCGCCGAGAGAATATCTGGAGAGTAATTCAGAGATCAAAAAGTGCAGGCGAGAACACTGAGGGGGGGGGGGAACAGTTGGGAGCCAATTTGTTGCAGCCCCAGCAGGAGCCCAAAGGTGCAGGGAGGGGGGCAAGACAGTAGCATCCTTTGGTCATCATGGAAGTGTGGAAGGAGCCCCTGCATTGCCACCCTTCCACCTGCAGACGGCGCTCATGCGCTGGGCCTTGGCACATGGCTGACCTAGTTTTTTCCAGATGAAGAAGTAGGCTGACGCTCAGAGGGGCAGACAATGGCAATGAACATCAAAGGCAGGAATTGCAGGAAGTCAAACCTGCCCCCCCCCCGGGGCCTGGGGTTGCAGAGCTTATTAGTTCTTGACAAGTGTGGGCAGAGCTAGAAAGACAGAGAAGGGGGCCGGGGAATACTGTTGCGTTTTGGGGATAACATTTTTAAAGCCCCAGAAGAGGAAATAGTCCACCTGTGTAACTAATAATACAATTGATTAATTTATGGATTATGAAGCTTGACATTCTATTCTTTAACCTTCTGCATGTGCAAAAAAAGTAAACATTACCAAATAAATTTTGCAAAGCAAGAAAATGGGTGCAACATTTTTAATTTTTTGCAGATCTTAGCAGGAACCAGCTTGGAGGAAGGGAGTGGGAGATTTTCCTTTCTTCTGACATCAGCATAGGGATTTTCTTTAGTATCATGACTGGAGCATGGAGGGTTAAACTTCACCCCCCCTGCAGTGGAAATAGTGCCCCTCTTGGCTTAATTGTTAATTAATTAATTTATTTGTTACATTTATACCCCACCTTTCCCCGAAGGAGCTCAGAGTGGCATACATAGTTCTCCCCCTCCTCATTTTATCCTCACAGCAACCCTGTGAGGTAGGTTAGGTTACAGGGCCCTGTAATGTTGGGGCTGGTGGGATTTGTAGTCCAAAATGCCTGGAGGGCACCAGGCTGGGGAAGGACAATGTTCAGCCAGCACTTTCCCCATCTTCAAAGGCTCTTACCACCCCCAAGCTGCAGGTGCGAAGCTGAGCTTGAGAAAAGCAGGCTTTCCTAAAGCGTCCCAGAGAGTTCGGAACAGAAGCATGATTTTCACTGGGGACTTCACAGCTGCCAGGAACCACTATAATCTGCCAAGTTTCACTCTGTAGCATGTTAGGTACATAATGTTCCTTCCATAACTCAAATTCTGAAGGAGAAAAACATTGTTTCCCTGTGCCTAAAAATTAAATTATTGCAGCTGAAGCTACTAAGATGCTACTGGGTTGTAGCCAGCTACGATCTACTCAGAGCAGATGCACCGGAATGAAGGAAACTATGTTATGTCCACTAATTTCATGGGGTCTATTTGGAATGTGGCTAACATTGGAAATAAACCATTGCTAATTTAACAGGGGTATGTGCGTGTGTGTCATATGTGTGACATATGTGTGTGAAGGCACAACCAGATGCCTTCATCTGCCCCAATTGCAACAAAACAGGTATCTCCCATAACAGTCTCTACAGCCAGAGCAAGCTTCCAACAGTTTGACCTCACCCCCAAAGGTGTACTCTTCCATTGTTTCCAAGACAGGTGGATGCCAACCAACATGCGTTAACATATATGCTATCAATAGTAACTGATACAAACTATCAGTATCAACTGGCATTAGACTGACTAGAGTGGTGATGCCCTGATGTGCATTTTTGCTCCTGTGTTGTTACTGTGGCTGCTTTGGGCATGCTTACATGGGGAAAGGACATACACAAATAGAAATAATAAGGATATTAATAATGATGGTGTCTCTAATGCTGCCAAGGAGTTAGAGTAGATGACCCTTTGAGTCCCTTCCAACTCTATAATTATATGATTAGATAAAACGTGCCTGGTGACTAAAAGAAGGGTGTGTGTGTGTGTGTGCTCTGCTGCTCACCTGCACTTCACAGGCAGCCTGCAAATGGAAGATCTTGTAGAAGGCTTCTTCAACCGTGTCTCCCAAGGCCACCACACCATGATTCCGCAACACTAGAACCTGCCAAGAGAAGGAAGGAGAAAGGGTCCGCAAAAATGGCGAAAGCCATAGGTGCTTCTCAATTCTGTATAATTTTCTTTTTCTTTTTTAATAATATATTTTATTGATTTTATCATTTAAAAACAAACTTAACAAACATCATTAACAACATCAAATCTTTGTTTAGCCTGGGCCTCTTCAGTTGTGATTCCTGCATTGCAGGACCTTGGGGTTCCTTCCAACCCTACATTTTGTTGATTCTCTGACATGCCACAGAGGATGCTGAAGCCTGACTGCTCCCTCTCAACCCTCACCTTGCAGGTGGGCCCTAGACACTTCTGCAACTCAATTCTGTCTGCTTCTTCCTCCATCTCCCCGTTGAAGTCAAAGTACACCATGTTCCCTGCCAGCAGTGCATCGTGGGAAATGGGCAAGAGGCCGTGCTTCATGGCAGACACCTGGGAAGGAAGAGAGAGCAGAGACAGAGGCAAAGATGAGCAGGTAGAGTCGTCCCTTGTCGTTCCGTCGACGCATCTACACTGTGCCTTGAATGGGCAACAGAGGTAGACCTGACCTTTGCACCGTAGGTTACATCCCAGGCATGCCAGAGTCAGAGATTTCTTTGCCTGCATCTCTCCATCTCCCCTTCCAGGCAAGCGAGAGGCATCCTAGTGCAAGGGCAACTTCCAGCCAGGCAAAAGCACTCGGTGGCATGAAGTGCCTTTTACCAACTGCAGTTGTTTCAACAGTTGTGGCCATTCCTGGACTAGGGAAGCCTGGGCACGGTGGTTCACTGGCTACCTCAAGCCTGGATTACTGCAGTGCACTCTATGTGGGGCTTCCCTTGTACTTGATCCGGAAGTTTCAGCAAATGTGCAATGCTGCAGCATGATTGCTGACAGGATCGAGGCCTTGTCAGCATACAACACCTGCGTTCATAGATCTGCACTGGTTGGCAACTTGCTACCAGGCCAGGTTCAAGGTGTGACTATAAAGCCTGTTTTATATGTGAGATGGCCTTACCCCGCCTGTGCCCACTCGACTGCTTTGAATGGAACTGGCACTGTTACAGGGGCTACATAATACCCCTTCCACATCTCTAAGGACGCCATCTTTTAGTGTGGCATCACCGACACTTTGGAACTCCTTGCCTATTGACATCAACCTTCACTGTACTCTTTCGGGCGCCTGCTAAAACATTTTTTTGTTTAGACAAGTCCACCCAGATGCTTAGAAAGTTGTTGCGAGCCTTGTCGGTGGTTGCACAGGAGTCGTGAGTTTCTGCTCTCCTTCCACCCACCCACAAGCCTGGAATCTAGCCATTTTCTGCCCCTTCCCTTAACACAGGGGTGCCCAAACTTTTTTCAAAGAGGGCCAGATCTGATGAAGTGAACAAGCATGAGGGCCAACCAAAGTTGTTGAGCTTTGTTTTACTATTTTACCCCAAAGCTGTTGAGCTTTTTTTTTTTAGGATTTTACCCTAGGAAATAAACTGTCACAGGGGCTGGATTAAACTGACCGGCGGGCTGAATTAGGCCCCCAAAATGGACTTTGGACATGCCTGCCTTAACACCTTCCAACACTTTTGACCAACATCCCCTCTGGGCTTTATAAGCCACAACCTGGGGATCTTGCAATGGAGTCAGGCTACTTTCTCAGAGGTAGAAACACCTGGGTTTTATTTGGGGACCTCCTGGCCAGAGGACACAGTCCCCTGCAGTTTTCCCAAAGACTGCAAAACAGTGCAAGAGTCCTTTATCCATCCAGCTCCTTCAGGGAGGTGGAATCTACCAGCCAATCTACTTAAGGCTTCAGCTGACTGTAGCTCTTTGCAGAGACTACAGCCCCCATAGCTGACTCAGAAGCTGTCCAAGGTCCTGATCTTGACTGAGCCTAGACTTTGACTGGACCCTGCCTGATTCCTGGCCATAGAACCAGGTGCAGGGATTCTGTTCCTCTTCCCTGTCTCATTTGCTGCTTTGTGGTTTCCTCTAAACATCTCATTTCTCTTCTCCTGTCACCTCTGCTGCCTTATTGCCCCCTTGGCGTACAGCTGGAGAGGATTTCCCCCTAAAACTCAGAGCCACTGCATAGTTAAACTATAGAACTCCCTCCCACAGGAGGCAGTGATGACCACCAACTTGGATGGCTTGAAAAGAGGATGGGACAAGTTCGTGGAGTAGAGGACTATTGGTGGCTACGAGCCATGGTGGCTGGGCTCTGCCTCCACAGTTGGAGGCAGTTGCTGGAAACCACAGGAGGGGACAGCGCTCTTGAGTTTGAATCCTGCTTGCTGGCTTCCCAGAGGTATCTGGTTGGCCCCTATGAAGACAAGATGCTGGCCTGATCCAGCAGGCACTTCTAATGTTCTTCTTTGAATAAACTCAAAAGATGCCCTGGTTTACATGATGCCTTCCAGATAGCACTGTTGGGTTCAGTGTTGGGCATCCTGAATACTGTGAAACTGGGGTCCCCCCGACTATTCCTAAGACCACCTCCCATTCAGAGTCTCCCGGAGTCTCTGCAGTGCACAAGGAGGGATGGAGAGGCCAAGCTGTTCCAAGCTTAATGCTCTTCTATAAATCAGCCTCGGAGCCAGCCCAAATGTCTGGGCAGGAGGCTCTGTCTGCTGCTTCTCGTTGCTCTGTCAGCAAGACGAATGGACGGCGTTCCTTACTGCGGCAGTGGATGGCGTGTGCAAATGGATGATGCATCTCACGTCTGGTCTGGCTGCATAGATGGCAGAGTGCAGGCTGAACCAACGGGTATCTACTGGGAAGCTGGTGCTGCCTGCCTCCACCACTTCTCCCAGGATGTTCACTTTAACCTGTAGTGCAAAAGAAAAGGTAGAAGCACAGATGGGTGAGAAGTGTGGGGTGAGAAGTTAGGGTGCTGAATTGCACCCTAAAGGTGATGCCTGCATGACACCTTCCTTTTGGGGATAGACGGGGTAGGGGACACAGTCTTCCCCAAACCAGGTGGCAAGCTAGGTTGACATGTGCCATGAGAAACACATTATTGACAATATTCAAGGCTCATGGCAATCCCGCTACAATCCTCTCACGAGGGAGTCTGCCTGCTGCATCTCTGCATGAGTCACTGCTCTGGTTTTGCGAGCTTCCAACAATACGCACTGTGAATGAGTGAGCCAATTGCACCTCATGCAGAGACACAGTGGAGCTTCTCAACCTCACTGGAGGCTGACTCTTCCACCTCTGCATAAGATACTCTTCCAGACTTGCAGACTTCCACTCAGGTCTAAAGATGCGGCAGAAGTTTCAGCCGTCAGATGCTCTGCTTGTTGTATCTTTGTGTGAGTCATTGATCTGCGAGTGCCACCTGGCTGGGCAGAGGAAAGCCCAAGGCAGTGACTTTGCAGAAATACAGAGGACTGGAATTGACCCCCCCCCCCGCCAAGGACAGGCAATTCTTACCCTTACCCATTCTAAGAAGAAATCTTTTCAGGCACAAGAGTGACAGGTACTTCCCATTTTAATTCAGACCCAGAGTGTGCCCCATTATCAGAATTCTGCACTTTCTCATTTTATCCCCTCTCAACCCACACCCAGCCCCAGCAATCCTTTGCACATCTGACAACAAAATATGAAACAGAGACCTCACCCTTCCAAGCCACTCTGCAGTTGGTGATTCCTTGGGTTTTATAAGACTTACACTAGCCTCCTCCAACCTCCAGGTATTTTAGTGTCCAATTCCTATCAGCTGACCAAGTCATTTGCCCTCCATGATGCCAAGGGAACTGGGGGCGAAGACTCATGATGTGTTGTCTGACCCTCAAGGCAGATGGTGCACTTATTTATTAATAATGCCTTAAGCGTGAAGATGCTCAAACCCTCAAGTTAGCCAGCTGTGGAAATGGAGAGAGGGAGAGGGGTCTTGTGTGCTCACCAGGCTAGAAGCTGTAACTTCAGGACAGGAAAGGCCCACAGGGCAAATCAGGAAGTGGTCCTGTTCTTTGCTGACTCTCAGCTGTGAAAGGAAGACAAGAAGAGAATGGTGAGCTCAAGTCTCCATTTCCTTGGGCTCCTGTGGCCTCCTTCTTCCCTAGGGAAATTAAGGTCAGAAGACTCTTCCATTCATTTCGTTATTTCCCTCTGAGTCTTCATCCACCTTTAAGACACCGTTTATTTCTGCCATTTCTTACTATAAGATCCCAGGATGGCTTACGACAATATACTGTAAGTTACCGTTATAAAAACAGATAAAACAATTACAGGTATAAAAACAAGTAAAACTGTTCCAGTCCGCTCAGTACGGTGTAAATTATGCCAAAGAGGTGGGTCCCACAAAACAAAAACAAAACACACCCTAACTGCAAAGAGTGAAGAGGCCTGTCTGGTGAAACCTATACAATGCATCTGGTGAAACCTATACAATGAACACCTCTGTGGGGAGGGAGGTCCACAGCTTAGTGGCTACCACAGGGGAAGTCCTCTCCTGAGCTGCCATTTCCCGCGCTTCTGAGGGTGGCGGAACTTCCAAGAGGGTCAGCAGAGATGGAGACTCAGGGCTTTAAATACTGTTACACGTCACCACAAACTTTGAGTGTTGAAAGACTGACTCCAGAGTTTCCATGCACTTATATTCCTTGGAATGAAGGTCAGCAAAGGCTGTGATGTCTTTAAGATAATCTGGTTTTATTTACACATGCATACAACCTGCGCATAAGATGGAAGAGCTCGCAGCATCAGTACCCCAACAGATTTTGCTTCTCTGTTAGTCACGGCTCTGGATCCAGCACAGAGCAAGCAGGTCTCTGTGTCTTCAGCTTCCAGCCTGCTTCCATCTCAGCCCTTTCACACACATGCTGGCTATTGTTCTCCTACCTAGAAGCTAGGTGAGGGGGGTGGAGGAAAGAGGGAGCTTAGCCTCTCACATCACTTAGCTGTAGCTTTTGCACCCTAGCTTATTCTTTTGGGATGCTGATGGGGACACTTAAGTGGCCTGTTAAGGTCCCAGTCTTAAAAAGAAACTTGTCTGACCAGTTCAGCAACCACCTGTTAGATTTTAACCCTCACTGGGTAAAGGAGCCCAAGAATTAGAAGGGACTCAGGACATCATCCAAACTGACCCCACCAAACACACAACAATATCATTGCAAGGACCTTCTTGGGCCTGGAAACAAACTGGCGCACCGTTGCCTTGAGCCAAAGGGGATAAAGTGGGTCTTGACCAAGAAAAAGGAGATTTCAAGGCGTCTTGTTTCTTGGCCACTGAAGGAGCCCCTGAGCAAAGTGGGTGGCAGGGAAGGGGTCCCTCACCGTGACGCAGGTGCTGCTGAGCTGCGCCCAGCCATAGAGATCCAGCAGCCGGTAGACGCTGCTGACTTTGCAGCGCATGAGCCTCTCCCCTTTGGCGAAGGACGTGGAGTCAATGCCCTGGAGGTCGTTGATGGGGGTCACCGCGGAGAGGTCTGTGGGAGAGAAAGCGCACAGGAGGGGTCAGCTGGTTAAACAAACACAATCAAGGCATCACTGGAGCTGGGCGAGACAGTCCATTTGCATGTTCCACCCATGGCTCTGGAAAAGCACATTGGCTCTCACTTTCCTGCATTCCTTGTGGATGATTTAATTTTCTATTTGAAACAGAGTTGGGGAACCTATTTGACGCCACAGGACACATCCTTATCCAGATAGGTCTTGCAGACCAAATTTGACAGGTGGGTGGGAAATTGCCTGATGTCACAATGATGCCAGATGCAATGTGCTTTGAAGTTCTGAAATGGGGACTTCAAAGCACCATTTAAGGTACTGCTAAAATGAAGTCCCCCCTCCTGGCTTTAGCAGAGGACTATGAATCAGGAAGAACATGTGAAGAGCCTGCTGGGTCAGGCCAATGGCCCATCTAGTCCAGCATCCTGTTCTTGCATTGCTGCCTCTGACCATGACAGCAGAGAACAGCCATTGTGGCTCATAGCTATCAATAGTCCTCTCCTATATGACTTTGTCTAATCCTCTTTTAAAGCCATGCAAGTTGGTGGCCATCACTGCCTCCTGTGGGAGTGAGTTCCATAGTTTAACTCTGTGCTGTGTGAAGGAGGACTTTCCTTTATCTGTCTTGAAGGTTGGCATCAGATGCCCTGCTAAAATGGAGGGGGAACACTTGATGTAAGTGACTTTCTGAGTCAGGAAAGCGTTTGCATGGAAACTGGTCAAACTGAGCAGGGAGTTAAATCCTGCTGCTTTGGTTACATGCACCTGGAAACAGGCATGGGCAACCAATGCAGGATTTAATCCTGACCTTCTGGCCCACCAGCTGACCTTACAACCATTTGGCCAGGCCAAACCATCACTTCCTCCTACCATTTCAGGAGAAAGACCCTCCCTCACTGGCCGCCAAGTATCTCAAGGGACAGGATGGAGAGAGAGGGAGGCGGCCAGGAATTGTGGCTGGGGTGGAGGTAGCTGCAGAACGAAGAACTGGATCCCTTTTGGGCCTGGAGGCTCATGTGTTAGGTGGGTGGGGGTTCTGCAGAAGTGAATGCTAGGAGAAATGCGTGGGTCCACCAAATTCAAAACAAGGTTGAAAAGTGGGGGGGGGGGGCGTCCCATGAGAAGGCCAGGTCAGGGTACAGCATGGGGCAAAAGGCTGAGCACAGTCAGGCCATGCTGTAGTCAATGGGGCCGCATTCACACCATACATTTAAAGCACTGTGACACCACTTTAAACAGTCATAAAGGTAAAGGTAAAGGGACCCCTGAGCATTAGGTCCAGTCATGTCCGACTCTGGGGTTGCAGCACTTATCTCGCATTACTGGCCGAGGGAGCCGGCGTACAGCTTCCGGATCATGTGGCCAGCATGACTAAGCCGCTTCTGGCGAACCAGAGCAGTGCACGGAAATGCCGTTTACCTTCCTGCCAGAGCGGTACCTATTTATCTACTTGCAATTTGTGCTTTCGAACTGCTAGGTGGGCAGGAGCTGGGACCGAGCAACGGGAGCTGACCCAGTCGCAGGGATTCGAACCGCCGACCTTCTGATCAGCAAGCCCAAGGCTCTGTGGTTTAACCCACAGCGCCACCTGGGTTAAACAGTCATAGCTTCCCCCCCAAAAAACTTCTGGGAGCTATAGTTTGTTAAGGGTGCTGAGTGTTGTTAGGAGACCCCTTCCCTGTTCCCCTCCCTGAGCTACCGTTCTCCGTGGAGAGGGGCTGATTATTAGACCACTCTAGGAATTGTAGTTCTGGGAGGGGAATAGGGGTCTCTTCACAACCCTCAGCACCATATATATTCTTTGGGGGAAGCCATACGTGTTTAAAAAGTGGTATGATATTCCTGCAGATGTAATGGTGTGAATGTCACCTGTGTGGTGGCCAGGAGGTCTGTGTTTATGTGAGGCACAGGCAGATTTGTAGGCAAGAGGAGGAAGGGAGGAGGAAAGGGGCTGAGGAGACGGAGAAAGTGCTTTGGCACCAGACTCATTCATACAAGGGATGCCAACTTACTCAAGGGCGAAGGCGGGAAGACGGAAGGGGCAGTGCTGGCCATGAAGTCTGCAATCTGCCGGAGGGCCCAGATATTGGAGTTGTTTCCTTTCTTCATTTGCTCCTGGATGAGGCTCTCCAGCTCCTCCCTGAAAGACTGGGGTGGGGGAAACCCACAGAGACCCTGAATGATCCAGGCTGCAGCACCTCTGAGTCCTCCTCCTCTGTACCCTTCACACTCTGACATTCGCTTGCTCAAGAATGACCACTTCATTCATTTGGATATTCAGGAACCAGAGAAGACCCTTTCATCTGCCCAGGAAGATTCTCTGGCTGGTCCGAAAGTGGTCATTCTTACAATAAAGGGAGACTTCATTGTAAAACCACTGCAGGGCAGGCCCACCCATGAGAAGTGGTGCCAGCATTGCCACTGTTTTTTTGGGCAAGATCTTGAGAGATCTCACCCACATCCCGCAAGATCTTGCCAGAACCAACCTCTGCTCAACTAGGTAAGGGATGTTTTGGCGGCAGGGCAGCGTAGCATTTCCTGTTTCACCTCAAGTGGTGAAATGGGATGAATCATCCCTGAACCACTGAATGACTCTGGATTCAATCACAGTAATGGCTTTCTATCCCATTGCAGCTGTTAATTAACTTCACAGCGCTGGGATCATCGTTAATCTTTAAGGTACCCACATAATTTGGGGAAATGAGAAGTGGAATTGTAACATTTATTGGTTTGCATAGCTGTGTGTGTGTGTGTGGTAAAAGGGAGGGAGGGGGCCTTTCCTATTGCCAGAAGTCAGAAGCCCTTATTGATCAACTGAAAATCACTCAGGAGATCAGCTAGTAGACCCAAATATGCACAGGTCCTGGATCAAGCACAGGAGGAAAGTTTGAACAAAGGAATGTAAGAAGAGCCTGTTGGATCAGGTCAAGGGCCCATCTATTCCAGAATCCTGCTCTCAAATTACCCAACTCTGTTCTAAAGGGGACCACCCAAAAAGTATTTGGGGCACCTGTAGCCAGTGCCGGATTTACGTATAAGCTAAACAAGCTATAGCTTAGGACCCCACTCTCTTGGCGGCCCCCCAAAAATGTAAAGGGAAAAAATTCAACAATTACTTTGATAAAATACATATTTTGTTATGTGCAAATGGCTTTAGATACCTATTGTTTCTGAGGGGAATGGCTCTGCCTTGCTGCACAATGTCCCCCCGCCCTGTCAAATCTGGCTTGTACCATTGAGGTGGGTCATACTCACAGGGCTTTGCAGAATCATGGTGACCCTTTTCTTCTGCTCCATCAGGTTGAAGTCTTGGCGCAGGTCGGCAGCCATGTTCCTGATGCGCAGGTACTCAGGGTCATCTTCTGAGAACCGGTCGAAGTAATGCTGGCTTTGAGTGGGGAGGGAGGAGACCTCCTCAGGGATGGTCTCGCTGCTCATTTTGGATTTTCTAGTCTACTTTGGGGACCTGCACAAACAAAGATGGAAAGGCCAATTGCATCCTCTCTTTCTAAAATCCTTTCCCCCCCAAATCATTTTTATTAAGGTTTTCAATACAACAAAATCACATTGAAACATTCCAAATTACATTTCAAATTATTTATCCAATTATCAATAATAAAAAAAGAAGAAGAAAAGTTCCAGTTCTGCCAATTATTATTTAAATTTATTTTGAGGTTTCCCATGCTTCAAACTCCGGAGTTATCTAATCAACTATTTGTCCTTGCTTTTTACCCTTCCTATATTTTCACAGCCTCTGATGTATTCCAGCAAGCAAGATAAATCATAACAAACAATGTCCCTGTGTGGATTTAAGTCCATATTTCATCACCGTACGATCGCCTTGCCTCTTGGCACTCTGATTCCAAAAGCCAAATCACGGACAGTCGCCATCTTCATTCAGTCCCGATAACATCCAAACCTCTTTTTCCACAGCTGCTGTTCACCTGTCTGCTTTTCACTTATACCTTTCCAGGAGGGCTTGCCAATCTCTCTCTAAAATCCTAGAACCATAGAAGTGCAGAGCTGGAAGGCACTCCCGAGGGTCATCTAGTCCAAATGTCTGCAATGCAGGAATCACAGCTGAACAATCCCTGACAGATGGCCATCCAACCTCTGAGAGTCCATCACCTTCCAATGGAGTCCATTCCACTGCCAAACAGCTCTTGCCCTCAGAAAGTTCTTCATCGTGTTTAGTTGGAATCTCCTCTGCACACCTTCCAGCTCTAATATCAACACAGCAATGTAAGGGACCACATGAAACCGGTCCTGAGAGATCTATATTGGCTCCCAGTACGTTTCCGAGCACAATTCAAAGTGTTGGTGCTGACCTTTAAAGCCCTAAACGGCCTCGGTCCTGTATACCTGAAGGAGCGTCTCCACCCCCACCGTTCAGCCCGGACACTGAGGTCCAGCGCCGAGGGCCTTCTGGTGGTTCCCTCACTGCGAGAAGCAAAGCTACAGGGAACCAGGCAGAGGGCCTTCTCGGTAGTGGTGCCCGCCCTGTGGAACGCCCTCTCAGCAGAGGTCAAAAATATAAACAACTATCTGACATTCAGAAAATACCTGAAGGTAGCCCTGTTTAGGGAAGTTTTTAACCTGTGATATGTTAATGTATTTTAATATCTGTTGGAGGCCGCCCAGAGTGGCTGGGAGGACCCAGCCAGATGGGCGGGGTATAAATAATAAATTATTATTATTATTATAAGGAAATTGCCCAAGTCGCCCAGCCCCCTTTCCCAGAATCCAGCACTTTAATATCAGAATGCACCTCTTGACAATGCTTGAGGGGGTTTATATACTTCTACGATCACAGGGGGAAGTGGGCAGGGTGTGTGTGTGTGTGGGGGGAGCTGCAGGCTGAGTAACAAACAACTGCAGCTTTATCGGGATATCAGGCTGACAGAAAGCCTCGGTGTAAATTACACATTGCAGCAAATCTTCTCTGTTCATTATTGCTAAAAACGTTTAATTACAGCCAAGGAGCCCAGATGGCATGTGGCTTGAAGGCAAAAGCACGTGAGTCTCTTACTTCCAGCAAGAAGAGTAGGCAGAAAACCTAGCGAGACCTGAAACTACTCATCTGGTCGCCTGTGGCAAGGAAGAATCTTGACCAGGGGACCAAGCCTAACAAAAAGCCACAAATTACTTACTCAAAGTATATGTGGTCAGGGAAGGAAGAGAACATTATTTGCATGGTTGTAATGCTCTTATTGCACTATTTACAAGCAGCTGGGTCAGCCTAAGTGTTTGGTGCCACATAAGAGTCTCCCTCCCAGCAGAACATCCAGCACAATCACCCCCCCCCCATGTCTGTGAAGGCTGCCAGGAGGATATGCTGTTCCCTTGTGTGCACTAGGTCAGACTTGCTCCATTCCCTTCTGCCATCCCCCATGGCACCCGTAATCTGCCAGCTGAGAGGATCTGCTTCCCTTGGTCTCATGGTATGGCCAGCCCCTGGCAAACAGGGCTGCAAACAGGAAAGGTGTGCTCTTTCTCCCTCTCACAGCTACACATGCACATCAATCTCTGACTTTTGTCCTCTGGGTTTCTGGGGGTTCTCCTGTTGTTATTCTGTCTCTCACAGCTACAATAAACCTACCATTAAAATTATGGGCTGGTCATTTCTTCGTCAGAGGGCAAACGGGCAAATTTAGCAGGGTTATCAAATACTTTCCCCCTCACTGTATATAAAGCCTTTAACAGCTTGGGACCAGTTTACCTGTGAGGTCGCCTTGCCCATATATGCCCACCTGACAGCTTTGATTGGCGAGACTGGCTCTGTTACAGGTGACACATAAGACCCCTTCCGCGTTTGTATGGAATCAATCTTTTAGTGCAGCAGCAGCAGCAGCTACACTCTGGAACTCCCTGCCTCTTGACAGCAGTCAGGCTCCTTCACTGAACTCTTTTCAGCACTTGCTAAAACCTTCTTTGTCAGACAAACCTACCCAGACATTTGGAAAGTTCATACAGGTTTCGATCTGTTTTTAGTCTACTGTTATGTCAACTTTTCAAATGTCTGGAATTTTTGCTGTTGATTCTTCGTATTTTGTTCATTGATTTTCAGTGCATAAACACAGTTAAGTCTTCTTACTAATAATGGTTTTGTTTTTGTTTTTTTTACAGTCAAGCAGTGTATAAATTTTATGAAATAATAATAATAATTATTATTATTTATTATTATTTATACCCCGCCCATCTGGCCGGGTCTCCCCAGCCACGTCTGACCTCTGTAAATGCCAACAAGGGTTTTGCCACCAAGTACTAAGTCATCTTTTGCAAAGGGATCAAATACTTATTTCATTCATTACAATGCACATCAATCTCTGACTTTTGTCTTCTGGGTTTCTGGGGGTTTTCCTGTTGTTATTCTGTCTCTCACAGCTACAATAAACCTACTGCGAGAAGCAAAGCTACAGGGAACCAGACAGAGGGCCTTCTCGGTAGTGGCGCCCGCCCTGTGGAACACCCTCCCATCCCATGTCAAAGAGATAAATAACTACCTGACATTTAGAAAACACCTGAAGGCAGCCCTGTTTAGGGAAGTTTTTAATGTGTGATATTTTAATGTATTTTAGTGTTTGTTGGAAGCCGCCCAGAGTGGCTGGGGGAACCCGGCCAGATGGGCGGGGTACAAATAATAAATTATTATTATTATTATTATTATTATTACCATTAAAATTATGGACTGGTCATTTCTTCGTCAAGAGGACAAACGGGCAAATTTAGCAGGGGATCAAATACTTTCCTCCCCTCACTGTACTAATAGTAACACCACAAACTTTGCCCAGAAGCAAATTGGCAGCCAGTGCATGTCCCTCAGCAACAGTGCCATGTGCTCACAAGGCCTTATGGAGCACGTCCTCTGCCACACAGGACTATGGAGCAGAATTTCATGCCTTGGGCCTCTGGGTTTGCATGTGTGCGTCTGGGGCACATCTCTCACTCTTCTGTCTAAATATTTGAACACGTGCTGGCTGTTAGCATTGATGTACGGACCAAAAACCCAACACACACTGTGTTCACACAACATTCCTTTATAGAATCAATGGAGACGGAGTGCTTGTTTCCCCCCCACATAGTCTGTTCAGATCCAGATACATTGCACAATATTCTTGCTTCCTGAGAAACTGGTTTCATTTTGAAAATAAGAACTCAGCTCGATTCTGCATTACTCTGCAGCACATCCATCTGAAAACAGAGGAAGACAGGCGCAGGTGGTTTGGACAATGGGGTGTGTGTGTGTCTCTGCCCCCACCCAATGATGTCGTGGGTGAGCATATACCAAGATCACAACCCCCACTGCCTTCTCTATTCACCTGGGGCAAATTGAAAAAGCAAGGATAGCCTAATCAAAGGGAGGATTTTTAATTGCCAAACCCAACATTGTGGGTGGCAGGATCTAGACCAGGGGTCAGCAACCTTTTCCAGCCGTCCCTCAGACCTTGTGGGGGGCCGGACTATATTTTGAAAAAAAATATGAACGAATTCCTATACCCCACAAATAACCCAGAGATGCATTTTAAATAAAAGCACACATTCTACTCATGTAAAAACATGCCGATTCCCAGACCGTCAATGGGCTGGATTGAGAAGTTGATTGGGCCGCATCCGGCCCACGGGCCTTAGGTTGCCTATCCCTGATCTAGACTCAATCTGGATGGAGAACAGCAAGCCGAGGATGAGCATGAACAATGCTGGATTGAGTAAAAAAATATACATTTTTGTCTGACAAACAAGTCACTGTGTACACAGCCCCAGTGTTGGGGAGTGTAATGCATTTGTGGGTAATCACAGAATTGTCGAGTTGGGAGGGATCCCAAGGGTCATATAGCCCAACAAATCACAAATGTCGAGATTTGAAAAACACACATGGAAGAGGCTATTGAGAATTTAAAAGTAAGAGGCACATATAATGAAAAGTTATGACTCTGCCGTGTGCTTTTCCGTCCTGCTTTGAACCCCTCAGCCTGGGTGCTCATGTCCCTCCCCAGGCTGGAACATTAGATGAGCTGCTCTGGGGATCCTGAATTCAGACAAGACTTTTGCTTTCTGTGTTTGGATGGAGACTTCTCTCGAACTTTGCCGAACAACCACTTTCTTTTTGCCTCCTACTCTTCCAAGGCAGTGCCATCGTTACCGTTGCCTGGTAACCCAGATGCACCAGTACTTAAAAATAAAGATCTGAGTAGGATTAAGAGAGGAGGGAAGCTGGAAAGGTCTTCCTGTCTTTCAGCCAGGTGCCAGTTGTGATGGGAAGGGCCACTAAGGAAAAGGGGATATACCGGTATATATGATATATGATATCAGAGAAGTAAAAAAAAAAAATGCCTTGGGTAGGTCTGCTCACATGGTTTAGCCATCATCTAACTTTCATGCAAGGTTATTGCATGCTTGCAAAATAAACAAGTAAATAAATAAAATCCCCCAGCATTTGAGCAAGCAGAACTGCTAGAAAATTTCCCACAATAGGGGCCGGCAGGAGGAATTGTGTCTGCAAAACCCCTCTTTTGTGTCGCCCTTGACACAGAGCTGCGCTTGCACATTCTTGTCGACCCAGATTGCTTTTAGCTGGCTGCCTGCCAGCCTCTCTGTCCTGCAAACAGCTCTTAGTCCGCACCGCAGGATGGTCACTAGTTCAAAGCTTGTCCTCACATGACTGCCTTCTGAACTCAGGCTGGACCCCATCTCCCTCTGGCAAGGTTTGGAGACTGGTGGTGTCAAAGGCCACCTCTGACTGTGCTGTTCCAATGCATAAGGAAGGCCTGTGTCACCTGGGGGACTTGCCCTCTCCTGACACCTTTTGCAGCCTTAAAGGGCTTAACAGTATATAATAATCTGAAAGGCTTGCAGATGGCTAAAAGGTTACAGCTACACCCTGGTGCTTAGACTAGGGGTCGACAAACTATGGTCCATGGGCCGGATTTTTCCAAACTTTCGGATTTGAAAATAAGGGATGCCACGAGGGCGGTGCAATGGCACCAAGTAGCCTCGCCACCCTGCGCTCCAGAGGCTGCACGCGAACGGGTGAGCGAAAGAGCGAGCGCGTAGACGGCAGGCAGGCTGTCTGTCTGGTTGGGCGTGAGGGTCTGGCTGCACAAGGCATGCAAGCTCCGCCCCCAGTCGGTCTCAGACTCCTTATTGGCAGCCGAGCAACGCAGCTGAGGAGCCTCCCTGGCCGGCAGGGAGGGAGAGGAGCTGCTTCCTTTGAAATCTGGGAAATTTATGGGATATCAACAATCCAGGATAGCAGCAGGGAAACGACATTGGAATAAGGGAGTTTCCCACAAAAAAGGGAGGGTTGACAGCTATGCCCCCCAGTGTTGCTTCCACCTTCTCCATTTTGGGGGAGAGATGTGGAATTGCAGCCCCAAATGTAGGGTTGAGGCTTGGTGTGAGGTTTGAGAGAGGTAAGAAGCAGGCAGCCGTGGGGAAGAGGAGAAATGGGCAGCTCTTGGCAGTGGCAGCTCTGCTGGGACCCCCAGCAGGTGCCCCACCTTACCAACCCGTGATGCCAGCTCTGGATTCAGCATCTGGCCTCCAGGACTCTGGAAGGCACAGCACCCCATCAGGCCTGGAGTTAAACACCCAGCCTGGCCCTAACACACACACACACACACACACACACAGAGCTTCATCCTTCCTCCACTGTCTCTTGGGGGCTCTGTCTCGGAAGGAGAAAGTCATTGATACCCAGGCTGCTGCTCTCCCCAGCTTTTAAATATCTGTCACCCCAGGCAGCTTGAACATGGCTAGGCTGCCCAGTTCTGCCTATGGCAACCATGTGCCTCCACTCTCAGACACAAAGGGCCCATTGTCAAGGATCCCAGATGAGGAGGAGTCTCTCTCCGCGCGTCGCTTGAAAACCCAGGAGGAATCCGCAGATGGCAGATGTGAACGGAAGACAATCAGGCAGATCACGAAACGGCATGCCGCAGCCCAGAAGGGTGTGTGACAGCAGCACATTCAGGCAAGGAGGGCTGGGAGCAGTCTGGGGCCACAGGGCATGTTGGCGTATGAGCCAGCTCTGGCATATGGTGCTTTGGCAATCTCATTGTGCCAGGCAGCGGGCGGCAGCCAGATTGTCTTACACGGTGCAGCAGAGTTGTCCGGGGCGGGGGGGAGCTGGAGTTTTTACAGGAGAAGAGTCCCCTGGGAGTGGGAGGTGGAAGGCAAACAGTGAGGGAGCAAGGAGAGCTGGGAAGATTCTCTGAGCATTCTCTTTCCCTAGGTTGGAGTCGGAAATTCTGTCTGCAAAGCAGAGACCCTAGGAAAGGTGGGAGTGGGCTGGCCGGGGGCTCTGCAATCTGGGATTCTCATCCTGGGATTCTCTTAGCAAATGATAGGGCTCAGTTATCTTCATGCTTTCATTTTCTGCCCTATTGGATTGCCCCAGCAACAACTCCACAGATGCCGTTCCATAACAGGATGGCATCTACACATGCATGCATGCAAACAAACATACACACACTTCATAAGGAGTTTAATTCTAGAATCCTCTCCAGCAGCCTGTCTTGTTATAGCTGCAGTTGTAATGTAAGAAAATGTGAAAGCTTGCCAAAAGGAAGGAAATAAAAAATGGCGGAGGAGGTTGCAAAATAAAATTCAGGGAGCTCAGAGTTTCTTGGGGGATTAAAAAAAAACCCTCCTTTTTGCTACTCATGCTGAGAACAACTTGCTATTTGCAAAATTGCACCTACATCCGTTTCTCATTAATGACAATGCATAAGAAATGTACCTCTTGAGATTCAGGAAAAGGAGATCATGGCAGCATGAGAAAGCTCTAAACTTCCTAAACATACAATGTTCCAAGCATCTTTTTTGGTTTAATAAAATTCTTGCTGGTCTTTGACCGTATTAAAGATTATTGTTTGGTTTAATAAAACAAACCATTTCCTCTTTTCTGTATCTATTTTTAAGGCAATTTTTATGGCACCCCTCTTCTCTCCCCTTCCCTTGTGAATTTAGCAATCTCTTTTGGCTCTCTGCCCCCCCCCGACTTTCTGCTGCTTGACCTCTCTGGAGGGACGGGATTCTTGGCACCAAACATTGGTAGCCTTTTTGAAGTTGATGTGACCAGTTGAGCCGGGCCTCAAAGTGGATTAATGGAATTGCCAAACAGGAGAGACGAACCAATAAAGGCAATTAAATTAAGCATCAATCATGCGTCTCTTTCCATGCGCAACCATCGCCGCATGCTCGGCCAGAGCGGGCCTCTACACCGGGCGCCCTTCTTTGGTGTGTCAATGCAATCTGCTTGCCCCTGAAAACCTCATGCTATTACAGGGTCAGGGAAAGCAACCTCCTTCCTCCTCTGAGATAAGCTACAACTTGGTTCAAAATCTTGTTGCCTGCACACCAACCTCTGAGCAGTGAGAGGTTCTAGGAGTTCCTGCACTTATCCAGGGTTTGGTTTCCTTAGCATGAAGGTCCGTGGAGACTGTGGTGTCTTTAGGATACATGGTTTTATTTACACAGACACATGACCTGAGCATAGGATGGAGGGGCTCACAGCATTAGCGCACTCATAGATCTTGTTTCCTCATTCAGTTCCCAGGGAAACCCCAGAGTCAGCTTTGGGTCCAGCACAGAGCAAGAGAAGCCTCTGTGTATCCAGATTCCAGCATCAGCCAATACTCTCACACAGCCCAGCTTCACCTATTGTTCTCCATCCTAGAATGAGGTAGCATCCAGCCAGGTGAGGTGAGAAAAGGCCCACCCATTTTTCTCTTTGCCCATACAAATGGCAGTACTTAGAATTGGCACCCATCTGCCCCTCTGAGGGTGAAGTCAAATCACTGCGTCAGCAGCACTGAAGTGATCTCCCCAGGGCACAAGCCTGGCCAGTGTGTCTGGAGGTCCTGGGCTGCTCAGATGACAAGACTCCCCTCTTGGCCTCACTGATGGGGTCCAAAGGAAAGCAGAGCGAGATGTTTGGCACCAGCTTGGCTGCAGGAGTTGCCAGATGGAGGCGTACAAGGTGCCTTCCAACTGCCTTGGGGACTCCACTCCAGATTTACTCCTTAGCTTTTTCATCTCCTGAAGATGTCCTGCAAGGTAGTGGAGGTTTGGTATCAGAGTTTTCCTTCTCCTAGATGGGCTACCTTCCCAGGTGGATGAGCCCCATTTGCCCCTCACTTCCCTCTATAGCATGTGCAGAAAGTGCCTTCTTGACTGTTGGACCCACTCTTGGTCTCGTCAACTCAATCAGCTGGAGCCTGTCTTCACACGCAGGGGAAGTCCCTAACTCACCAAGGGTTTGAGACCCATCGGCTCCCCTCACCTGGTTTAGCTGACCTGTCAAGGCCATTCCTGGGATATTCCCGCTGTCGCTTGCTGACAGCTTCCAGCAGGAACTTGTGAGAACTTAGTGCATGCTGGGGACTAAAGATGGAAGCCATCACCTTAACAAAGGAACTGCTTGGATGATCCTCCAGGAGTTCTTGTACTCCAGCTCCCATCACCGCTTTCCATTGGTCATGGTACCTGGGGCTGATGGAGTTCAACAGCAGCTGGAGGGATACAGGTCCTGGGTTGGTCAGAGGAGAGCGTAGAGCATCAACTGCACCTTAGTTTGGCAGGGTAAGAAAAGCTGTCACTGTAAAGCGGCCAGGACAGCAACCCTTTTCAGTCTCCTTTGGGGGTGGGGGGCAAATGCTGGCACTGGGTGGGGGGGAGGCAAACAGTGGGAGTAGCAACAGATGAGAATCTTAGCTTGGAATGTTGCAGAAATGCACAGAAGGAGGGAAGTTGTTGAACAACAAAGGGTTCAGCATTTCGGAGGTTAATAAAAATGGCCCGATTTCACCAGTGGGTTTGTAAAATGATATGCCACACACCCCCTCTGAAAGACACAAGGCGAAGAGGGAAAGAGACTAGATAGATGCTACCCAGATCAATAGACAAGAGCAATCAAAAAGCCACACACAACAGTCTGCAGGAGGTGCTGCTGCAAAGCTGGTCCTGCTACTACACTCTAAGGAAAACAACATGAAGCAAGGCTTCCCCAACCTCAGGGGTGGACATTGGAGCTTTAGTTGCAAAAATCACCCTGCAGGAAACTTAATTTTGGTTAGCAATCAGGAATCAGCCGGGAATATTTCTTGCGTGGCACCCTCATCCCCACACCAATGGAAAGCAAACACGTCTTCTCATTCCAGCTCCCTATGGATTGTGCCCTGTGGGTCGGATCTGTCTCCCACATATCTGCCCTTTGTTGGTATCCAAAATCCATCTCTCGACATGGCAGGCGGACTCACCTTGCCAGCTTCCAGCTTGTTTATCAAGATTTCCTGCCAGTGGAACAAACTGCTTGCTCCACACACCCAGCTCTATTTCCTTCACACTTTAAAAGGCACTCCTGCCAAAAGGTTTCTTGAAAGTGGGTAACAGATTAGAGAACTGGGCCAAAGCAAACAAGATGAATTTTAACAGGGAGAAATGTAAAGTACTACACTTGGGCAAAAAAAATGAAAGGCACAAATACAGGATGGGTGACACCTGGCTTGAGAGCAGTACAAGTGAAAAGGATCTAGGAGTCTTGGTAGACCACAAACTTGACATGAGTCAACAGTGTGATGCAGCAGCTAAAAAAGCCAATGCAATTCTGGGCTGCATCAATAGGAGTATAGCATCTAGATCAAGGGAAGTAATAGTACCACTGTATCCCGCTCTGGTCAGACCTCACCTGGAATACTGTGTCCAATTCTGGGCACACAGTTCAAGAAGGATACTGACAAGCTGGAACGTGTCCAGAGGAGGGCAACCAAAATGGTCCAAGGCCTGGAAACGATGCCTTATGAGGAACGGCTTAGGGAGCTGGGTATGTTTAGCCTGGAGAAGAGAAGGTTAAGGGGTGATATGATAGCCATGTTCAAATATATAAAAGGATGTCATATAGAGGAGGGAGAAAGGTTGTTTTCTGCTGCTCCAGAGAAGCGGACACGGAGCAATGGATTCAAACTACAGGAAATAAGATTCCACCTAAACATTAGAAAGAACTTCCTGACAGTAAGAGCTGTTCGACAGTGGAATTTGCTGCCAAGGAGTGTAGTGGAGTCTCCTTCTTTGGAGGTCTTTAAGCAGAGGCTTGACAGCCACCTGTCAGGAATGCTTTGATGGTGTTTCCTGCTTGGCAAGGGGTTGGACTGGATGGCCCTTGTGGTCTCTTCCAACTCTAGGACTCTATGATTCTAAGTGCAAAAACTGTTCTAGGCACACGGAGAAAGAGAGATGCTGTTAGTGCAAAACAGGCCTGGCCCCCAGTTCCTTAAAAATTAACTTCTTTTAGGCAGAACAGAATTAAGGCGGATTTTTAAAAATTGAAATACTTTATTGTCACTTGCACAACTTTTATACAGTGAGATTACACGAGCATCCCCACTCAGCTCTCTTAGTCTTAATTCCCCTCGTTTACTGACGCACACCCACCCAACCCAAAAGTCAGTTGCCCTGTTGTTATCTTTTCATTCAGTATCCTAACAGCCCATGGATAGAAGCTGTTCTTTACCCTGTTGGTGCGACTAATCATGCTTCTAGATCTTCTGCTCGAGGGCAGAAGATCAAGAAAGTGCCGGCCAGGATGTGAATCATCCCTGAGGATTTTCCTCACTCTCCTGAGGCAACGGTCTTCCGCAATGTCATCCAGCAGATTCACGGGACAGCCCATAATATCTTGTGCTGTATTCATCACCTTTTGTAGGTACTTCCTATCCGTGGCTGTCAAACTGGTGTACCACACCGTGGTGCAGTATGAAAGCACACTTTCTATTGTGGACCGGTAGAAGGAGATCATCAAATGTTGGTTGACATTGTTCTTTTGCAATACTCTGAGGAATTGGAGTCTCTGTTGGGCTTTCTTAACCCCTTGGGTTGTGTTGATTTTCCAAGTAAGGTCTTCACTGAGATAAACTCCTAGGAATTTAAAGGAAGAGACTCTCTCCACACAGCCCTCCCCAATGTACAGCATGGCTAGTTTTCCTCTCTTCCTCCGAAAATCCAACACCATCTCCTTAATATACAGTGGTACCTCGGTTTACGAACTTAATCCATTCTGGAAGTCCGTTCTTAAACCGAAACCGTTCTTAAACCGAGGCGCGCTTTCCCTAATGAGGCCTCCCGCCGCCGGTGCCCTTCCACCGTTCAGATTCCGTTCTTAGACCGAGGTAAAGTTCTCAAACTGGGACACTACTTCCGGTTTTGCGGAGTTCTTAAACCAATTCGTTCGTAAACAGGACTGTTCTTAAACTGAGGTACCACTGTATATCTTTTGGAGTTGGGAAAAAAATGCCTTTCTGGACAGAAGCACTGAACTTACAAAAATAAGTACAGGTGATGATATCCCAAGAATCCCTTTAAAAAAACCTCTCCTTTGGTTTCTTCACTCCAAGGTCATCAATACTGGTTTTCAGCTGATTACTACACTGCTAACAACAGCAAAACACTGTATTGCACAAAAGTGGAAAAATAAAGATTCCCCCCTCCCCCACCATAACTGATTGGCAAGGAATACCTGGCAAACTATCTTCATGATAAAATCTAAATATTTTCTAATTTTTATTTATTCACAACTATATCTATATCTATATCTATATCTATCTATCTATCTATCTATCTATCTATCTATCTATCTATCTATCTATCTAATTGTCCCTTCCCCCCTCAAATGTCACTTTCTTTTTCCCCTTTCTATTTTGTTCATTTTCTTTTTCTTGTTAGGAAACAAGGATGTCTAATAGTTTTGGCAATGAATTGTGATAACATTAACAAAAGAAGGAGAGAGAGAGAGAGAGGGGGGGGGGGGAAAATCAGCCTCTTTTAAGCCTTATTTTCCTATCTCCTTATTGTTCTCTCTGCCACATCAGCTGTTGCCTGACTCTTGCCAGGGATTTGACACCCTCAGATCACATCCTCAGACTCCTCCCTTGCAGTGCCATAATGTACAGAGGGATTATTTTTCAGGTGGCAGAATATTAAAAGGGCTCTGAAGGCATTTGGGCCATTAACAATTCAAAGGGGGCAAAAACAGACCAAGGCATTTTGTATTTCTTTCTGCTCTGGCTTTCCAAGGTGCTCCTGACGTTCCCACGTTGAACTGTTTTAGGTGTGCTGAGATTATTCATTGACAAGAGTCACTCTGGGTTATAATCAGGAGCAGGTTTTTCTTTCTTCTTGCAGGGCTGACTCCTTAGCAGTCAGAAGTGGTTTGGGGGCAGAGATCTGGCTTAAATGGATCCTTACTGCTCTGTCTCATAGCTTCCACTAACGAGAAACTGACAAGGCCATAAACAGATTTTTATTTTTTTGCAAAAGTGAAAAGGAGTAAGAAGCCTAGCAATAAAGAGCACTTTGAAATGGGCCTGGAAATACCCTGGCAACCAGTGCAACTGATTCCATATCAGCTCCATTTAACTGGAGATCCTGTGGACAAGATCTGGGATCTTCTGAATTCAAAGCATGAAGCTGCAACTCTGCTGGGCTCCCTTGCCAGTTCATGCCTGCCCTTTTTATTTCGCTCTTTGTGAAATTTTGCCTTTGCATTTACAGAACAATCAGGGATTCCCCCCCCCCCACTCTTCTGATTATTTCAATTTGATTCAATTTAATCTAATAGTTATTGTCCCTCCTTGGTCTGTTATGGATAAGCTTAGCGTTCTTAAGTGGCACTTCAAACAGCAAAACAAAGCCATTATGCAGGTCACATGATGAGAGCAATCTGGGCAGAGAAAACGAAGAGATTCAGGATCACAAAAGAAATGCAAAGATGACAATCCCAGTCTGTTCTGGCTGGATTGCAATGGTCTCCTTCAAAACCTCCCAGTCTAGCAAGGTGACAAACTGGAAGGGAACGAAAATAGCCAATTTACAACATGACGACAGAATGAATCTAAAGTCTCCAGATATGCTACATTAACAAATCTGGAGGGATGAAAGCTCCATTTCTTGTGGAGGCCATGAAGCAAGGAAACAGGGTCACTGGCAGATCAGCTGTGGGATATGATCAGCACCTCCCATCTGTCCCAGGGTAAACTGACAGCCCAGCTGGGCAAAAGGGCAGGCTGAGATGCTGCCTGACAGGCAAAGGGGTAGAGCATCAGTGCGCATTGAAGACAAACAGGAGAGATGGAAGCAAGGAAACGCTCCCCAAGTCCATTGCCCATTCCATGCCCCCAGCACCCCATGCCCATTCCATGCCCCTACACAACAGTGATTCCCAAAGTGGCTGGTACTAGGTACTAGGAGGGTGCTAAGAGGAAAGGTGGGGGCAGGGGCCACTGGAGGTGTAAATGACTATCAGACCTTGAAATGCTGGTATCACTGGACCACGTTCATCAATTTTGTTGAGTTAATTAAACTAAATAGTTTTAATTGAATTTTGAATAAATGTGCAATTAATTGTTGCTATTTTATTCAATCAATCAATCAATTTTATTACAGCAAGGGCCTGCAACACAAAACAACATGATTCCAAACAAAAGAATCAGCAACACCACCACAAAGAATCAAAATCCAAAGGGCAGAACAGAAGATCAATGACGCAAAATGAATTTATAGTGTGTTTTTCAATAAAAGAGATTTACGTTTTCTGATAGCTAAGGTGCAGAATTTGGCCACAGCATAAGATACTGAGCTCAGAGAATCTTCCAAAAGAAATTTGCGAAGAATTTCAGGGGTGAATGCCAAATAGTATTGCAAGGGTGTAAATTTTGATACAGTTCTTCACTGTAAAGTTCACAGAATAATAGAATGTGAGTAACAGATTCCACCTTATTGGTCATGCATGGACATAGGCGCTCATGGATAGGTACCCGCAGGAATATACCGTATAGTACAGCTGTAGGTAGTGCCTCAAAACGGGCTCTGGAAAATGCCCATCTATAAGATTCATAGGTAATGGTAGATAAATAAGGGGCAGCTGAAAAGCTGGGCCAAGATTTTAGACACCTGTAATTCTCAGGAAGTAAAGCGCCTTCTGTTTGCAATTCAATGTCAAGGAGCATCTGAGTAATGGTTGTTTTTGCCTTATTCAGGGTTCCGTTAAAGAGGTCTTCGGGGTTTAGACCAATTTGTTTGATCTTGTTGTTGCTATTTTATTGTGTTGTTGCCTTCCTTAGTAGGCTGTGCAAACCGCTATTAAGAATAATGCTTTGGATAGGGTAGCGGGCTCTGGGGATGAGTGTGTGGAACCAAGGAGGCAGCGGCCTGAGAAAGTTCGGGAAACGCTGATATCTAGTGACCATTTTCTCAGGGCAAACTGACACATCTGTTGAGGGGGGAGCAGTAGATCTGTCCCCCCAGCTCTGCCTTTTCCTAAAGAGCCTGGGCCTCGATGTGCCTGTTTCCTCAGGGAGTGGCAGGCAGACATCAACATTATGCGCTGTGTGCCTGGGTGTTTCCCGGTGTGCATGTGATGTGCCAGTGTGGGTATTGGGGGCTGGCCTGAGGTGTCAGATCCTGGCTTGAAGATGTGGTTCTCACACTCGATGACTCTCTTGCAGCTTCTCCTGCTTCACAGCCATGAAGGAGCTTGTGTGGCTACAGAACTGGCTATGGGCCCTTGAAGGAACGCTTATATCTCTTCCAAGGGGATGGAACCACTGGAAGAGGAGAGCCTGCCAACTTTCTTAAAAGCCTTTAATTGACTCTGGTTACACTTTTTCTACACGAAGGGCCGGAAATACATCCCAGCAGCCCTAGAGGTTTTTCAAGCCAAACCGCTGGCGCAGATACTCTACGGGGCCCAAATTTGGACGGGCAACCATTGTAGCATCCTTGAATCTGTCCAATCCAAATTTCTAAGGCAGATTCTTTCAGTACCACCATGTGTCCCAAATGCCACACTACGTCTGGAGGCAAGCTTTCCCTCCGTTGAAACTCGATCCTGGCAAAGAACCTTTAATTATTGGGTCCGTATGAACCTAAATCCATCCGGTCTACTGCCCCTAGTGACACAAGACCCTCATAAAAGTGCGTGGTCTAAACTGGTGCACCAAAAACTCCTCTCCTGCGGACTCCATCCAAATCAGCTTCTTACGATGGGCCCTATTAAAGCAAAAAGGCTAATTGGACAGCGCCTAAAGGACTTAGAGCAACAGAACAATTTAGCCATTATAAAGAAACGCTGCCCTTGGTATGCCTTCTTTTCCCCTTCTCAGTTTGACTCCTTGGCATCTTACTTGTACAAATTAACTATCCCAAAATTCAGGCGTGCCTTTACTCTAGCTAGATTGGACGTGTTGCCCTCTGCCGTACTTGAGGGCAGATATCAAAAGATTCCAATCAAAAAACGACTCTCCGCCTGTGGAAATGGCAACCTAGAAACAGTGGCTCATGTCCTCCTGTCTTGCTCCCTCTATAGAGATGTGAGGTCTGAGTTTATTACACCACTCTTACTTACTATCCCAGGCCGCCCTTCTGCTGCCACGTTGTTCTTTCTTTTGTCAGATCAAGATGATCTCATAACAACAAAGGTTGCTTGGTTTATTGAGGGTGCAATGAGATTAAGGGCCACTATTTGAACGACAATCATAGTCATTTGATCGCTCCTTTTATCCATTGTTGTTTTTATTTGTATATTTTGTGTCTTTTATTGCTATGGCTGTTGGCTTTGCAAATAAAGTTTATTTATCTATCTGGTTACACATGTAAAGCTAGCCCTGCTCCTGCCCCCTGCCCAAGAATCCTGGGAACTGTAGCTTACCCCTCACTGAACTGCAATTCCCAGCACCCTTAACAAACTACAGTTCCCAGAGTTCTTGGGGGGTGAGCAAGGGTGCTTTACCTGTATGGTGCTTAAGCAGCCAGTGCCTCCCACCCATTAGTGTGGTTTTGTGGTTTAGAGTGTTGGAGTAGGACTTGGAAGACCAGGGTTCAAATCTCCGCTTAGCCATGAGGCTCACCTCAGGCCAGTCACTGCCTCTCAGCCGAGCCCACCTTGCAGGGTTGTTGTGAGGATTATAATGGAGGGAGGAGAGAACCAGGTATGCCACCTTGAACACCTTGGAGGAAAACGGTGAGATATAAATGCAATAAATAAAAAATAAAATCAGCCAGCAGGGCTCACTGAGAAGTGCCTCAGGTCCTGATCTTGCTTGCCCTGGCAATCCCTATCACTTCTCCAGTCCCGGCAAAACAGGATACAACTAACTTGCAGTCTTGTGACATTATCTCCCTGGCATTTATTTATTTATTTATTGCTTTTTGGCATGTCTCTGCCATTGCTTGCTATCATTTTGCATGTTACTGTTTTATAATGTTAGCCACTGTGACAATTATAAATACAAACACACACACACACACACACACACAGAGAGAGAGAGAGAGAGAGAGAGAGAGAGAGAGAGAGAGAGAGAGAGAGACTTCCTGGTGAATTGTGCCCCAAGCAACTAGATTTGGCTCCCATTCTGCTTGTTACTGATACCCAAAACCACCTACCTGCCCCACCCTGCCTCATGGTACAGCAACAGCAACCGTGGCCCCAGGATTGTGGCATTCAGCGCTGTTCTCTGTACTGCTCACCGGGTTTTTGTCTGCACAGGTGAGAAACAACACCTCTGCCTTTGACTGGGGCTGTTAGTCTCATCTGCATCCTCGATCATCCTTGCCAGTTCTGTCTTCCTGGGAGCCTTTCGATCATCGCCCTTCCTGCCTGCCAATGAGTGTCATGAGATGGAAACACAGCATCTGTGCTGCAACCTTAAGCTCCTCATCAGCTAAGGCATCTCCCGTCTTAAGCAAAACAAGCACAGTTGCAACCACAAGGGAGACAGCACCTCTTCCGGCAAGCTTCTCTGGAACAGCACCAGAGCAGCCCTCCTCGCGGAGTGAGAGATGGGAAGCAAAGAGAAGGTCAGGAGATGGCATGGTTTTTATGGGAGCAGAGACACAGGTGGTGACTAGGTGGCAGATTGCAATACAGGCAGGGCGCAACACCTGCATACTGATCAATAGCAAGAGCTATTTCAGAGAGAAGAAGAAAATCTGATGCTATTACTTCCCAGAGTGAATTCTATATATGGAAGGCAGGAACGGAGTGTTTACTGTGTGCAGTGCACCAGACAGTTATTAAAAATTCATCCAGAAGTCTCAACCAATCTGTCTCTCCTTAGTGAACAGAAAGAAATGGAGGGGAAGGAAACGGTGGCATAAAAAGATAAGTTGCAAAAGCATTATTTTTGCCTCTTCATGTGTGAATCTTGAACTATGGAACCCCCACGGGAGGCAGTGATGTCCACCAACCTGGATGACTTTAACAGAGGATTAGACAAGTTCATGGAGGAGGGGGAGGAGACTATTGATGGCTACTAGCCATGATGACTATACTCTGCGCCCAGTTGGAGGCAGCAATGCTTCTGAAAACCAGTTGCTGGAAACCACAAGAGGGGAGAGGGCTCTTGTGCTCGAATCCTGCTTGCGGGTTTCCCACTGAGGCATCTGGGTGGCCCCTGTGAGAACAGGCTGCTGGACTAGATGGGCCACTGGCCTGATCCAGCAGGCTCTTATGTTCATGGCATCAGCCATCAAGAGTTCCAGAGGTTCAAAACTTGCCTTCATTGGTTGCTTGCTGCAGATGAATGTCAACAGGCAGCTGACATCTGTCCTCCAGATGTTTGGGGCTGCAACTTCCATCACCCCTCACCATTGGCCATGTGGTCCAAAGAATCCAGCGGGCACAAGACTGGGGAAGGCTGATTTAATGAGTAGCCAATGCCAACAGTTGCACTGGAAAACTGCCATTTGGCACAGGGGATTACTAGAAGCCGCATTTGTGCCGCTGAGTCAGGACTGGCTTGGAAGAGGTGCAAACCAATCCCTAGAGCTGAACTATTCTTGCAGGCTTTTGGGACAGGGCTTGATGCTTTAGTGCTTCAGATGGTATTACGGAGTGCCTCTTCTTTTCCCCTTCTAGTAAAACATGTTTTCTACTGTTTCAAACTCCTGCAAAAGCAGACTGGCCAGAGACAGCAGCAAGATGAAAACAAAGGCTGCATGCACCATAGGAAGCAATGCTTCTTTCCCATCACCTTCCACTCTCTGGGAGGAGGAAGAACCGTATCCAGGTAAAAAATTAGGAAGACTGGCTCCATTTTCCTATTCTCTGTTTATATAGCTGGTGTGAGGATGCTTTTGTGTTTTTGTGTGCACTTTTGCATACTGACAATGAAAGAATTTGAAAGTATCATGAACATCCAGCTTGGCCCCTGATTAGTCAGGTACTTTGGACAGTTCCTAAACCCTCCACTCAGATTTCCAGTACTTTCTGTCCTCAGATGTGAAATAGTCCAGGAATATTCAGTAAATATTCAACATCTAAATTTGCAGAGGAGAATTGGGGGGAGTGATTTTTATTTCAGCTCTAAAATTTCACCAGGAGGCAGATCCAACCTCTTGAGCAACACATCTCTGCAGAGAGGCCACTTTCAGCTTTCTGCCTGTACATATTGTTAAAAAGCAGTCCCTGGGAACTTGCTTCCTCCTCCTCCTCTCTCATATTTTGGAGCGAAGGCCATCATTACACCAACCCTGTTAACAAAAGGGTAATGTGTGGGAGGAACAATTCAACTGGGAGAGCCGCTCATCATATTGGGAGGTCTTGAAACACAAAGCAAGGTCTGTGGGCTTCATGCCTTCAGAGGCAACATTACTGTTTGACACATCAGCCCGGCTTTTCCTCATCATGTTGATCTTGGCATTTAAACAGCCACTTGGACCTGCAGGAGACAGCAGGCAGAGAGCTGGCTGCCCATGGCTGCAGCAGCCAATCTCCAGAGATACTGCAGAGCAAGAATGACACTTCATTTTTTATAGCCTTTATTTATTTAGATACAAAAGGTACATTTTTCCCTGGGGACAGAATCCCACACATGTTAAGCCTCATCCAAGTTTCACACTAACACCCGTATATTTATGCCCAGTTTATTCCTTAATACTTTTCCAAAAGACCAGTGCTGGTGAGTTATATTCCAAATCACCTGGACCACACCAGGCTGGTGAAGGCTGCTCTATGCAGCTGGGTGGAACGGACTCTGAACACATAGAAAACTTAGGCAGTTCTGTAAGTTTGATAAATTAGGCAAGCACCAAATGATGGTGGTGATAATATTTATTACCAGGGGGGGGGGGGTGGATATCAAACATTAAAAGCTTCCTGAAACAGGGCTGCCTCCAGATGTCTACAAAAAGTCATTCAGGGCATTCCACAGGGTGGGCGCAACTACCGAGAAGGCCCTCTGCCTGGTTCCATGTAGCTTTGCTTCTCGCAGTGAGGGAACTGCCAGAAGGCCCTCAGAGCTGGATCTCAGTGTTTAGGGCTTTAAAGGCCAGCACCAACACTTTGAATTGTGCTCAGAAATGTACTGGGAGCCAATGCAGATCTCTTAGAACCGGTGTTATATGGTCCTGGCCGTTGCTCCCAGTCACCAGTCTAGCAGTTGCATGCTGGATTAATTGTAGTTTCCGAGTCACCTTTAAAGGTAGCCCCACGCAGAGCGCATTGCAGTAGTCTAATCAAGAGATAACTGGAGCATGTACAATTCTGGTGAGACAGTGTGCAGGCAGGTAGGGTTCTCAGACATTGTACCAGATTGAGCTGGTGAACAGTGACCCGGAAACTGCAATTAATCCAGAATGCGGCAGCTAGACTGGTGACTGGGAGCGGCCGCCGGGACCACATAACACCGGTCCTGAGAGATCTGCATTGGCTCCCAGTACGTTTCCAAGCACAATTCAAAGTGTTGGTGCTGACCTTTAAAGCCCTAAACGGCCTCGGTCCTGTATACCTGAAGGAGCGTCTCCACCCCCATCGTCCAGCCTGGACACTGAGATCCAGCGCCAAGGGTCTTCTGGCAGTACCCTCATTGCGAGAAGTGAGGTTACAGGGAACCAGACATAGGGCCTTCTTGGTAGTGGCGCCTGCCCTGTGGAACGCCCTTCCATCAGATGTCAAGGAAATAAGCAGCTATCCTATTTTTAAAAGACATCTGGAGGCAGCCCTGTTTAGGGAAGTTTTTAATATTTAATGCTGTATTGTTTTTAACACTCGACTGGGAGCCGCCCAGAGTGGCTGGTGAAACTCAGCCAGATGGGTGGGGTATAAATAAAAAAATATATTATTATTATTGACCTGAGCCTCCATGAAGTCCAAAATGACCCCCAGGCTGTGCAACTGCTCCTTTAGGGGCACAGTTACTCCAATCAGGGCGCAAACCTACAGGCAGTTTGTAGGGCTGTAGGGGCCTTGAGGAAGTAGGGTGCAGTTAGAGAGGCACTTCAAGGCATTTCACAGCGTTGCAGAGGATTTTGGGTTGTGTTTTTTGGCTCATGAAGGCCAGCCGCTTTGGAGGAGGAAAATAGATGGAGTCAGCCATGCATCATGATGGTTTGTGGTGACGTCCTTGGCCTGTGTGTCCTGAAATATTCCAATATGTGAATGGGAAGGCCAGGGTCTATGTGGTGGAAGTAGGTTCCTCCAAAGCCCACAATATGGGTCTTTCCCCTTCCCTAAACACCTCTGCTGCATGCATGACAACACCAGCCCTGTGGATGGGACACTTGGGTTATTTTCCAGGTATTTTCTCTCAAGCAATAATTTTATAACAATGACAAACGAAGAGATTGTTCATGACAAGTAAGACACTAGGAGGAACTGCTCAACAAGTATAATATCTTGTCTGTTTTATTATTGTCTAGCTTCACTCTCGTTTGTTAAGTTTAAAAACCAGCAGGGCAGCCCCCGTTGATGATGATTTCAGCTGACCACGATCCATTTATCTTGGTCAGCAAGACTTTAATGAAGGAGGGAAAGATATATAGAAAGAGATCAGGGCAACAGCTGCAGCTCTCCTCCCTTTCATGCAAATCAGGAGAGACCCCCGAAGCCCCCTGGCTGAGCGCCAGAGAAGCTGTCAGATGGGGCATGTTTTAATCAGGCAGACTAAGAGCCCCCTGCACAAGGCTGTTTCTTACACGTCCTTTCCTCGTATCTCATCGCACCACAAAATGCAGGGTGATAGAATTCGTACCTACATTTAATGAAAGCCTGAAGGTGTAACTCAATACAAGGAGCAACTTTTTAGGGCTGTATGTCGCTGAGCACTTTGGGTTGCTGAAGATCTGTCTTCCATAGCACTCCAGATTCAAGTCTCTATATGCTTATTCCTCCTTTTGTCCCGGGGGCTATCACAAATCCAATCAGTTCCACCCCCCACCCCCATTATGCAAAATTTAATACACAGCAGACTAAAAGCTTTCTGAAAGAGAGAGATGAGGAGGGACACAGAGTTGGATAAATGCCTTGAGAGAATGGATCTTTCTTGTTTGCTGAGCCTGACAACTGGAACCAGTAAACCAGGGGCTACGCTTTATTTCACCCAGGTCAAAGACCCACCCCAATCTCTGTACGCATATACACTGGTTGGGAGCTTCAGTGGCACTGCTCTGGAGAATTCACCAGGGCAAAAAAACCCCTGGCTAGCACACACACACCCCAACTACGACACTGCAGTAAACCCAATCTGGAGAGCTAAGAATGAGGGGTGTTTGTTGAATCCAGATTTGAAATATTTTTCAATCTACACTAACTTATGCTTGCAGCCTCCCTGCTAGAGTGATGAAGCATGGCTGCACAAGGAATGTAATGATTTGGAATCCAGTTCCTGCAATGGAAAGGGGACCTATCAGTTTGGATGAGATTCCAAACCTCACACAGTAGGCAAGTTGAGGACTGGGAAGAGGTGCTGGGACTCAGGAAGGCTAAGGGTCAGGGAGCTCAGATGCAAAGCGATGGAAGGCTTTGAGAAGAAAAGCGGAGGAGATAAGGAACCAAAGCAAGAAAGGGCTCCTCAGAGGGCTCTCTGAAATAGGACTGCCATATTCCAGTTTCCCAGTGATTTGTGTCCTATGGAAATCTAAGGCTGCAATGCTATGCACATTTTCCTGAAAGCAAGGATGCTTACACACTAGGGATGCTTCCAAATGGGGATGTAATACTGGAAATGGGTCACTGGTGTATCACAAGCAGGTGGTTGACAAAAAAATAAAAAAAATAAAAATCCTTCCAGTAGCACCTTAGAGACCAACTAAGTTTGTTCTTGGTATGAGCTTTCGTGTGCATGCCAAGAACAAACTTAGTTGGTCTCTAAGGTGCTACTGGATTTTTTTTATTTTGTTTCGACTACGGCAGACCAACACGGCTACCTACCTGTAGGTGGTTAGCAACACCTTCTTTAAAAACTTACAGGATTTTCTCTGGAATGGTCAAAACTAGATTAAACACTGGGGGTGGGGAGGCAGATATAAGCTGGCATTTTGATGCTGATGATATCATGTGCACAGTGCAAAAAACAACAACCCCTGTATGCACAAAAGTAAAGGTAAAGGGACCCCTGACCGTTAGGTCCAGTCGTGGACGACTCTGGGGTTGCGGCGCTCATCTCGCTTTATTGGCCGAGGGAGCCGGCGTACAGCTTCCGGGTCATGTGGCCAGCTCATGACTAAGCTGCATAAGAATTGGTGCCTAAGAGGCACCAATTCCACATTAGACACCTGGCTGAAAGTGTTTAATGTGGAATGGCTGTGCTTCACTCAGGCGGCATCCACACATGGGCGAAAATGTGCACATGGCTTGCTGTTTCCATGTATGCATTCGTGGACCCAGGGCCGGCGCGTCCATTTAGGCGAACTAGGCAGTTGCCTAGGGCGCCAAAATGGAGGGGGCGCTGGCCAGTCTGCCCCCCGCCCGCCGCCGCCCCAACCAGCAGCGTAGCAAGCAGCTTGGGGCGAAAACCACAGCGGCGGGGGCGCCAAAATGGAGGGGGCGCTGGCCGGCCTGCCCCTCACCCCCCGCCGCCGCCCAGTGCGAAAACCGTGGCGGCGCGGGGCGCCCGGCGGGCAGGGCACCGTACGTCATGCGCAATGACGTCACGTGGCCCGCCCCCTCGCCTAGGGCGCCAAAATCCCCAGCACCGGTCCTGCATGGACTTTTGTCCACACTTGAGTGCTTTCAATTTTATGGCTCCCAAATCTACCTCAGTATTTCCCATCCATACAAACGAGTAAATTTGTGCTGTGCATACTTTCCCACTTGCCAGAAGTTCTGGAAACTTGAGTTCCATTGTGGGCATGAAAATGGATGTTTGCTTAGTTAGTGCCACCTCACTTAAAAAAACAAAAACATTTTTTATTGAAATGTTTGTTAACAAGAAAAGAGGAGAAAAACACACACACCCCTTCTCAAATCTGAACAACTATCTCCCACTTACACAATACATCCATGTAAAAAACCAAGTTAGATAAATATTTGAAAAGTGTCAGGATTCATGGGATGCAATGTATATAAATCCCTAACATAATTTCCAAATTCTGTGCTTATCCTTTGTATTTCACTGAGCAAAATCACCCTCTTTTTCTGTATTCTTTTTATCATATTGGATAATAATTTAGACCTATTTTCAAATTAATAATAATGTTGATTTACATATAATAATACAATCATGGTATTATTAATGTCTATTTAATTATTTGCAGCCACAATTTCAAAGCCAGGAAAAGTGGCACACAGCCAATCCACAACAAATTCTTTAATTGATGTAGACTATTCATCTGCTCCTTCTGCAAAACCAAAAAACCACAGATTTTGGCTGCAATTTTTGAGTTCCTCCAGTTTTAATTCAATTCTTTTATTTTTCCCTTCTCAAGAGCTGAATTTCCTCTGCATTTGGCCAGGCTGACACCCAGAACCTCGAAAGCCGAAGTTGCCAAAGCATCAAGGCAGGAGTCAAACTCTGCATTTTATTTCCACCAAAGCTTTCAAGGTTCCTTCCCATTGTGCAGTCAGTTCCTTTTTAAACGTTTGAAATTGGTTGACTAGTCCCCTTTGAGGCTGTTCTTGCCATCTTGCACCCCATTGAATGACGTTTTCTGTGGGCCGGGGGCCATATTGCCAGATCACGGTCTGTCAGATGATACGAGGCCTTCTTGCTCAGTTGGGATAAATATGACATCAAATATGACACTTCCTTTGCTTTTCAAGGACCCGTGTAACATTCCTTAAACAAGGAGCATGGAAGCATAAGCACCAATTCTATAGCAGCTGAAGCACCTGAGGAAGGTTGATTCTGTCCAAAAGTTCATGGAGCAAGATTTCGGCAGCCACATCATGTCTGTGTTAGCCATGCCCCCTGGGCCCACTCACTTTTCAAAAACACCACCAACAAAAAATGTGTTTTCCAAGCCAGGAACCTGATCTCCCTTGTGCACATGGGCACAAGGTGCTTGTTTACCTGTCTGGGCAAAGCTTCGCTATGGGGCAGGGATTGGAGAGGGTCAGGGAGGATGGGCAAGAGGCAGGCTGCCTAATGGACATGAGACAAAGCAGGTTGGGGTGCCATAATGCAGCCTTTACCAGGCTAGTTCTGAACTACAGTTCCCATCAGCCTCACCCATCACCAAGTTGGGGAAGCTAGCTTAAATGGATAGCGGAGACAAAGTTGAAGAAGAGCAGAAAGTAGGCTAGAGCAATATTATTACATATATTATTACATACTGGCTGCTTTCTTTCCTTAGAATTGACAATCTCTGCCCATCCTTCCAGAAACTGACCTTTGTCTAGTGCAAGCCTCAGTAGCTCAGCTGACTTTAATTATATGGTAATATCCTGCACCCACTGAGAATAGAGCCCTGCACTTTTAATTGGTCTCAATGGGAAATTTGGCTTAAGAGCTGATGAAAAGTCAAAGCCTTTGATTTATGTACTTTTAAAAAGATTGAGCTTGACTGTTCAGGACAGCAGGTGAAAAAGGGGTCTCTTTAATTCAGATCAGGGATTATGCCCTTTGCAGCAGTTCGGCCCCTGTGAGCCGACCCAGAGGGATGATTCTGAATATCCCCCTCCTCCAAATTTTGCCCCCAGACCTCGGGGCTCCAATTTGCCTCAACTTGGTCACAATGCAGCACCTAGGCATTTTCTTTGTAGCTTTCTTCCTGATGGGACTGCCAGAATTTTAAGCGTGGCTTTACATAGTTATGATCAAGAACAGCAAAAAGACATTTAAATTGAATACTTGGGCGATTAGTGCACAACTGCAAGCACCCACGGAAAACTGCTGCTGGTGGACAGACCTCAGCTGGAAAGGAAAACGGAAGAGATCCAGTGTTGGCTGGAGGAAACTGTGAGCATGCCAGTTAGAATAGTACTCCCCTGACACTCACCCCAATGGGGCCCCATCTGCACCTCTGCTTTGGCATTGCATTTACAGTGCATCAGTGTAGGTACATTATCTCGCTGGCATCCTTGCCACAACCTTAAATGTTTAAAGTAGAACGGTAGCACTAAAGGGGTGGGTGGGTGGGAGGGAGGCAGACCCCACAGAAGGGAAGAGAGTTTGTCTGGTGGCCTGTGCAGATCCTCAGGCTTACACTTAGGATTTCAGTGCCCTTTGCAGGTTGTAGGAGGAGGCCTAATTCTCTGGGGAGGACCCACACAACCAGTCCTGGCCCTGTGGCTGCACAATTAACCCCCTGGCCCTTGAGAGATGCCTACAATCAGGGGGATGCAGGCAAGAGCTTATTTCTCAGGCTTGCCATGACTTAACCTACTCTTCAACTCTCCTAACGGACTCTCACTCTCCTCGCCAGCTGCCCATCTCTGTGGACTTGCCTTCCACACAGGAGCACTCTCAGGCCTGCTAGACTCTTAGGGGTTACTATGGCAACCAATTCTCAGTTCCAGGGGGTACCACTTTACTGGATGCTGACCTGGTTCCTCTGATGATGAGTAGCAAAAGCCCCACACTCACATCATTGCCTCGATAAAAATGGCAAAGCAAACTGAAAAGAGCTGATAAGAGACCCAGATTCATCAATGGAGATGGGGGAAGAAGAATGTGGTAGCCGAGGACATGGTCTGTGGGAAGCAGGTCCCATCTTTAGTCTTGGTCATCTAAATGAGCACACTTAGCAGCAGTAGGAATGAGCCACGCCTGAGGTCCCTGGAGATTTGCAGCAAAGTCAGCACTGGGCTAGTAGTTTAACCCAGTGGTTTGACCCAGTACCACAAAGAGAGAGAAACTGGATAGGAAAATTACATTTTGATAACCCAGTATTCCCTCAGCCCCCAGGGCACCTGCAACATGATAATGCAATTGGCCTAACTTTCAGGAGTGCTATACGGGACACTCAGAGAACTGGATAAATATGGGAACTTGGCCTGACTGTTGTCAGGCTGGTCAGCCCTCCCATAGCCATTGACCATTTGGCTTGACTTACGGATTGCATGCCAGCCAGAGAGTTGCCCAGGGGCAAATGCCAACTCTGGTCCTCATACCGGCAGGTGGCCGACAGCTTCAGCTCAGCAGGTCCAGCCAAGCACAGGAAGTGCTACCATTAGCCTGACTCCAAAGAGATCTCTCCTACTGGATCAGCAGCATTTTTCAATAAACCAAATTCAACATAGCAGATGAGCAACCGAAGAAGACACAGATGTAGAAGAATCGGGCATTTAATGTGGAAGGCATTTAAGCTTCACTCCTGGCAGGTGTAAGTTGCCCAACATGAAAGCCTGGTATATATTCATCTTGGTATATATTTCTTGACACATATCTATACATATCCATATGTATAATACTGAATAAAACATTTTTTAAATAAAAAGAACTGGCAGAATGGATAAACTAAGAGAGCTGATTTGAAGGCGAGAAAATGGAATGTGGGTCAGAGATCTGACCAACCCTTTTTCTGTCACTACTACCCTCAGTGGTGCCCAAAGTTTCACTGGTGCTGCCTCCATTTCTGGGGATTTAATTGTCCCCATTTAACCAATGTGTCTCCCTGGGCAGAGGGGTCTGCCTTATGTCTTCTTCTCCTGAAGAAGGCAGCCCACACCACTGTCTGTCTGGAAGCTAATGAAAATATTGTGACAGGATTGGGGGTTGGTTTGGATGATGCCCATGGGCCCCAAAGAGGCCTGTGCTTTAGTATCTGTTGTGATTGGTTTCCCTCGACTACAAACTACGGCTAGCTGGGCCTGTAAGCACCCACATTTGCGCCCACAGGGAGTTGGCAAAGGACAGGTGTGTTGCCATAGAGACAAGTGGGTAGGCCCCTGACTGAATGCCACATCGCTCTAGAGGTGGAAAGAAGAACAATAGCCAGGTAGAAGAAGAACAGAGTCTGGGGTTGTAAGCTGGGAAGAGACACAGAGGCTTTTCTTGCTCTGTACTGCATCCAAAACCATGGTTTTGGGGTCCTCCTAGGAACCTATAATGGGCAAGCAAGATCTGCTGGAATGTTACTGCTATGAGCCCTACCAGACATGTGGCAACCCTAGCTGAGCACCCTTTTAAAGTGGTGCTTAAGGGTGCTGTGGCTCAGAGAAGGCGCTCCCCGCTATGAATAAGTGATAGCTCCTGTGTCTGAGGGAGGTTGATCGGGGGGAGGGGGCATAGCTGTCAACTTTCGGATTTGAAAATAAGGGATGCCGCAAGGGCGGTGCAATGGCACCAAGTAGCCTCACCACCCTGCGCTCCAGAGGCTGCGCGCGAACGGGTGAGAGAAAGAGCGAGCGCGTAGACGGCAGGCAGGCTGTCTGTCTGGTTGGGCGTGAGGGTCTGGCTGCACAAGGCATGCAAGCTCCGCCCCCAGTCGGTCTCAGACTCCTTATTGGCAGCTGAGCAACGCAGCTGAGGAGCCTCCCTGGCCGGCAGGGAGGGAGAGGAGCTGCTTCCTTTGGAATCCGGGAAATTTAAGGGATATCAACAATCCGGGATAGCAGCGGGAAACAGCATTGGAATAAGGGAGTTTCCCGCAAAAAAAGGGAGGGTTGACAGCTATGGGAGGGGGTCATGCAAAGATGCTGGGGGAAAGCCTTAGGAGCACATCAGAAGAAGTAGCCAGGCTCTGCAAACAGAATAATAAAATTGTAGAATTGGAGGGGAACCCAAGGGTCATCTGTTCCAACCCCTGCAATGCAGGCATCACAGTTAAGGAATCCATGGTAGAGGCCATCCAAACTCCGAGGCAGATTTAGAGGAGTGTGACCAGTTTGGTCGGACTGGGTGCAGAACCTCAGGGGACTGTAACTATAATGTAGAAAGGAAAGTGAGGCAGGGAGGTGGATGCGCCAAATTTTGCCGTGGCACATGGCACCACTGAAATTTGAGACCTCAAAGCCCACCACTGCAAACTCTTGTTTAAAAACCTTCAATGAAGGAGAGCCCACTACCTTCTGAGACAGTCTGTTCCATTGTCAAATGGGTCTTGCTGCCAGAAAGTTATTTCCCACCTCTCAGGCTTCTCTTCTCTAGGCTAAACATCCCTCAACTGTTCCTAAGGCTTGGATCTCAGACCTTTGATCCTCTTGGTCGCCTTGCTCTGCACACCTTCCAGCTTGTCAACCTCCTTTTCCACTGGGTGGGAGGCTTTTGTCCTGAGCTGAGCAACATGCCAGCCATGACGGATGGAACTGTCCATTGGGAAAATGGCAAGGCATTGAAATGCCAGAGCTACATTTAAAAGCACGAGAACATCTCAGGAGAAGGTTAAACGGTTGGCTGTGCTGCTTTGTCAATGTGGCATTTGCATCTACAGCATCTTAGCTGAGTCATGCCAGCTACGTGCTTGATCCTCAACTAGCCACTGCTGACTCAGACTGGGTGGCCGCGCAGCATGGAGGGGGGAACAGATGGAAGCTGCTTAATAATAATATTATACATTCATATTCTACTCTTCCTCCAAGGATGGGGCGGGCGGGCACACACATGCATGGTCCTACCACCTCCCATTTTATCCTCACAACAACCCTGTAAGGCAGGCATCCCCAAACTTTGGCCCTCCAGATGTTTTGGACTAAAATTCCCATCATCCCTGACCACTGGTCCTGTTAGCAAGGGATCATGGGAGTTGTAGGCGAAAACATCTGGAGGGCTGCAGTTTGGGGATGCCTGCTGTAAGATATGTTAGGATGAGTGATAGTGACTGGTGCATCCACCCCAAATGAACGGAATTTGAACCTCAGATTCCCCACTCTTCGCCCAACAGGCTAAGCACTACACCACTCTTGGCATTTAGTCTCCTCAGACCACTTTACGTGAATTATTTCAACAATCCTAGTGCCATTCCTGTAAGGAAGGTCAAATTGCGCATCCTTCCCTCAGAGCAGATGGCACTCTGAAGCCATTAGATATCTCCTTGCATACAGTCAAGCCAGAGAGAGTTGATTGGCGAGGAGACATTTGAACTGGGGGTGTCTTGGAGAACAGTTTTTGCTCTTTGGACCAGCACAGGATGCTTATGTGGTGTGACTTTAGACCTGAAGGAAACAAACAAGCACACCTGACTGGTTTGCTCCCATCCCTTTATCAGGAGTTTGAAGCGGAATAAAGTCCCCCTGGACGACGTAACCGTGTTCTGGATCCTTCACACGCACACGCACGCACACACACACACACACACACTATTTATGTGTACAAAGTTTATAAGTTCTTATACCACAAAGACAAATGCAGTTTTTTCCAGGTTCTCCATTGCTGAACTGGTGAAGTCTTAGCCACCCGTTTGAGCACTGAAAGATGCACCCTATGCTTTCTTACTTCAGAGTAAGTCCCACTGTAAGATTCACTTCCAAGTAAACATGCATAGGGTCAAGCTGCTACACTAAATACCTGCTCTTGAAAGCTGAATCAGAGCAAAAGGCAATATGCGGAACACCAAAATAGCTGTTTGCTCTGATTGAGCTTTCAAGAGCGAGTTTTTGGGGAGACAGCTCTGGATCAAAAAAAAGGGGGTGCTCGGACATGAATCTTTAAAGCACAGAGCTGTGCCTGGAAAGAGCGGGGCGAAAGGTTAAGCGTGAATATGCCTATAATTCTGAGCAAATGAACTGGGCTGGGTTCTATTAAGCACACTCTGATGGATGGGGCCAAATGGAATTATCCCATTGATTTGAAAGAAGCAGCTTTTAATGTAATCAGAAAGGCGAAATGCCGTTAAAAAAAAGAGGCAGCAGGACACCATTCTTCCTCCCAAACCTTTGAGTATCTGTGTTGGGGAAGAGACATTCTAGATGCTGAAGGCGAAGGGAGTTCCCTATAATAAGCCTTCCAGCCCTACGAGCCGCCGATTGCGTGTGGCAGCCCATGGGGTTGCCCCGCTGCTGCCGCTTTTGGCCCGGCGGCCCGGCAATGGAGTGTGCACGAGCAGCATTTTGCACATGCACACTACGTCGGGATGGTGCGTCAGGACGTCCTGCCCCCGGGGGGGGGGAAGCCTTCGTTCGTCGTCCCGGGTAGCGAGGAGGCTTCCTCCGCCCCTGATAGGTACCACTCTGGCGGGAAGGTAAACGGTGTTTCCGTGCGCTGCTCTGGTTCGCCAGAAGCGGCTTTGTCCTGCTGGCCACATGACCCGGAAGCTGTATGCCAGCTCCCTCGGCCAGTAACGCGAGATGAGCGCTGCAACCCCAGAGGCGGACACGACTGGACCTAATGGTCAGGGGTCCCTTTACCTTTACTTCACAGGGTGGTTGTGAGGATTAAATGAGAGGAGGCAGAACCATGTACCGGTATAAACCACCTCAAGCTACTTGGAGAAAAAGGTGGGATATAAATGCAACTAACCAACCAACCAATCAAAGCACTGCCCAGTGGTGCCCTTCCTGCAACAGCCAGTCAACTGGAGGGGAGGGTCCTATTTATGGCATCCAAGCATCTTGGCCTCACCTTGTCTCTGGCCCTTGGATGCAACAGTTTTCTGACGGAGCTGTGAATCATCTCTCAAATGTCAGTTACATAAAAGAGGAAGAAAAATCGATATGTATTTTGTGACCTAATCAAACAGATGGGAGAGAGAGGAAGCCAGCAGGGATCGATAGGGAAGTGGAGGAGTCATGGCCTGGTCACTTTAAAACCCTCCCTGCTGTGATTTTCCACACAAAAATATTGCCCCATCATAGAATTGCCAGGAGCTGGACTGAAACAGAAAGAATGATCTCCATCCCCTGGTCTAACGTGGCATAAACCAGCCAAAAGAACCATATTAATCCACTTAACTGCTAATGTTGGTTCACTGGGAGGGAACAAGGCTTCTCATCTTGCAAAACAGGTGGCCTCTTTTCTCTTGTTCTCTCCGGATTGATAAAAAAATTAAAAATTAAAATGAGGAATATGGAGGCTGTCTTTGAGGGGGGAAATCCATTTGGTGCCAGAAAGGAAAGAGATGGTCCTTTTTTCCAGGAAAGGATTTGCTGTTTTAGGGTGAAGACAGACATGACATTTTAAGGGCCAGGAGACGAGGCTGTTTTGGGAGAGCATGGCTTACGATATATACAGTATTGATAGCTGACCCATCATTTCAAACTGCCCCTGAGTACAGGCTGCCAAGTCACCTTGCAGAAAACCATTGTGCTCTCTGCTCATGTGTGTGTGTTTGTGTTGGAGGGACAGGACACAGTTCATGCCCAATTCACAGACACTCACATTTTTAAAAAATCATGTGATCTTTGCTTTTATCTACACAAAATATCAGAAGTTCCAAATGCACGTGATTCAGTTAAGAACAACTAAGAGTCTTGCAGCAGCACCTTAAAGAGCAGCTAATTTATTAATGGAATATAAGTCCGCTTCCCCCAGCCTGGTGCCCTGCAGGCAGTTTAGCCAGCAACTCCCACCAGCCTCCGCCTGCAAGGCTGTTTGAAACTGGGGCTGATGGGAGATGTAGTCAGAAACATTCCAGTCACTTAGCCAGATGTGCCTTCTTCCAGGATGCCCCCTTCTTTTTACACACACAGCCAGCTAGCATTGCATGGTACCTGAGCATGCCCAGTCTTCGTTGGGCTGGTTTCAGGTGTGTTCCCTTCCACTCCTCTGAGGAGACAGTGCCATTTTGCTGGCATAAGAGAACAGGTTCCCTACCAGACTACATAGGATATCCAGCTATTCAGCGAAGTGGCTGACACCATTAAGAACCACAACAGGAATAATAAATTCCAAATGACAGTGATCTGAGACAACAAACTTAGCCAACTCATCTATAGTGTCGTTCAACATGGATAGTATGCTTCCTGCACTTCCATTCCTTCTCCATTCTCCACATGATGGTCTCCTCCAAATCACTGCCTTCCCTCACTTTTCCCTTCTTTAATCTGCATTTTCTCAAAACACTATCCCTTAAGCCAAACTCTGATAGACAATCCATAGTCCATACAGAAATCCACCAAGAGCTTCAGGAGCATTGAGAGAGCAGCATCTCCATTGCCCATCATAGGTCACCCACCAGGACGCCTTTTCCATCCCAAAGCCTTACCTGAAATCAGACTAAGACAGATCTAAACCATCAGCATCACCCAAGGCCACAGCCCACAACCATGCCTTGTCCAAAATTGGTAAATTAGCACAAGGGTACTGATAGACCAAGTTTGACTTGTTAAAGGTGCGACTTTCCTAGTCGCCTCTTCAGGCTGTCAGGAACAACTCCTTCCCTCAAAGAGGGATTAACCGCCTCAGAGGTCCACTCACTCAGTCCCAATCTTGCTGTTTTAACTGGCCAGGATAGGCAAGGATCAAGCAAAGCCTCATCCCACAGAGCCACATGCCTCCGGCGTCAGGCAAGACAACCTGAGCAGGATCCATCAGGCAATGCTTCCTGGTTCCTTCAATCTCTGAGGGCTCATCCACACTTCCGCTTCTACCATGCTTGGAAAGCACAGGTCTGAGCCCTTTTCCCTTTGTCCTGCTCCTTTCCAAGGAAAAACCACTCTTTAGTAATAAATCGGAGCAAAAGCTAATCCGGAGGAAACCCAAATTGCTGTTTGCTCTGAGTAGGTTTCCCCAAGGGAAAGCAGTGAGATGACAGGACTCTGTCATAGCCGGTGTGTCAAGGTCAGCATGGGTGGGAGGCATTTTCTTCTACGCAAAATGCTCAGCAAACCGGTCACAGTTTGAAGCAGGCCTTGCACTATTCCTTCCTTTCCTACACAGCCCAGCTGGCCTAAGCAGCCTCGGAGGTGGTAGGGTCAGCCTGGCAGGGCTCAGCTCCAAGAGGTTGAGCAAAGCCGGCCCAACACAAACCGGTGTGCACCTTGCAACTCTGAGCGAAAGCTCTCTCGCAACTCTACCGCTGATTTTGTGCAGCAGAAGCCAACGCGAGAGGAATAATTGACACTTCTGCCTGGGGCTGGGAGGCATTCTGGGATATGGTGCTAGGAGTGCCTTCACAATGAAACATCATGCGGGAGGAGAGAGAGAAAGGCTTCTCGGTGGATTTGGCTCGGAGCAAATTCCCGAATAGAGTTTTCGCATCCACGACAGCTACCAGATTAACTGAAACAAAGACTGATGTCCTCTCCATCATGTACAAAAGGCGGCCCACATTTCCACTCTGCTATTAGTGGAGCTTCCTGTCTTGTCTTAGAGCATATCGGATGCATGGCAGCCACGGATGGGTGAATATGTCCATTTCAGTTCTTTCTCAGTTTCTCATTTTTTTCCAGCCCTAAGTTCCACTCGCCCTCTTTCAACGTCTACTTCCACATTTTTCTTTGCAAAAAGTCAGGATGAAAACCCGATTGCGTTTCTAGGAGCATTTTTGCATGACATCGCATTTTCCTGCAAGCACTTTATCGTAATGCAGTATAGTTTTGTAAGTTACTTTCACTAATAATAATAGCATTTTGCACTGGAGAATCACATCACAAAAAGGAAGAAAAATGCAGATTTTTAAGGATTAACAGTGTTCCGGATTGCTTATCAGTTCAGGAAGGGTGAATTAGGAATTAAAATGCAAACTGAACTGATTTATTCTTACTGCTGCCTAGATAGTATTATTTATTTAGAGCATTTGTACCCTGCTCTTCAGTCAATTCCAGAGTGGCTTACATAGGAGCAATCAAAACAAGACGGTCCCTGTCCACAGGCTTGCAATCTAAAAGAAACAGGCACACAAAGGAATAGGGGCAGGGAAGGAAGAGGGGGAAATCAAACTCAGGCGCCAATCTTTAAACAGTTCTTAAAATGACCGACTGGCACAGTTCAGGGGTAGGAGGTGCCTGGTGGAGCTGGTCTTTTGGCAAAGCTGATGGAATGAGTCTTCTGTTTCCCATCTCTCCCACTGAGAAAGTCTGGTGGAATGGCTGCTCCAGTAGGGCATCCCATGTTAGAGGGTGAAGCAATTTTTGCAAGTTTCTTTAGTGAGGGGTCTTAAAAATATGTTTTTATGTGTGAGGAATTCAAATCTGCTATTATTTTGGTGACTGGAAAACATTTAGCTTGTTACGTCTATGTTTAATGAAGTACATAAACCGATTTTGGAAAACCAAAGACTTATAATTGTACCTTCTGAAAGTGTCATGTAATGCTAAATTATAAATAAAATAATAATAATAATAATGATATATAACTGCACACACTTTTAATGATTTCTGTGCAATTTTACACACATTCTACTTACCAAGCAAAACCAAATTATATTCATTTAACCAAAATATCTTTTGAATTCCCAAGTCATGTTACAACTTTTTAGCACCCCTCATTTTTGGAAGTTGACAGTTGAACAATTCAACAGGCCCTACTGCTCCAGTATCTCTTTTTGGGATGAACCACAGAGATAAAATAAAGCCTGTCTCTTTCCCACCCACTTTCCAGGTTACCAACACAACCACCCACCCACCCCACACCCTTCCGTGCGTTTTGACCCTAATGACAGCACCATTTTTGACTCAAGTAAAAAGAAACCTCAACTTTTGAAGCATTTCCCTGCAGTTTAATAAATCAAGCTGATCTCAGACTGTAAATCGATACTACAGCAGCCATGGGCAGACTTCCACTGATCGCAGCAACCTCTCCAGTAACATCTAGCAAGACACAAAACAATTCGTGGCTCCATAATGCAGATGGTGAATCAGAGGGGGCTGGAGGGTGAAGAAGCTTGCAGTGAGTCCTGTTGCATGGAGTATCTGGCAGTGCCGGCTTGCAGGCAGAGGAAACAGCCGCCCTGAACATTCACACTCCATGTCACCACCTTGGAAATGGTGAGAAGGGACATTGTTGCCCAGCCTCCCCCAACCAAGCTGGTGCCCTCTGGGTGTTTTGGGCTCCCAGATGCCCCAGCCAGCAGGATGCCAGAAATGGGACCCTCCCCTCCAGTTGACTGGCTGTTGCAGGAAGGGCACCACTGGGCAGTGCTTTGATTGATTGGTTGGTTGGTTGGTTAGTTGCATTTATATCCCACCTTTTTCTCCAAGGAGCTTAAGGTGGTGTATACATGGTTCTGCCTCCTCTCATTTAATCCTCACAACCACCCTGTGAAGTAAAGGTAAAGGGACCCCTGACCATTAGGTCCAGTCGTGTCCGACTCTGGGGTTGCAGTGCTCATCTCGCGTTACTGGCCGAGGGAGCCGGCATACAGTCATGTGGCCAGCATGACTAAGCTGCTTCTGGCGAACCAGAGCAGCGCACGGAAACTCTGTTTACCTTCTTGCCACAGCGGTACCTATTTATCTACTTGCACTGCGTGCTTTCGAACTGCTAGGTTGGCAGGAGCTGGGACCAAACAACGGGAGCTCACCCCATTGCGGGGATTCGAACCCCTGACCTTCCGATCGGCAATTCCAAGTGGCGCAGTGGTTTAAACTTCATCTGAGGATCACATAAAAGCACAATAATGCACAACAAGCATATGTTATATAGATTAGATTTAGAATGCTTTGCCTTATATTTATTTTAAAAACCTATTCAATGCACAAAATTTAAATATGTGGGCATCCGTTTGTCTTGGGAAAATCTTTGTGTAGGGTTTACTCCTTAGCCTTTTCTTCTTCCAAAGAGATCCTGCAAGGCAGCGCACATTTAGGATCAGAGTCTTCCTTCTAGATTGGCTGCCTTCTCAGGTGGACGAGCCCCATCTGCCCCTCCCCTCCCTCTACAGCACATGCAGAAACTGCCTTCTTGACCGTTGGACCCACTCTTGGTCTCGTCCGCTCAATCTGCCAGAGCCTGACTTCGCATGCAGGGGAAGCCCCTTAACTCAGCGGGGATTTGAGACCCATCAGCTAGCCTCACCTGGTTGAGCCAGCCAGTTGAAGCCGTTCCAGGAGGCCCAGGTGGGATATAAATATTATAAATCTATAAAAGGCTCCCCCCACCAAAGGAAGTTGCTAAACCATAGTTTAGTTTTCTGTGGACAAGCTGCAGTGAGACTCAGACTTGAGGCCTCCCTGCTGCCCCCTCTTGCTCTGGATCAGCCAGAGTCTGAGAAGGAGCTCAAAAGCTTATGCTTCTGTTTTAGATTAACCACAGTTTGCCATTTTGTCTGAACCTGACAGATTTTGGGTTAACCTGAGATATGCCTTGTTAAAACAAGCTGTTTTTCAACCATAATCTAAGAAGCTGGCTTGTTTCGACAAACCACAGTTACGATAAACCACAGTTTAGGGTTCCTAATGATGCTTAATCTAAAACAGAAGCCCAAGTAAGAGGAAAGGGAAGCGGGACTGCGCAAGCCTGAGACTTACTATGGCCTGTCCTTGTCACAGTAAACAATGGTTGCATGATAAGCGCAAACAGGGCCACCAGCAATGCACTCCAATGCAGGCTGATTTATAATAATGTCCAACTGAGCTAAATGAGGCTGACTCCCTAGTATGTAGTGACTAGGCCTATAGCCTAAGGAGTAATGCGAAGGTGTTGAAAAGTGTTCACATCCTAATTTTAGCATGCCTTGAAAGCTGGATACATAAATAGATGTGCTCCCGGGGAATAGTCACCCAGAAAAGAATGCTAATTTCAAGTTTAATTTTACATGGAGCTAGTATTCAGATGGCTCTAGACTGAAGAAAGGAAGGAAGGAACAAGGAATTAAAAATAGCCTTTCATGGCTGCCATTGCTAATCCTGAACCTCCAAGGAGGAGGAAAAGGAAGAGGTGGCTAGATGGCACCTTTTGAAATAATTGCATTGAGTTGGGGTCGCTCCCCCCCCCCGGATTCCTCCTGGAATGCCTGCCTCTTCAATCCCAATCCATTCTAAGTGGAGCCTTGGAGGGTTCATCCACCTCTAGTTTGTTCTCTTACTGTTATTTGACCAAAATGCTTGTGCAACTGCATCTGACGGAAATAGAAACCTCGCCTCAAAAGCAGCAGCAAGAGGGAATATCCAAGAATTCTGGAAACAGGGTCTGCTGCATCCTTGGATGAGGCAGAATTTAACACCAAACATAACCATGGAAACAGAGATGTAGCTTTTTCTAAGCCACATAGAGCGTTGGAACACAAAGCCTACAAGAGCAAGGAGATGTGTCTGCAATTAGGAAGAGCACACAATTTATTCAGGGAGAAGTGACAAGGGAAAGGAGATAAAAGGAGGAAATGGTCTAAGCAACCACCTGGGCATACCAGATGCAAAATGGAACTAACCTGCCCCGACCCCGGTGTCTTGGACCGCAACTCCCATCAGCTCCAGCCGGCACTGTCATGCTTCCATCATCCCCAGCCTTGCACAGGATGATGGGAATTGTGGTCCAGAAACATCTGAAGGGTACCAGGTTGGGATAGGCTGCTCTTGCCCATTTCAAGAGAAATATTAAACCAGGTAGAAGAAGACGAAGTCAGTGGTGCGACACCAACATTTGGCACCGTCCCACCTCTTGCCTTCCATTCCACATCATAGTTGCAGCGCCCCCGAGGATCCGCACTCAGTGCGACCGAACTGGTCGCGCTCCCCTAAATCCACCTCTGACTAAGAGAGTAGGGATGCAGTTGCAATGTCAACAGCTTTCCCAGGAAGATTTCTTGCACAAGTCCATGGCCCGTTTACTGTGGTAGCACTCGCACTCTGGAACGCCCTGCCTACTGACATCAGAGAGGCGTCCTCACGGTACTCTTTTCAGGGCCTGCTAAAAACAGCTTTTAAAGACAAGCCTACCCAGACATGTAAATGTTGCCGTATGCTTTTAGTTTATTGCTGATCTTATCTTTGAGATTTTTATTGATAATTTTATTGTTTTATTCTCTTTGTATACTGCTTTGAGGGTTTTCTTTTAACAATCAAGCAGTGTATAAATGCTATGAACTAAATAAGGAAATAAACTATAAATTAACTGAAAAGTTGGTGATAACAGACCTTTCATGGATCTGAGTGGTTCCTGCCTCCCTAACCACTGTTCCTTCCTTCCTTCCTTCCATCCTTCCTCCCTCCCCCCTTCCTTTCTTCTTTCAACTTCTAATGCATCTTTCCTCCCCAAGGAGACCAGGGCAGCAAGGAGCACAACAAGGTGTTGTCTTCAACATAGTGCTGAGGGAAAGGGCTGTGGCATCTGCCGCACACACAGAAGGTCCCAGGTTCAATCCCTGCTGGCATCTCCACGTAGGGCTGAAGAGATTCCCTGCTTGAAACCCTGGACAGCCGCTGCCAGTCTGTGTAGACAATATGGACCAATGGTCTGACTCATATAAGGCAGCTTCCTATGTTCCATCAGTTTGAGGGGTTTTCCTTGCGTGATGCAATATTCTACCCCCTCTTCCCCCACACCTGGCACTTGAGGTCAAACCCGGAGACCCAGCTACCCAACGTCTCTCGCTGGGATGCTGGCCACACCGTTTAGCCCTCATGCCTAACAGAGGCAGACAGGCGCAGGGATAGTGCATGCAACGGCATTGGCTCCCATTCCATTGCGGGTTACCTTTGACACATAGTTGCCTGCGCTGTCAGAATTTGCAGCTAAACTTGGCATGATGCTTAATGGTTCAAGGGCAAGGTCTCTTCTTACAACTATAAGCAGCAGCTGTAGGTGCCTCGCCCCCACACCAAACCCACTACAGTGGTACCTCGGGTTAAGGACTTAATTCGTTCCAGAGGTCCGTTCTTAACCTGAAGCGTACTTAACCTGAAGCACCACTTTAGCTAATGGGACCTCCTGCTGCCGCTGCACTGCCAGAGCATGATTTCTGTTCTTAGCAGAGTTCTTAACCTGAAGCATACTTAACCTGAAGCGTACTTAACCCGAGGTACCACTGTACTCCGGTTTGGGTTGAGTCTGCAGCATGCAGGGAGACGCAATGAACACTTTCCTCTGATACCACACCTGCAATGAGCACTTTCTCCCAAATGCTGCTGTTATTCAAAGGTTCCCTCCTGCCGCAAATAGAGTTGGGGAAGGGGGATTGGGATGGTAGTAGGCAGAAAAAGGGTTAACTCCCTTCACCCTGTGAAGGAAATCAGTCTACCCACAGTAATTTAGCCTGATAAAACATTGAAGAGGTATTTAGCAGACTTTGCTCAAAGCCACAGCCTAGCATACCCAACATAGATTTAAAGCACATGACTTCCCCCAAAGAACACTGGGAACTGTAGTTTCCCCTCATAAACATACAATTCCCAGCATCCTTAGCAAACTACAGTTCCCAGGATGCTTTGTGGGAAGTCATTAGGGCTGGGTGATATCTGGTTTTCAATGATGTCTGAAATAAGAATGGAGCCATGTAGAGGCTGGGGCTGGCTTCATGGTTTTTCCTGCATCATTATATTTGCCTAGCATAAACCAGGGGGCGGCAACCTAAGGCCCATAGGCCACAAGCGGCCCATGTGGGTCGTTTAACCAGGCCGCCCCCGAGCCACCCCCGAACTGAGCCGCCAACTTGGCGAGTCCCCGCGCACTGCACTAAACTCGCTTCTGCGGTGCCAGAAATCGTGTCTGCACGGACGCAGACACTGAAAATCGGATGATAAAGCTACATATCACCCAGTCCTAGAAGTCATGTGCTTTAAATGCATGTTGTGAATCTGCCCTAAGAGAGATGGCTTCCCCCATAAAGTAACCTGGGAAGCACTCTTAGCTCCCAGGATTCTTTGGGCAGGAAGCCAGGATGAGTGCTTTACATTATTGATGTGTCATCGTGCCCACCAGATGTTATTGACTGCAACTTCCATTTGCCCCAGTACTTAGCCTGTAAGCTCTTTGGGGCAGAGGCCTCCCCTTTCCTACCGTTTTGCTTCTGTTACTCTGTGAAATACCAAGAGAAGGGTCAATGCTCAAATTACAGGGAAGATGAGAAAGAATAGGGTGTCGTTCTTGCAATCCGTGGGCCCCAATCTGTGTCTCATTTCTATTGGAGTGAAACCATGCTGTTCCCACAACCTTCTGATAACAGTGGCTAAGAAGGACAGCCGAACCCCGCTCTGCTCCCCTGTAATTCAAACATGGCCCACCAGTAGATCACCGCCTGAGTCAACAAAGCAGACGCGCCTCGTCATCCAGGCCCAAAGCCACAGAGGTTGAAAGAGGTTGGAAAGAATCTCGTGAAAACAGGGAGGGGGTGAAAGGCTGCCCCCACCTCAAAGCATTCTGAAACAGGAACTACGGGGTCTCATCACAGAATTCTGCAGTTTGAGCACTGACAAGAGCCAGTGAAGCGTGGTGGTTCGAGTGTCAGACTAAGACTTGAGAGGCCCGGGTTCAAATCCCTACTCACCGGGTGACCTTGGGGGGCCAGTCACTGCCTCACAGCGTTGTTGCGGGGATTAAATGAGGAGGGAGAGAACTACATATGCCACCTTGAGCACTTTGGATGAAAAAGTTGGGATATAAATGCATTAATAAATAAAAATACGGATGACCCTGGTTGATAAACAACAGCACCTAAAGCAAACACAGACCTGGTGGTTGGAATGGGAAGTAGGTTTGTTTTCAAAGTGAAGCTCAGGGCTGCAACACTCTCTCTCCTCTTTAGACCTACTGAGCATGTTCAGATTAGTTCGTGGGGGCTGTGACTCATGAGACCTCCTGGAAGAGGAGACTGGGTGAGCCATGGCTGCAGCAGCCCTCAGGATGAGGAGGATGCTTGCTTTGACAGTAAGAAAACAAAAGAAAGAGATGAATATTCAGCAGGGATGAGGCCAAGCCCAGGTTAAGTCCTCCCTCCCGTCCTCCTTCCTAACCGCACACAAGGTGGAGGAAGAGAACCTCACAGACACAAAGAGGACCCTGGATCCGGCCCAGAGAATCAGCCGCCACAGTGACACTTCCCAGCATTTTCCAGTCACTTCCAAGTGCAGAGCTAAGACCCACCTCTGTTGCCAAGTATCTATGTGTGAACCCGCTGCCTAGGAAACCAGAGGAATCCCCAGAGATCAAACACCAGAGAATCTCCATGGCGTGTAAAGCCAGATCAGAAGGTTTTCGTTTTTAGGGATCAATGTATCCATAATACACCTGTGTACACGTACGTACACACACCCACACACACCCACACCCACACACACCCCTGGTCATCACCAGCAGCCAATTCTGCCCAATGGGTTGCTGCTGTGTTGTAGCAAACAGGGCTTTTGGCCACGGTCGGTTTAAAATTGTTGCAAAAACAGGCCAATCTGGTTTATGCAAACCGTGCAAAAGAGTAACCTCCGCCCCCATCCCCACCTATATCCAGCTTCCAGCTCAAGAAACACCACCTGGGCTCTTCGGAATTCACTCGCGTGCTGGCGAAGGGAGCAAGCACCACACGAAAAACAGCAGCAGCAACCCCAGCACATTGGGGGTTTTCCTTTTTGCTGCAAGATGCGGTGGGGGGGGCACCTTTTGACCCACAGAGTCACCGGTGCAAAACATTCAACGCACATACCAAATTGGTTTTACTTATTTCTTAAAAAAAAAAACCAGAAACAGAGACAATAAAGTGGAAAGCCGACTTGCCGAAGGTGCGGATGAAATCCGAAAGGTTTGCCTCCTCCTTACCCGTTTAACGCATCTTCCTTGCAGGGGCGGGGTGCTCGCTTTCCTCCCCCGCAGCGCGGTCCCTTCTCTTCCTCCTCCTCCCAGTCAAAGGAGCCCATCGGAGGAGCCCATCCTGCGATCTCCGGATCGGTCCCTCGCCGCGCCTCGTGCCTCCTCCTCCTGGTCTCCTCGGGCGCCTTCGCTGCTCTGCGCGCCGCGGAGAAAGAGATCCGCCCAGGGAGGTGGGGAAGATGCCGGGCAGGAGGAGCATCCAAAAGGGACCCGAGACCCAGGAACCAGGCGGCGGAGGCAACCTGCCCGCCTCGCCCTGTCCGCTTCGGATGATGACAAAAGGGCGGCTCCCCTCCGCGCCCCGAGCGCCCCCCTCCGGACGGCTGCGCGCACAGCCAGAGGCCACCGAGCCGCCGCGCTGCCTCGTCTTCTGCTGCAGGGAGGAGCGGTGACGCAATGGGCCGTTGGCAGGAGGAGCCCCCCCCCAGCCGGGTGGGGGGGACCCCGATGGGTGGGCCGGAAGGATGCGCCCCTCTCCTTTAAGGGGCTGGAAGAAGAAGCCGGCAATGGAGCTGACCTCCCTTAGGAGGGGCTTTATTTATTCGGCTGCGCGGCACTTGTTTTTAATGGCGTTACTTAGGAGTAGGAGTAGGCTGCTGCTCAGGAGTCGGCAGGGGAAGGGCTCGGCTGCAGAGCACCTGCTTGGCACCCCGAAGCTCCCCAGGTAGGGCGGGGGAGAGAGAGAAACGCCCGTCCAAGATCCTGGAGAGCCGCCGCTGCCAGTCCGTGTAGGCAGTACGGGGTCAATGGACCCAACGGTCTGACTCGGTGCGCTGCGGCGGCGATCAACAGACCTCGTTGCGCATGTGGGAAGATGCTGCCTTTGAAAGGTAGCGCGCATCTGCCACATGCGGGAGGAGCAGGGCGCCACTCTGTGGCCCGGGAGACGGGAGCCTCGGATGCGGGGCTGCGGGAGAGGCGAGAGGCAAGGAGCCAGGACCATCTCTGCCGATCAGGGTCGCTGGAGCTCTTCGCCCATCAATACGTTTTTGTGAAATGATCTCGCCCAGCCCGATGAGATCCTTGACGGAAGTAAGTAACTGGTTTGTATGCTTAGAGTTCGCGCGGAGGTTATAAGACACTGACTCTTTATTTCGGGGTTTTTCTGCTGTGGGGATGGATTGGCTGTATGCCGCTTTTCCACAATGCGCTGTGCCCAGAGTGGCTTACGGCAAACATGCAAAACATTACAATGCAGAGGACTGGAAATACATATAAACAAAATGCAGAGCAAGTCAGTGATTTCAGAAATCACAAAAATCAACAATTTGGCACTCACAGAATAAATTCAACATTACAAAACACACACAAACACACACAAACCCAAATCATCCAGGTTTAAGTACATAACAAAACACGAGTTAACCAACGATGAAGCTACTCTCCAAGGAGCCTGGCTTAAATGCAGTTCAGAGGGGAGGGGTAGATGACATACAGCTGGCTCCCATATCCTTTCTCCAGAGGATGCTGACACAGCAGCAAAAGGCAAATGTGGAAAAGGCAATGATGGTAAGTCTATTCTCCAGCCTCCTAGAAGTACCAACTGCTGGTGCAGGGCTTATTGCACTTATTGGACAGGTAATATGCAGAAAGGCGTTTCTCCCATCACTTTTGTCCTGTAAACAGTTTTGGGGCAGGAGGAAGCAGCAGAAAAAATGGCAAAAAAACCTCTGTGCTAATTGGGCAACCTGAATTTGCAGGTATATATGATTGAATCTCACACGCAAATTGTGACAGTCTGTTATCCCACTGTGTGTAGCATTCCTTGTTGCTGTGTGGGTGTGAGGCTGTGCACACTCCAAGGGGCTAATGCACAACTGTGTCACATAGTTCTAATTTCTCTGCTTCTGAGGACTTTCCATTTAAATCCGCCTTGATGTTTCCACACTAGTGGGTGGCGCTTGATGGGATGCCTTCATGCTGTGTGTTGTTGTCTGTCTCCCCCATCCTGTTACCGGTAGTACTTCTTTGCCCTCTGGAAGTTACAGGAACTAGACGTCCATTATGGACAGGTGTGCAAGGATTAGTTTACCTGTGCATGCACACCTGGTTTTTCCCTTTCCCCTTTCTCTTAAATGGTTTTGTTCACAGAGTATTGCAATAACAAACTTTGACCAAAGCCCAAACTTCACGCATGTTTCATGGCAGGGAAAACAGACAATTTTAAAATTCATTTTTGAAATCATGTTTTTCAATTTACTGATTTTGCGCAGAGAAGCATTTAAAATGATATTCATATGACGCACCAGCCCTGCCAAGTTCAGAACCAACAGCTCACCCTAGAGAGCCTTCTCCAGGGCAAAGAATGACCGGACAGGGCGAGGCAGGGGAGTCTCTGATCTCCAGACCCTCCCCCTGCCCCCAACACAGAAAGCCAGTGTGGCCCAGAGAATAACATAAACAGTACTTTTCACACACACTCATAAGGGGTTGGACTAAATGACCCTTTGGGTCTCTTCCAACTCTACAGTTCCATGATTCTAAGCATACATGGCCCAGGGACACAAAACATGGAGACTGTTTTTCTTTCCCCACTTTTCCTGCAAAGGTCATTTTTCTTTTTAACCACTGCAGTTTTGCGCAAGAACAGTTCTGTACAAAACAGCTGTTTTAAGAGTAAAAATAAATTACAGCAAATGTGCCTTTCTCTGCAAATGCCAGGAATAAGCATGGCACATCCTTTCTTTGGGGGCTGATGGAAACAAAATGGTTTGGTTGTGCTCAGGTGATGTGAAAATGGAAGAGAAGGGCATAGTGCTAGATGGCGCACAGCAAAACTTCCCAACACACATAAAGCCCCTCTCAACAAACTTGGCCACCCAATCCACTTGCCCAAGGAACATGATTTTCCCTTATCACATTATCTGCAGATCGGGAAATGGTAGACTAAATTGGGAAGAAAGTATGGGCTGCCATTTAGATGAGGATGATGCGAACACACACACACACACACCTGGTTGGGGTTCATTGCATCCACTTTAAATTATCATGCGTACATACCTTAGAATCATAGAATTGAACCTCCTGCAATGCAGAAATCTCAGCTGAAAACAACAGTCATTCAACATATGTTTAAAAACTTCCAATGAGGTTCAAAAACCTCCACTACCTTCTGAGGTAGTGTCTTCCACTGTCAAATAGCTCATGAGGCTGTTCCTAATAAGGATCAGGTCCATGGAGCAAAAAACAAACAAAAACCCCTGCTTTGGCTTATCTCTTGCACTGAACCTTCCTGAGAACACCCTCTTCATATTTAGGGGTAGTTTTCAGTTACCCTGTGAAGCTCTTTGCTCCCCACAATGAATTTTGATCCAAAGATTAGACTACAAACATGCAAAACATGAGTTACAATTGTGGCAAATTTAATTTAATTTTAAACAGAACAAATGAAAACTCATAAGACAAGAACACCCGGTTTGGGTTCCTTTCTGTAAGTGCTGCGTCTTGGAGTGGTGGCCCTGCATCTGCACCAAAGGAGGGCTCCGAAAGACAAATTGTTCACAGGTGTGGAAGTGCACCTGCATCTTTGCTGATTTATTCCAGCCCTGCACTCTTGCCTTTCCGACAACGCATCCTGAAGGCAGCATGCAGAATAGGATAAAGATTAAACTAGAATGAAATGAAAACAGGAGGTAAAGGACAGCAATAAAATAGCAACATAAAATGTATAATCTTAAATCAGTTGTTTCCAAATTGGGCACTATTGCCTCGGGGGGGGGGGGGGATAGGATTACCAGGGTAAGTACATGAGCTACTATTTATCTTATTTGTTTGTTTTATTTCATAAAACTTATACACCACTTGCTTTAAAAACAAACAAACCTCAAATCATTTTACAAAAAAGAAAAAAGACAAAACCAAGAAAAATTTACAATGCTTTAAAGCATAACGGTAAAGGGACCCCTGACCATTAGGTCCAGTCGCGGACGACTCTGGGGTTGCGGTGCTCATCTCGCTCTCTAGGCTGAGGAGCCGGCGTTTGTCTGCAGACAGCTTCCGGGTCATGTGGCCAGCATGACTAAACCGCTTCTGGCGAACCAGAGCAGCGCACAGAAATGCCGTTTACCTTCCTGCCGGAGCAGTACCTATTTATCTACTTGCACTTCGTGCTTTCGAACTGCTAGGTGGGCAGGAGCAGGGACTGAACAACGGGAGCTCACCCCGTCGCGGGGATTCAAACCGCCGACCTTCTGATCGGCAAGCCCTAGGCCCTGTGGTTTAGACCACAGCGCCACCTGCGTCCCTGAATTTAAAGCATACAAAAACTTAAAATACGAAAACAGATTAAAATTCACATTTGCATTTATAAGCATCTGGGTAGATTTGCCTAAACAAGAATGTTTTTAGCAGGCGCTGAACACAATAAAAGTCAAAACAGTAACAATTACCGGTAATTGCACATTTATTCAAAATCTAATTAAAACAGTTTAGCTGAACCAGTTCCACAAAATTTGTGCATTTGATCCAGCAATACCGGTACTAGCCTTTCAAAGTCTGAGAGTCATCTCCAGAGCCCCCTGCTGCCCCCTTGCCTCTTTGTGCTCCCCCTAGGGGATCCCACGTCCCCACAGAGGGTGGCACTGCCAACTTTGGGAACCACTGAAAAGGTAAAAGGTAAAACCAAGCCCTGGTGAAAACCTTACCTGTCATCCGGTTGTGTGAAGTTCCACAATCCCCACATAGGTAGGAATAAGTGTTTCCTCCCAGGCCCACATGGGGGTCTGCACCACCGGGTTTGCCCACCCCATTTCCACCCCATCTTCTGTCTTGATGCAGTTGTTGGGTCTCTGGGGCGGGGGGCTGGCTGGTAAGCACCTTTCTAGCGGTGCTGGCGCTGAAGAGGCCCCAGAAGGACCGTGGTCTGCTGCATATTTCTGGAAGCAGAAAGGAAAACAGCTCAGTGGCGAGACAGCTTGGATGACCACATGCATATGAAAAAGGGCAAAGAAAGGGGTGCTTGGGAAAGAGCTGGCATGATTTCATGGGTAGAGCATTAGCTGTTTTTTTGTGGGGATTAAGTAAGGAGGAGAACCATCTCTGCCACTTTGAACTCAGGTGGGATATTAAAGTAATAAAATAGATGAATAATAAACCCAGTGAATTTAATGCGTTCACTGTACAATTCCGGGTATGGCTAAAGTTTGATATTGCCTCGTTAGTACTTTAGTGCAATTCAATTATTTATTTCAAGGCAAAATTAATGATGGGGAGGGGAGAAAGATACCTTCCCTACCCACTTATCTAGGCAAAATGTAGTGTGATGTATACCCTCCACCACCCCAAATCAATCACCCCACAGTGTGGAAAGTCAGTTGCAATTCTGCTTGTAGCTTTCCAGGGAAGGACAGTGTGGCAGTAACCCGATTGGAAGCAGCCAGTTCAAGTGCCACAGGTGCCCCAATGAGCAGGGCCAGAGCTCCACAGGTGCATTCCAGGGGATGCCCTGGAACCTGCAAAGCACAGGGTTTTGCAACAAACTCAGGAGGTTCTTCAGCAGACCCCCCAGTGTGGCAGGGCTCTTTGTTGCTTTATCTGGCCCACCTACCCACCCCACACAGATACATTAAAACCATGGGGGGGGGGGAAAGAAATGTTTTTAAATCACCTCACCCACTTCTAAAAGGTCTCAGACAATTAAAGGCCAAAGGCCTAGTTACAGAGAAAAGTTTTTGCTTGGCGCCTAAAGATATAAAATGATGGTGCCAGGCTCTCCCCATGGTGCCCTGGGGGACAGCATTCCACAAATGGGGAGTCACCGGAGAAAAGGCTTGTTCTCGTGTTGCCAGACCCTCAAAGAAGAGCCTCCAATGAGGATCACAGGAAGTTCGGCGGGGTGTGTGTGTGTGTGTGCAAAGTTAGTTTTGCTCCTACCTCACGTCCTCCAGTTTCTTCCAAAATTAAGCGCAACAGGCGAATGTATTCAGCAGTGGCTTTAAGCGTATCAACTTTGCTGGGCTTCCGGTCCTTTGGAATCAGTGGCACGATAGCTTTGAGCTTGGAAAAGCAACTGTTCAAGTTCTTTATCTGTGTGTGGGGTTTTTTTAAAAGCAAGCAATTAAAGCCAAGAGATTAGTGTCTCCTGAGCCCTTCAAGCCGGAGAAATGTTTCCTTCCTGTGATGAGCAGTTGGGAAGAGCTCCCCCTCCCTCCCATCACCTGTCCTTCCAGGTGTGCATTTTTACTAACCTGTTCGTGAAACCAAATTACGACTCATTTTCTTCACTTTGGCTGCCTGCTAATTGGATATGATACTGGGGTGTCTAACCTGTGGCTCTCCAGATGCTGGACTAACTTCCATCAGCACCAACCCAACTTAGCCAACCATCAGGGGTGATGGGAGATGGAGCCTCAAAAGCATCTGGAGGCCCACAATATACACCCCTGTTTACTTTCAAGATTTGGCCTGAGGGCAGAGGGACAGAGATTCAAACTCCCGTTTTGCCATATGCTTAATAATCCTGTTGCTGTTCCTGTAATTGCTGCAGGTTTGGGGATGTGAAACAACACTTAAGACAGCAGAGTTTTTAAGGGACATGAAAGTGGTTTGGGAGAGGTTTCACTTCACATTACTATTGTTATTATTAGGAATAACTTTCTGGTGGTAAGAGCTGTTTGAGAGTGGAAGGTGGCGTCTTCATTTGATGTTTTTAAATAGAGGTTGGATGGCCACCTGTCTAGGATTATTAGCTGTGATTCCTGCATTGCAGGGGGTTGGAGTAGATGACCCTTGGAATCCCCTCCAACTCTACGATTTTATTATTCTAATTATCTGCTATTCACTCTAAGGCCCCAGAACAGTTACATCAATTAAAACACACTTTTAAAACACAGTTTAAAGCAACTGTTTGCGCATGCGCGCACACCCACACCTTGCTTTTGTCTTCAATTAAATAGATTTTGCCTTGTTTTTGTCTTTAGTTTTTGACACAACACAAATACCTGCTAGAGACAGAAGTGGAATGAGTATGATGTTATGAGCCTTTTTCAGCCTCCCTTCAACTCCCGAGAAGCTATTGCCATTTGCCTCCTGCCAAAGTCTGATGCAACCAGGTTGCTGAACTAACCACCCCAAAGTTTACCCAAGCTATCTAGAGCAAACAGTTAGCAATGGCTGATTTTCTGATAAGAATGCTCTCTAAGAGCATAAAAGCTACTTTATTGCTCTGTCCTGACAGCTTTCCTGGAGGAATTGGCAGAAGGACACAGTCCTTCCCCCAGAATACCTAAAAAATATTCCAGGAAGCATTGACTGGTGGCAACTGAGGAATGGCCATCTGGGTACAGAACAAGAACTTTCTCTTTCCCTGCAAAGCCCCAAGGAATCAACTTGTAAAATGTAATGACCACTCCATACAGCTTGCAAGGCTTCCACGGCCATCTATCTGGGGTATGGCAAATGTTGACATTTACTGGTAATTCTTAATCTTTGGGGAGGCTAGAGGGAAAAGTCAGAAAAATTGGGCACTTCCCCCATTTTCTGTCACATCTTGAGCCCAATGTCATCCTCATTTCCACAATTTAACACTGAAGAATGGCTTTTACCATGTAAAGGTAAAGGGACCCCTGACCGTTAGGTCCAGTTGCGGACAACTCTGGGGTTGCAGCGCTCATCTCGCTCTATAGGCCGAGGGAGCCTGCATACAGCTTCCGGGTCATGTGGCCAGCATGACTAAGCCGCTTCTGGCGAACCAGTGCAGCGCATGGAAACGCCGTTTATCTATTTATCTACTTGCACTTTGACGTGCTTTTGAACTGCTAGGTTGGCAGAAGCTGGGACCGAGCAACGGGAGCTCACCCTGTCGCGGGGATTCGAACCACCAGCCTTCCAATTGGCAAGCCCTAGGCTCTGTGGTTTAGACCACAGCACCACCCGCGTCCCACTCAGGGCCGGTGCTTCCATTTAGGCGAACTAGGCAACTGCCTAGGGCGCCAAAATGGAGGGGGCGCTGGCCAGCCTGCCCGCCGCCCGCCGCCGCCCCAACCAGCGGCGGAGCAAGCAGGTTGGGGCGAAAACTGCGGCGGTGGGAGCGCCAAAATGGAGGGGCGCTGGCCAGCCTGCCCCTCACCCCCCGCCGCCCGGTGCCACCCCAACCAGCGGTGAAAATCGCGGTGGCGCGGGGCGCGGGGCGGGGCACCGTATGTCATGCGCAATGACGTCACGTGCCCCGCCCCCTCGGCTAGGGCGCAAAAACCCCTAGCACCGCTCCTGGTCCCACTTTTACCATGTACTCAGAGTAAATATTGAAAAACTGCCCCCAATATCCAGTAATTCCTGACATTCACCTGCACATCACCAAAAACCCATCAGTTGCCTTCATTAAATGACCTGTTTTCACACTAGTTTACTTGTCAACGTTGGCAACATTCACATCAAACTCTGACTCAGCCTTTGACCACCTCGGAGGCTAAAGTGTGTTTCAGATTGCTACCCCACCAATTGCATGAACAAAACTAGAGAAAAGACTAGAGAGCAGGAAGTGTTTTTCAATCATTAGCAGATTTCCTTATGCTCATCATGACCAGGAATTTCTTAGCATAATGTTCTGGAACAGCCTTTCCCCAACTGACTGCTTTCCTGGTGTCTGGGAATACAACTCCCATGAGCCCCAGCCAGAACTGACATGTTTCCATCAGCCGCAGCATCATGTGACCAGGCTGGCTGGTGCTGATAGGAGTTGTAGTCCAAGACGTCTGGAAGGCCAGAATGGGGATGGATGTCAGCCGGCAGGTGATTCCCTTCGGAGTCAACCCCCTCCTACTTCCCCAGGCTCCTCCTTCCACCAGTTCATTAAGCCCCAGTAAAACTGGCAGATGTTTTCATTTATGAGAGCCATCTTCAAATATCTGAGGGGCAAGCTTGTCTCCTCCTCCAGAGAGTAGGACTGAACCAATGGATTCAAATGGCAAGGAAGGAGATTCCGACAAAACATGAGGAAGACCTTTCTGAGGGTGAGAGGCTCTTTGACAGTGGAATGGACTTCCTCGGAAGGTGGTGGACTCTCCTTCATTGGTGGTTTTTAAGCAGAGGTTGGATGGCCACCTGTCATGAATGCTAGTTGAGATTCCTTGCAGGTGGTGCAATGGGTCAGTGTTAAGCAGAAGGTTGGTGGTTTGAGCCCACCCGGGGGACAGCTTTGGGCAGGATTCTTGCATTGTAGGAGCCTGGACTAGATGACACAACTCAAGGTAAAGGTAAAGGGGCCCCTGACCATTAGGTCCAGTCGTGTCCGACTCTGGGGTTGCGGCGCTCATCTCGCTTTATTGGCCGAGAGCCAGCGTACAGTTTCCGGGATGTGGCCAGCATGACTAAGCCGCTTCTGGCAAACCAGAGCAGCGCACGGAAACACCGTTTACCTTCCCGCCAGAGTGGTTCCTATTTATCTACTTGCACTTTGATGTGCTTTCGAACTGCTAGGTGGGCAGGAGCTGGGACCAAGCAACGGGAGCTCACCCCGTCGTAGGGATTCGAACCGCCGACCTTCCGATCAGCAAGCCCTAGGCTCTGTGGTTTAGCCCACAGCGCCACCTGGGTCCCCACAACTCTACTATCCTATTATTCTGTAACTAGGAGGTCAGAAACTCTTGTGGACATCTCATTGGAATTAAGTTCTACTGTGTGTTCATTAGGGCTCAGTCTCTTTGTCTGCTTACCCTCTCTCTCTCTTTAGCGTTTGCTGCTCGCCTCCTTCCCAGGACCTGATCCCGGTTCTCAGTGGGAAGGTAGAGACCAGAGGACTTCTTCATTCGGGTGATGGGAGCCATGACAGGCAGGGGGCCAAACTGTTCGTGCAGCATCTCACCCAGGAGCACAGCGGAAGGTGTCGGGATGAGCTGAGGCAGCTGCTGGGTTTCTCGCTTCGCCATCCTCACTCCCTGGATATGACAAAGCAGAGCTGATGATCATCAGGAGCAGCCTCGTCATGGCAAGAGAGTCATCAGCTGCAGGTAAAACTCACCTTGCCACATTTCAGGGATGGGGGACCAGCTAGGGATGGAGGAGAAAGTTGCTTCAGTTAATGTTTAAATCCACACATTAAAAAAAAAAGAGGACCAAAACGTAGCTAACTTTTGGAATTTGCACTTTTCCACATTTTGCAATGCAGTTCTCCAGCCAAAAAACATTTATGAAAATACACAAATTAGAGGGAAGTCTGCATACAAATATATTTGTCAGAACAAACCAAATGTGAATATATTAGGGGGAATTGTTTTTTAAAAATATGTGCATTAGTTTGTATGCAAAGCTGAATACAAACACGTGCTGATTAGGACAAATTTGCACTGAAATGCTGATGAAGTTTCAGGGGGCTATTTTTCCGGGGGGGGGGGGGATAACTCTGAAATTGCAGAAATGTGGAGAGTCAAATTTAAGGTTGGAAAAATGAGACTCTGACAGAACGAAACTTGACCCTTCCATCCCTAGCGACCAGCTGTATTGCATATATATATTCATCTATTGCATTTATATTCCATGTTTTTCTCCAAGGAGCTCAAAGTGGCATATACATGTTTTACCCCCTCCTCCTTTAATCCTCACAACAACCCTGTGAGGTAGGCTGGGCCTAGAGGCAGTGACTGGCCCAAAGTCACCCAGTGAGTTGCATCACGGCTTACCGAGGAACAATATGGCACACTGGCTCTTTATTATAAATTCTTAAATGCACCTTTCCCTTATTGTCAGCTTGTCAGGTAAGGCTGCTATATTCACTCCAACATTTTAAATTTCATCATTGAGGCATCTAACCAATGTATTTGTTAGCTGCACGAAATGATCGGCCTTATCTCTTCCCTCTGTTAATTAAAATGAACTTAGCTCAACTAAAGCTATTAAAAAAAACTTAGCTCTGTTTTTGCTAATGAGTTCAACAAGTGTTTAAATCCAAACCAGTTCGAACCGACAAGTGCAGAGTAATAAAGATAAATCGTCCATGTTTACATGTGTAGGTGTTCCACACCCGGCACCCACACCTCTGCTGCCTACTCTTTTTCTGCTCAGACAGAAAGACAGGAAGACAGAAGAGGAAGAAGAAAGCCTATGAACATTCAGAATGGAGGGGGAAAGGCAGGGCAGAGGGGGGTTCTTCTCCTCTCGTTGTGCTGGCTGTGGTTGGAGGGGGCTGCAATCCAAAGCAGCGGGAGGACAGCAGGCCCAGGAAAGCAGATATTGGCCTGTTGCAATTAGGCTCCAGGGATGATGAGTGTTAGGAGAGGGATTCAGCTAGTCCATGGGTAGGCAACCTAAGGCCCAGGGGCTGAATCCTGCCCAATCGCCTTCTCAATCTGTCCTGCAGACGGTCTGGGAATCAGTGTGTTTTTACATGAATAGAATGTGTCCTTTTATTTAAAATGCATCTCTGGGTTATTTGTGGGGCCTGCCTGGTGTTTTTACATGAGCAGAATGTGTGCTTAAAAAAAAATGCATCTCTGGGTTATTTATAGGGCATAGGAATTCGTTCATATATTTTTTTCAAAATATAAGTCCGGCCCCCCACAAGGTCTGAGGGGCAGTGGACTGGTCCCCTGCTGAAAAAGTTTGCTGATCCGTCTGACCAGCCCCAGAGGCTAGTCTGACCAGATGGATCTCCTGGTGTCTTCCAGGATAAGTGTCTGGGGGCTCATCCAGACTTCCTTTTGCGCTGTGCTGTCCAGGCTTTAAAGCCTCATGTCCAAGCAGTTTTGCTGTTGTGGGGGCAGCACTTTCCACAGGAAAATCTGAATTTCACCGCCTAATTTGAGTTAATGGCAATCCACGGAAAACCTTATTGCCATTTGCTCTGATTCAGCAGCAAAACACAGGTTTAACTGGGCAAAGTGCAGGGACCAAACCCCCCAGAATGCTCAAACATGGAGCTTTAAAGGCTGGACCTGAGCCTAGAAATGTGGCACCGAAGGAAGTCTGGGCGAGCTCTGACTTGCCTCCAGGGAACTCTGCCTTTCAGTGGTCCTGCTTCTGCAGTGAATGACAAGCTCCAGAAGGTGTCACTAGGAGACTGCTGCTCAACCCTCCAGTATTTATATAGTGCAGAGGTTTTCAAGCTTTTTGGGTCCACGGTTCCCTTGACCAACTACATTCTTTCTGCAGCTCCCCTGTGGGGCTCAGGAGCCCAGTTACGTCACCCCTTGCCTGCCGAGTTAGCAGCATCTCACCCTTTTTCGAACACCTTCCCTTGTGGAGTGTTCCCTCAGCCTCCTCTCCTTGAGAGTCCTCTGGGCAGTCGCTGCTGCCGCCCCTGGCCTCTGAGCAGCTCCCCACCCCACCCCCATCCTAAAGAGAGGTGCCTCCTCACACTGCCCCACAGGGGCCTGGGAAGCACCCCCTGGCCAGCCCCAGAGGCACCATTCGCCCGGGGAGCTTGTAGCCAGGGCTGCTGCAACAAACAGCTGTGCACGCCTTTGGGAGGCAGAGATGCGAGAGGGCATCAAAGGAGGGAGGGAAGGAAAGAGGGACAGAGGCCAGTGTTGCCCACGGCACCCCGGACTATCATTCAAGGCACCCCAGGGTGCCATGGCACACTGGTTGAAAACTACTGATATATTGGGATCACACAGGGCACTAACTAATCCCTTCATAACATATAGGGAGGAAACTGCCTGTTGAGGTTTCATCGGCAGAGCTGCACTCCCATGTTTGGAATCTGGTGTGCGTGTCCATCCTGGGACCATTTATGTCAGGAGTTCTCAAACCTCTGGGGGGCCCTGCCCCCTTGGTTCCATAGACTCATCCCCAGTGCACCATACTCTAGAAAAAGCATTATTAAGAACAGTGGTTTGCCTGACCCACTAAGGAAGATATTAGCATAGTAACATTCAAAGGAGTAACAATTAATTGCACATTTATTCAAAATCTAATTAAAACTGTTTAGTTTAATTAATTCAAGGAAAGTGATGAACCTGACCCAACGATACCAGCTTTTCAAAGTCTGGTAGTCATTTACACCTCCAGTGCCCCCATGCCACCCCCTTGCCTCTTAGCATCACACACACACACACATACACACACACACACACACACTGGCAGTCCTCCCCAGGGGGCAGCACCATCCACTTTGGGAACCACTGACCTATGTTATTGGCGGCACAGATTGCCCATGTGGCACCAATTCCTTTTACTGCCAGCTGTGACTCCTGGACAGAGATAGCTTGGAATCAGTCATTCATACTCTGGCTAGACTTCTGTAATGTGGGGTACATGGGGCTGCTCTTTAAGATGGTTCAGAAACTGAACTTTAGGCCAAAGGACACCTGCAAGGGTGTCAAGGTGGGGCTGGGCATGATGAGTATTATGGCACCAACAATATGCCAACTGCATCAGATCCCAGTTCATTTCTGGGCTCTATGCAAAGTGTAGATTTTGACCTTAAAGCTTAGGACCACTTTCCCACATATGAAGATCTTCAACAGAACTCATTGTGCAGGGGCTCCAAACGGCATGAGGTGTGGTCTTAAAAATATGCTTTGGGGTGTGAGGAATCCAAATCTGCTATAATTTTTGTGAATGGGCAACATTTAGATTGGTAAGTCTACGTTTGATGAAGAAACACATCAACTGCTTTCAGAAAACCAAAGAATTATAATTTCACATTCTGAAAGTGGCAGGTAATACTAAATAATAAATAAAATTAATATAGAATATAGCTGCTATCATTTTTAATCACTTCTATGCAATTTTACACAAATTTACTTACTAAGCAAAACTAAATTCTATTAATTTAATCAAAATATCGTTTGAATTCTCAAGTCAGGTTCCAACCTTTTAGCACCCCTCATTCTGAGGATTTGAAAGTCGAAAAATTCAACATGCCCTAGCCATGACAAGTGGCAAGAGTGCTGCTTGGGCCACACTTTAAGGCAGAGGTTTGTGGCCTCACTCAGCAGGAGTGGCCCCAAATGCAGCAAAATTGGCATACTGGTGTTTGAAAGAAGTGAAGCAACACCACCTACAAAGAGGGTCTCCCCTTTAGATTACCCACCTACCTGCACGACTTCTACCACAGAATGAGGCTTCTCAGTGGTGGCCCCTCAGCTTCGCCTGATAAAGATACTTGTGGGAAACCAGCAGGCAGGATTTGAATGCAAGACCACCCTCCCCTCTAGTGGTTTCCACTGGTATTCAGAAGCATTTCTGTCAACAACAAGAACTGTGGAGGCACAGCATAGACATCATGGCTGGCAGCCATCAATAGCCCTCCTCCGTGAATTTGACTAATCTTCTTTTAAAGCCATCTAGATTGGTGGCCATCACTGTCTCTTGTGGGAGTCTGTTCCATAGTTTAACCGTGCACTGAATGAAGGAAGACTTCCTTTTATCTGTCCTGCATCTTCCAACCATCAACATCACTAAATGTCCATGAGTTCCACTATTAGGAAGGAAGGAGGAAAAAGCTACTACTTGGGTGTCCTGTCAGTGCCAAAGACTTTCTCAATTTCCCAGATTTTTAAATCCAGCCTGCTTCTCTCTGCTGGTTTCTTCTTGTACTGATACCTTCCCTACGCCAGAAAAGTCCCAGGTACACGATACAGTTAAACAAAATTCCACACTCTAGCCCCAAAACAGTAATTCCATACTACACATTACAGGGAGAACACAAAAATACAATTCTTCAGTTTTCAAAAGCAGCCGTTTTAGCAGCCAATGGAAGCTGTAAAGAAAAAGTACCCCACACCCCTCTGGAGAGGGAGTCCTGCTGGGAAGGCACTCTTAAAAGCCACCCCCACCCCCCAAGAGTTGCAGGAAGTCTTCATCTTGGGCTGGCCTGTGGTGCTTCTCCATTTAAAATAATTTTCATTACAATTATACATTATTGCAAGAACTTAACGAAGGGTACAGAATACATAAACACATAGATGGGGCCAGTCTCTCTCTAAATCCTAACTACCAGGGCTAAACATTATAACACCTCCTTTCTCTGCAGCTGAAAAAGGGGGTGACCCTGAGTCTCCGCCTGCAGGGCTCTACATACTTCAAGAGAAGTTGGCAAGTACTCTACCACCGCTGCTAGGCATTAGGAAACCCTGAAGTGGACCCTTTACTTACAAGCCTGAAGAAACCAGCAGGCCCCTTGGCTACCTGTTTTCCTCAGCCCAGAAGGTTGTCCAGTATATCTCAGGTGATTTGCCTGCTTGCCCTAATGAAGGCTTCCAAATCACTGATAACCTGTGTTGGGAAGAACCACACCTGAGGCTTTCTCCTTAGCTGTTAAAGGCCCAGGAGACTTCAGGTAGCCTCTTCTAGCTTTGCCCCACCAGAGTGTGCCCAGTGTTGTTGCTTATGGTGCTGGGGTGCAATACTGTACAGTCTAGCCTTTGCTGTGACTCATAGATGTGAGCTGAGTGGGAACGCACTGACTGGATCAACATCAGCTGCAACTTCCGTCAGCCCCAGCCAGCGCAGCTGCTGTAGCCCAACATCTGGGGGGCACTAGGTGGGCAAAGTCTGACCTAGCCCTCTGGGGAGGCGATGGCAGCTGGGAGGGTTGGCTGGCTGAATGGTATCCTGCTGCAACTCCACAAAACCCTTTGCCAGGGACAATGGGAGACCGCCCCACCGTGCTGAAAAGCAAGCCCCATAGAGATTCTCCCTGGAAAAGAGCGGCAGAAGAGGCACCTGCTGGGTCCTTCTGAGACTCCTCCACACATCATGGACCCAGCCAGCTTTCTGCCTGGTGCTGCAGCTTCGTTTTGAGCAGATTACACCTTAGGTGGCAGCAGCGCATTGCCCAACGCTAGGAGTGTGCTTAACTTATATAACTGCCTTTGTTTCAGCCGGAGTAGGACATCTCTGGGCGAATGCGCCTCTCCGATTCTCTCAGCTCATTGCATCTCTCAGGCATGCAGACCTGCACGCGCCTCTTCCTCCTGGGAGGGCTGGGGTGGCGCAGCGGATGCTGACGGGTCCTTTCTGTGTTGCACATGTTCCTGCAGGGGGATTTGTGCCCCACCCCGCGCAAAACCCTCGTTGCCTCTAAGCCTATAAGAACGAGAAACCTGCTCTGAGACAGTTTGACTGTATACATGGCAATTATGCGTGGCCAGGGCTGTCGGCTGATCCAGAGGAAGCCTGTCCTGCGCCTTTAAGAGCAGGTCAACCTCCAGAAAACAGCAGGTGAACATTTTCCCAGCATAGAGGGAAATATTAGCTCAGTTCAGGTGTTCAGTTCACACAGTTGCAACCATTTGGAGAGGGGAAAACGGGGGGCCTGCTCCTTCGCACTAACCCCACTGGTGCAGCTTTATCCCCACTTTGGAGGGAGCACTTTATTTATTTATTTACTTACTTCACTTATCTCCACAGAGCCATGAAGCTCACTGGATGGGGCCAGTCACTGTCTCTCAGCTGAACCTGCCTCACAGGGTTGTTGTGAGGACAAAATGAAGAGGGGAGAGCCATGTACACCACCTTGAGCTCCCAAGGGGAGACGTGCGTTCTAAATGGAATAAATAAATTTTAAAAAGTTATGAATTGCTTTCCACGAAACATCCCAAAGTGATTAATGATAAGAACATCGGCAACATGAATTCCAACAGGGACAGATGTCACTTAGGAATAATCGTAAGGAACATAGCAGACCTAGTAAAAGAGGGGGGGAATATTTCCACGAAAAAGGCTCTGCTCATCTCTCTTGCTCAGCCATGCGACACTTGTACTGGAGAGCAGTCATTCAGTACCTTGTGGAGGATGATGACAGGGCAGCATCTCAATGGGCTCTGCTTACTGAGTGTGCGCAGAAAAACTGCATTGGAAAAGAGGAGGAATTTGAGAAGGAAATGCTGGAAAGGTTTTCAGCAAATAAAAAAACCAAAAACCTTTAGTTTAGATTTTTTAAAAATAAGATGGAAAATGGCATATTCTTTGTAATTTTGCAAAATATACTCATTAACTGCAAGAAAGGTACTGCCGGGTGTTAATTTTTTTATTTAACTTCCTGGTCTTCCAATTATGAAAGATTTTGACAGATTTTTCTGAGCAATTGGGGTCAAAAGAAAGTAATTTAAAACAACTGTTGTCGAGACATTTCATTCCGAATCTGCTAGACAGAGCCAGGCAGAGGATGATGACAGGAGGGTTTCCTGCCCCCCACAAAAAAATTCCTGGCTTCATCCATGGTTTCTTGCACTGCAGACGGTTAGACTAGATGACCCTTTGGGGAACCTTCCAACTCTGCAATTCTATGATTAATAGAACCTATAAAAACAATCTCAAGTCTGATACAGATGCAACCTGGGGTAGGCATCTCTGCAGTGGTACCTCGGGTTACAAACGCTTCAGGTTACAAACACTTCAGGTTACAAACTCTGCTAACCCGGAAGTAGTAGCTCGGGTTAAGAACTTTGCCCCAGAATGAGAACGGAAATTGTGCGCCAGCGGCAGCAGGAGGCCCCATTAGCGAAAGCGCACCTTGGGTTAAGAACGGACCTCCGAAACGAATTAAGTTCGTAACCCGAGGTACCAGTGTATTTAAAAGGCTTTGAAGAAAGAAGGAGGTCTTCCACCGGTGCTTCCTTGCCTAATATTTAACAGGAGAGGGCCTCCCCTCTCTTGGTCCACTCCAGTGGGGTAGTGGCCAGTTTTGAACAGCAGGTGGTCTTCCGGACAGTCCCTACAGCCCTTTGACCAATGCAGGCATGACAGCTTCATTATCAGGCCAGCTTTTTTCCTCAGCCCTGCCTTCCCAGTCCAGTCTAAAACATGAAAGTCAGACTCTAAAATACACAATTCAAGGTTGAATTGGTAGCGGGACAGGCTGGTGAATTTCATAGAATCTCTGAGTCATAGAATTGTAGAGTTGGAAGGGTCCCCAATGGATCATCTAGCCCAGTGGTTCTCAACCTTGGGTCCCCAGATGTTTTTGGCCTACAACTCCCATCAACCCTAGCTAGCAAGACTAGTGGTCAGGGATGATGGGAGTTGTAGTCCAACAACATCTGGGGACCCAAGGTTGAGAAAGGCTGATCTAGCCCAACCCCCTGCAATGCTCTGCCTCTTGTTCCCCAACAGGCTGGTGCCTCCCGCTGCCTCTCTGTTTTCTGATGGCCCTCCTGCCCCGGCCCCCCTGGCTGTGTGGGCCAGATGGAGATGGTCAACAGACAGAACGTGGGTGGTCACATTATCAGACGTTATGGTAGAGCAAAGATTTAACACACACACACCCAGGCAAATCTTACTTGTCCTTGGGTTTCCTCCTTCAACAAAGAAACTATGTTTGTGTCAAGTGCTGGATACAGCCATAAAATGGTGAGCCTTATCTTCTAGATAAGAATTAAGTAAAGGGCAAAGATTAGGGTCTACTCAGCCTCCTCTGGGCCATTTAAGTGAAAACGTTATCCAAGAGCTTTGACATGGCGGTGGTGGTCGGGCATTCTTTGAGTATCATTTTTCCTATTTTTGTCCAGAAGGTCACTGCGGTCTGCCCTTCATATCTTTTTAAAGAAAAGAAAGAAATGGGCAAGTGCCGCAGGTCCCAAGGAGATGTCCTGAAGAGGGTAGTCAGATCCTGAGGAGCTCAGGGAGTTGGACCTGGGTGACCCTGGGGAGGGTCCTAGCAGGGTTGGGGGAGATGAAGTTGGGGGTGGGGAACTGGAGTCTGGAGAGGAAGGAAGCAGGTTGGCAGAGGAGTGTCCTGCTCTTGTGACACTGGACACTCCTAGCTGGACTCTTCCTTACTGGATGCTGATTTATATAGTCTGTCAGACAATTGGACCAACTAGTTCAGTATTGTCACCCCCCCCCCCATTGATTTTTTTTTTTTGCCTGCAAAAATGGTTTTACATTATTTCACATTTCCTTACAAAGGAATAATAATAAGTAAAAATAAACTTTTATTTATATCCCGCCCTCCCCGGCCGAAGTCGGGCTCAGGGCGGCTAACATCAGATACATAACATTGATATAAAATCAAACAATAATTAAATTACCTCCTAAAAACATGTCAACATCAAATTAAAGTATAATTAGATGGCTTTCCACAGGGTTAGGGTTGGGAACAGTAAGTGCTCCACTGAATTGAAATTTCAGCCTTCACGACATAGGAAAACGGCCAAGTAAACAGCTATTTTCGTGGAGGAGGGTCAAGATATTAACTGATATGCATGAAATTTCATATATAGCTATATACTCCTTAGTGTAGTAAGATAAGACCTTTGGAGCAGGCATTTTAAAAAAAAAAGAAAAAGTTTTTTATGAACCACCCTAGTAGGGCAGTAATTGTTCCTTGATAATTTGTCACCCCCTCCATGATGGAACCTGGGGCGACCCGCCCCCCCACTTCCTACGCCCCTGGTATTATCTACACTGACTGGCAGCAGTTTCTCAGAGTCTCAGGCAGAGGGCATTCTGAGTCCTACCTGGAGGCACCTACGATTGAACCTGGGGCTTTCTGCATGTCAGTGGCATAGCGTGGGTAGCGGCACCTGGGGCGGGACAAGTGTTGTTCCCCCTGGTGGATAGGGCAGCTGGGGGGAAGAGACGTGCACTGGGAGGGGGCTTCCCCGCTTGGGCGCTTTCCCGCCTTCCTCTTCCTCCTCGGAGGGGGTGGCGTGGCCGCCTTCCCCCTCCACAGGAGCAATCTCCTCCCTGGCCTGGGCCTCAGCCACTGCGCCCAGCACTCCCCAGACCCCTCCACTTCCATCCTTGCCACTTTGCAGACCCGGTGAGCCCTTGTACATGCGGGCGCCTGAGGAGAAGGAGGCACCGCTCCAGCCCCGAAGCGCAAAGGCCCAGCCCAGGTGTGGCTTGCCTCCCCACAGCTTCGGAAGGCAGCAGGAGCTTGGCAGGGAGCCTGGTTGCGCCCCTCTCATAATTTTGCACCCGGGGCCACTGCCCCCTGCCCCCTGCCCCCCCCCACTACACCACTGCTTCATGCAAAGCTGATGAGCTAAGGTTCTTCTGCTGGCGTCTCTTGAGAAAACGCTGTTGTGGATTTTCTTCAATTACCCACTCCAGTTGCAATGTTTAAGACAGCTTTTTATTTAGTCAGAATAACAGCAGCTGTTGGGGAGTCCACAGGACTATCAATTGCACAGGCTTATATCAGAGGCGTAGCAAGCCCAGGTGGTACCCGGGGCGGAATTTTTTTTGTCACCCCCCCCATCACTTTAATTTTAAAAAAATTAAAAAAAATTAAAAAGTGTCACCCCCCTCTGATGGTGCCACTTTGCGAGGTGTGGGGGTTTTGTGTGTGTGTGTGTCTATTATCTCTTTTTTTCAATAAAGTTAAAAAAATAAATAATAATAATAATAATAATGTAAAAAATTAAAAAAAATAAAAATAAAAAGTGTCACCCCCCCTCTGATGGTGCCACTTTGTGAGGTGTGGGGGTTTTGTGTGTGTGTGTGTCTATTATCTCTTTTTGTTCAATAGTTAAAATAAATAAAAAATAAATAATAATAATAATTTAAAAAAATTAAAAAGTGTCACCCCCCTCTGATGGTGCCACTTTGTGAGGTGTGGGGGTTGTGTGTGTGTGTGTGTGTGTGTCTATTATCTCTTTTTTTCCAATAAAGTTAAAATAATAAAAAATAATAAAAAATGCTAAAAAATAAAAAAATTAAAAAAATTAAAAAGTGTTACCCCCCTCTGATGGTGCCACTTTGTGAGGTGTGGGGGTTGTGTGTGTGTGTGTATTGTCTCTTTTTTCAATGAAGTTAATTTTTTTTAAAAAAAATTAAAAATTTTTTTTTAAAAAAAAGTGTCACCCCCCTCTGGGGTGGAACCCGGGGCGGCCCGCCCCCCCGCCTCCCGTTGCTGCGCCCCTGCTTATATAGAAGCATTCCCTCACCTTAGTTTTACCCAGGCTCAGAAATTAAGTCACATTCTCAGAGGAAAAGCATACCTAAATTGGAAGAATTCAGTGTCTACTTTCTCTCAGTTTGGCCGCTACACAAACTTCTTGACACTTTCTTAATACAGGCTGAATAAGTAGATTCTCCTACCAATATCCTTTTGCACTCTCTTTTTTACATCTCTTCGTTTATGAGCTACATATAAATGTATATATCAGTATGTTCACCATGTTATTCTTTCTATACCTGAGACCTCCAGGTATAGGGTGGTATATAAATTCAATAAAAAATAAAAATAAAACCTAAGAGGTCACTGTTTTCTGCAGAAGAATGTCTGCTTAAGTCCCCAAACGATCTCTGCCTTCCCCATAGGAACGCAGAGCAGGGCTTTCAATGTGATGGCCCCTGTTTTGTGGAACAGCATCCACCGTTGAGATATGCCAGGCACACACTATCAGGACTTTCCAGAAACCAAGGAAGACATTTTTATCCAGTTGACTGAAAGGTCTCTTCTCTGCCTTTGGTGCACATTTTGTATTGTTTTCAAACCCATCAGTTGTTTCCTGTTCTCTTAAAAGCTATTTCAGCTGTTTGTATGTTATGTCTGTAAATTGCTTTAAGTCATATGGAAATGGCTATACATAAATAAATAATTAATCACCAACGTTTCATCATATTCATCTCATGTTTTCCAGGCATAATTACTAGTTCTTCTACTCCAGGGACCTCTTTCTGGAAGTAGTTTCTTGGTTACCATTAATTAAGGGAGGGCGAAAATAAGTACAACATACGGTGGGAAAGTATTATGTATTACGCTGAATGTTTCCTTTGGGAGAGAGATGGCACCTCCATTTTGCTATTCTTGCCCGCAGCCATGGATAAACCCGTCTCCTACAGATTTGCCCATATGAATCCACTTGCTGTCATGTTGAAACTGCAGGAGAGAATGATTTCTGGTTGCCATTGCAAGGAAATCACATCAAGGTGTGTCTACCAGATCCAGCCTCGTGCTTCCAAGGGCCAGTCAGGTGCTGCTGGAAAGGGGGGAAGCCCCCTCCCAGTGCACGTCTCCCACCCCCAAGCTGCCCTATCCACCAGGGGGCACAACACTTGTCCCACCTGTTGTAAGAATTTAAGGTATTTTATTTATATATATAATAATTCATATTAGTGTGCCAAGCAAAACAAGGCCTCATGTCTGAAGCAGACAGTCCTGAAACCATTTTGACTCCTGACACCATTTTGACTCTCAAAACTGACCAAATGTTTACCAAATGTTTCTCTGCAAGGAGGAAGGGGGTGAGGGAACCTTCCCATTGTCTCAGAAATTAAGTAATCACCATCTCAAAGGAATGGCCAGACTGCCCAGGAAAGGCAATCAGATAAGACATTATCATATGAAGTGGCAGACAGGAGGTCAACAGCGCACTCAGATTTCTGCTGGAGACTGCCTTTTTCTGTGATGTGCCTGTGATGTATCTGGGGGGGTGGTCCTGGGTTACACCCCTTTTTGTGATGTATGTATGATGTATAGGGGGGTGGTCTTGAGCGGGAGGGGGGGAATTTCAAAAGTCTATATAGGAGCTGGCACACCATTGTTCTGGGTTCCTCCTCCATTTTTGGGAGTGGGCCCTGTTGCAACAGATATAATAAAATTCTTTGCTTCTCAATTTTTCTCTGGTTGGCCTCTGTAATTTACTCCTACCGATGGAGAACCTCAAAAGGCTATTATGTACCCCATAAGGGAATAAGGGCAGATTTTTCTTATAACACCTATAAATGCATTTTGCAGCTGCATTTTGAATCTCAGAATCGTAGAGTTGGAAAGGACCCAAAGGGTCATGTAGTCCAACCCCCTGCAATGCAGGAACCACAGCTAAAGAATCCCCAGTTGCTACTCCCCACCCCCACCCCCCATGGCTTGCAACACATTTTGCGGGGGGTGGGCACTATATTTTCCTTTGATCCCTGGAGGAAAGTGGAAAGGCTGTTTGCTTTAACAAATCAGGAGCAGAGCAAGCGGCTCTCTTGGCTCACTGCTGAAGAAATGTAAATAGACAAAGGAAACAATATCCTATTGGGGGCACCTAGAGGAATGTTGCTGGGAGCTCTTGAAGAAGTCAGTGAGGACTCGAAGACCAAAGGCAATTGAATTAGTCACTCTGGAATGTCAAGAGATAATAAACACTCTAGAATGTCAAGGGATGTTTCCAGGTTGTTGTGTTGTTGTTGTTGTTTTTGCAAAATTGAGCACTAAAAATTAGCAGCTGCAGTTGAGGCAGAGAAAGAGAAAGGAAATGGCCTATTTAAAACAATGTATTTCTGAAGCTGCCTTGGATGCAAGCAGTGGCAGAACTAGGACAGGCTAGAAATGCTTCAAACAAACATAAATAATTGTCTCACTTAGCCATCCCATCCTGCCTCCAAAACCTTGCAAGCAGAAGGTCCCCGGTTCAATCCCCGCTGCAATCCAGGTAGGATTGGGAGAGACTCCTGCCTGAAATCCTGGACAGCTGCTGCCAGTCAGTGTAGGCAGTACTGAGCTAGATGGACCCAATGGTCTGACTCAGTATAAGGCAGCTTCCTCAAACTTCCTAAATAATATAAAGTTTTGTGTGATAAGGTTATTAGGGTGCTGCAGTCTAGAACCTGGCTTCTGTGTGGTACTGCAGGATTGTGAAATGATCCACTGATCAAGGGGTAGAATCCTCATTGAATCTGCAGATGTTACAAAACTAGGAGGCTAGAACAGAAACTGCACCAAAACTAACAAAATGTGATTCAACATGAAACAAACAGGAAGCTTTGCAATCAGGCGATAAAACAATATAAACTAAGAATATCAAGGCATTATATTGTTGTAAGAATTTGAGGACGTTTCCAGGTAAACGGGTCCAATTCCGGGTGGAATCCCAAAACTCCAGCAGGATGTTGTTTGAAACCCCCGCTGTCGAAAAACAGAGACCGGACCAGAGTTCTAGTGAGAAGCAAAGCGGCTGCTAAGCCTGACCAGTTTATTTTAAAGTGCAGAGCTGCTGGCAACAGGGTTCTTGCTCACATGACAGATGATGGAGAAGAACCCAGAACAAAAGAGCAGGTGAACTTATATACACTTTTGACACAGTACAGAACAAAAGAGATAATAGCATTACGTGGGTGAGGTAAGGGATTTGACCAGGTGGAGGGTCATGTTTAAATACAAAAGGTGTTTTTTCCAGGTGGTCATTGTCTTTGGGAGTGTCCTTTAACCTGTTAAGGATGATGTCTTTTCCCAACTGTTGGGAGTCGCCTGACAAGATTTTATTTGTGTGCGCATTTGCCCTACAGCTTTATTTGCTTAACAAAGATCCCTTCTCCTGACTTGGGTGGGTTTGTGTATTCTTATGCAAACACGTTGGAAGACCAGTGAGCAAGGATACAGAGAGTCACAAAAAGTTTAACACACAGGAGAAAGGAGTAGGGCTGTGGGGGTGCAGACACAGTCGTGTTTCTCAGGAACATTTCTTCCATTAATAAGCGCCCCCCCACAACAATATATATAATAATTCTTATTAATGTACCAGGCAAACAAGGCCAGACAGGCCTCACCATTCACTCCCAAACTGTTTCTCTGCAAGGAAGGAGGAGGTGATTGTCCTGGCATCCTGATACCTGAGTGCCAGACAGGTAGCCATTCCAGAGATAACAAACCCAGATGAAGACAAAAGGGTGTGATTAACTTGGCTGGTAAACAGGGAAATGTAAATATCTCTTTGTTTCACTTGATGGGTTTTTGGGTGGAGGGCAAGAGGAGGCATGGGGAGGGTCAAGGATGCTCAGATTACTGCTACCTGACCTCCCCTTTCATGATGTAACTGATGTATCAGGGAGGTGGTCCTGGGTTACACCCCTTTTTGTGATGTATGTATGATGTATAGGGGGGTAGTCTTGAGCGGGAGGGGGGGAATTTCAAAAGTCTATATAGGAGCTGGCACACCATTGTTCTGGGTTCCTCCTCCATTTTTGGGAGTGAGGGCCCTGTTGCAACAGATATAATAAAGATTTTGCTTCTCAATTTTTCTCTGGTTGGCCTCTGTAATTTACTGCTACCGATGGAGAACCTCAAAAGGCTCTTGTGTACCCCATAAGGGAATAAGGGCAGATTTTTCTTATAACAAACCCAAACCCCAGGATGGGCTTAGCAGTACATGTGAAAAGGTACAGCCGGTCATAAGACATCCCTGTGTGACACTAAAATTTCACCTCCAATGTTTTCTGTGGTCCACGTCCTCAGTTGCTGATGTTCAAGTGAAGAGCTCATACATGTGCGATCTGGGCTGGTATAACTGGAACATGTGAGTAGGTGTCCTTGGAAAGGATTGTGTTCAGTGGGCTGTGAGGCGACATGAAGGTACCTTCTGTGAGCTACAGTGGCTCCTTCAACACAAGGAAGTCTCCCTTGGTGCTGCCGTCCTCTTGTGCCCCACAAAGTGTCCTTGGAAAAACAGAGTATTAAAAACAACAACTGGATCTTGCACACGGAACATAGGACATACACGTCCATTGATCCATCTAGCTCAGTATTGTCTGCAGTTATTGTCTGCAGCTTCTCCAGGGTTTCAGGCAGGGTTCTCTCCCAGCCCTACAGGGAGATGCTAGGAAATGCACCTGGGAGCTTCTGCATGCGAAGCAGATGTTCTTCCACTAAGCTGCGGCCCTTCCCCATGGTGTGAACAACAGGCTGACAACAAATATAATCCTCAGGGTCCCTTCCAGCTCTACAATTCTATGATATATGCTCATGAAGTCTGAATTGGCCATGACAGATCTGGGATGAGACCTTGAGGTCGTAGTGGATAGCTCAATGAAGATGTCAACGCAGTGTGCAGTGGCCATGAAGAATGAGAACAGGATGCTGGACTAGATGGGCCATTGGCCTGATCCAGAAGAGCTCTTTTGATGTTCTTAGGCTGCCTGCACATTATCAGTGCAACCAGGGCAGGGAGAAGACCTGGGCAGGGAATCCAGTTGGCAACTCCAGGCTGAATGGTCCTCCCCACCAGCCCATCATCTCCCCTTCTCTGGCTTTTTGCTGATGTATGTCATGGACTAGCTGGATGCAGAGGAGTGGTGGGAGGTACCACCCAGGGAACCCCCAAGGGAACCCCCAGGGGAAGAAGGCTCAGAGCCAGGAGACTGATGGTGGGATGATGATGAGTGGTCAGAGGGCGAAGCGGTGTCAAAAGTTGAAGAAGCAACAGGGCGTAGTGAGCAGGAAGAGGCTGCGGCAGAGAGCAGTCCAGAATCAGAGGCAGGAGGCAGAGATAATGCAGGCTGTCTCCCCCTCCTGTTGTGACCAGCTCTTTTCTCCCCTGGTCTCCCAGAACCAGATGAGGTATGAAGAGGGAGGAGCAAAAACAGACAAGCCAACGGAGCCTCAGATTGCTTGGGAAGGAATTGGGGGAGGATGAAACTTAAGAGAACTGTGGGAAGGCAGAGACCTTCAGTCCTCACTGCTTCCTACTGGGAAGAGTGGCTGTGATCACTAAGCCTGCACTGTTTGGAGGTGGAAGGGACATTTTACCATATGTGGTGGACCTGCCCAAGGATAAAAGCTTTCTGGGAAAGGATTTATAATGAAATGAAAAAAGTGTTGAAAAACACATTTGTTAAGAAACCAGAAGCTTTTTTACTTGGCATGGTGAACCAAGAGGTCCCTAAGGAGGATCATACCTTTTTTATGTATGCCACAACAGCAGCTAGGATTTTGATTGCAAGGAACTGGAAGACACAGGAATTACCTACGATAGAAGAATGGCAGATGAAAATGATGGACTATATGGAACTCGCCGAACTGACCGGGAAGCTACGCGACCAGAGGGAGGAGACGGTGGAACAAGATTGGAAGAAATTTAAAGTATGTTTAAAGAACTATTGTAAGATTTAAAGATAGAAAAAAGTTGGAAGAAATGACAGTTTACAGATTAGAAAATAGGATTAAGTAATATAGATGTATGATTTTTGGTTAAGACAATTATAAGATGAGAATATAAGTAATAATAAGAAAAAATAGTTAACGATGAAAGGAAATTACTAAAGATGAATGACAATGAAACGCAGCAGGGGAGATGTGAGGGAGTCACCCCAAAATGATTAGACAAGATGAATAGGAAATTATGATGCATGTGTGTGTTTTTGTATTTTGTATTTTGCATTATGTATTATGTTAAGTTTTTTTTTTCTGTTTTCTGTTTAAAACCTAATAAATATTTTTTTTAAAAAAAAACTAAGCCTGCACTGTTTGGGTTTCTTTGAATAAAGAGTCAACTTCACTGACACCGCTGACCTACTCCTGACTCAGCTTCTGACAATGCATCACAGCACAAACGGCATGTGGGGATCTTCTGCATCACATGATGAAGGGGAAATCTTCACCCCCCCCAGCCCTGGCTCCTGGATCATCTCCTTCCTTTCACTCTTCTTGCAGAGTGACCAATTAATTTCCTTCCCCTGTCTTTGCTGGGTGCCTGTTTTTCTTGCCCTTGAGACGCGTGTCTAAGCGGAAGGTTCTAATTGGGGCAAAGTCAGACCGCAGCCTTGATGTGCAAGCAGGAAAGGGAGCCTCTCTGGCCTTTGTTTTCAGCACGCAGCTCCCCGTGCTTGCCTGGAGCACCCTGAGGTCATCAGCCGGGGCACGTGTCCTGGCGTCCCCCGTCAGGCAGTGAGCTGATGCACCCAGCTGGCAGAGCCAGGCTTGCAAGAAACTTGACTGCTCACATTAGACTCATTCACACAAGGCTGCCTTTGGTTTTTATTAACCACACAGTTTCTGTAAGATTTGATTGTCAAAATGGGCATTTCTCCTTAAAATGACTGTGTCAGGTGTCTTTTGCTGCTATTCTAAGGGTGGGGAGTGGAAACTGCAGAGCATTATCTTGGCTGAGTCAGTGGGTCCATGAGTGAGCTAGAATTTGATTCCATCTTTGGGTATCTGGGACAGCGAACTAGTTAATACACAAAACTCACATCACTTGCAGTGAAATTGCTGCTTCATGAGTTGAGCAGATCAAGCCAGGCGCTCCCCCCACCCCACCCCGAGTGCTTGAAATCGGATTGACTTCCTGGATCATGATTATGTAAGATTGTAGAGTGTAATTTGCTAGATTATTAAATTCATTTTTATCTTGCTCAGTGAGAAAGGGGAGGGGGGGAATGTTACTTTGACCAGCTAGTCAGAACAGATTTCCCACTAGGTATGTGATAGAGTTAGATGTGAGTCAGGGGCTGGCTGCAAATTGTTTGCAAATTGGTGGCTTCTTCCCATTTAGACCTGGTGTGACCTGTCTCCACTGGAGAAAGCGCTGTGAAATTGAAAACTGTGATTCCTGCATTGCAGGGGTTTAGACTAGGTGACTCTTTGGGCCCTTCCAACTCTATGGTTCTATGATTCCAGCTAAACATCAGGAGGAACTTTTCTGACAGTAAGAGCTGTTTGACAGTGGAACAGTCTCCCTCGGGAGGTAGCGGACTCTCCTTCCTTGGAGGTTTTTAAGCAGGGGTTGGACAGCCATCTGCCAATCAGTCACCTGCAGACATATGTCATCATATTAATGACAGTTGGGTGGCCCCGCCCACTCTGTCCAAGGTACAGCAGGAAGTGATAAGGATCTGGCTCATTAGCCACAAAAGTTCCACATGTTGGCCTATGGGATCTGATAAGAGAGAATCCATTTGTAACAGCTCTTTCCAGCAGCTAGAAGGGTGTCACCTTGGAATTTTCAGGAAGAGCGACCTACAAGTTGTCCGAAGGAGCAGGGAGAGGTTGTAGTTAAAACTGAGTTGCCACCTTAGTGGGGGGAATGGGGAAGGAAAAAGGGCTGCAATTGTTTCTCAGCCTAAGTGACAGAGGGACATGGGCACATAGCTGTCAACCCTCCCTTTTTTTTGGTGGGAAACTCCCTTATTCCAATGCCGTTTCCCGCTGCTATCCCGGATTGTTGATATCCCTTAAATTCCCCGGATTTCAAAGGAAGCAGCTCCTCTCCCTCCCTGCCGGCCAGGGAGGCTCCTCAGCTGCCAATAAGGAGTCTGAGACCGACTGGGGGCGGAGCTTGCATGCCTTGTGCAGCCAGACCCTCACGCCCAACCAGCCAGCCAGCCTGCCTGCCATCTATCCGCTCGCTCTTTCGCTCGCCCGTTCACGCGCAGCCTCTGGAGCACAGGGTGGCGAGGCTACTTGGTGCCATTGCACCGCCCTCGTGGCATCCCTTATTTTCAAATCCAAAAGTTGACAGCTATGCATGGGCAGGGGGAAGGACTGGCAGAGTGAGGCCAAAGGAGAGGGAGGGAGAGAATAGCAGAAAGGGAACAAGAAAAAAGGGGCCTCACCTATGTTTTGACTCTGGCCTAACCCACAACTAGAACATGACCCCAAACAGGGAATTAACACAAAGGAATGTAACCCTTGACAGAAAAAGGTTGCCCATCCCTGTTATTATGAATGGACACATAATATAATGATATAAAGGTGTTGTTGTAAGAATTTGAGGACGTTTCCAGGTAAACGGGGCCGATTCTGGGTGGAATCCCCAAACTCCAGCAGGACATTGTTTGAAACCCCCGCTGTCGAAAAACAGAGACCGGACCAGAGTTCTAGTGAGAAGCAAAGCGGCTGCTAAGCCTGACCAGTTTATTTTAAAGTGCAGAGCTGCTGGCAACAGGGTTCTTGCTCACATGACAGATGATGGAGAAGAACCCAGAACAAAAGAGCAGGTGAACTTTTTTACACTTTTGACACAGTACAGAACAAAAGAGATAATAGCATTACGTGGGTGAGGTAAGGGATTTTGACCAGGTGTCAGAAGGGAGGGGTGTTTTTTCCAGGTGGTCGTACCCCTTAACGATGATGTCTTTTCCCAACTGTTGGGAGTCGCCTGACAAGATTTTATTTGTGTGCGCATTTGCCCTACATCTTTATTTTGCTTAACAAAGATCCCTTCTCCTGACTTGGGTGGGTTTGTGTATTCTTATGCAAACACGTTGGAAGACCAGTGGACAAGGATACAGAGAGTCACAAGAAGTTTAACACACAGTTTGAGATACAAAGGTTACAAAGGAAAAAGGGGTAGGGCTGTGGGGGTGCAGACACAGTCTGTTTCTCAGGAACGAGTGCATTTCTTCCATTAATAAGCGCCCCCCCCCCCCCACAACAGTGTCATAAGCCTCCAGTTCTCGCTGGGAAAGACCAACCCTGGGAATATCCTACCATTCCGGAGATTGCAACACGTCACCTATTTTGTGACAGTGTGGAGCACGGAGTCCAGCACCCCCTAATGTCCGGGTTGGGTTTTCTAAACCACACAAGTTCCTTCCTCTTATTACTACGCAATAAAATTTGCAGTGTGTTGTGAAATCTTGGAAGCCAGGAAGATTTGGAGCCGGAGGCATGAGATCTGAATCTTGCACAGCATTGCAGTGGCTTCTGCTCATGAGAACTTACTTCTGGAAAGCATGTATAGCCTTTTCTGTGGACCTGGAGGAATTATACCCTGACGCAAAGGAACTTCTACCCTTTGAAAAAGTCAGCTGTCAAAAGTGTAGCAAAGCTGATTTTTTAAAAATCTAAAGAGCCCACACGCAATGCGATATTTTCACTTCCTTATCCACAATCTTCATTCCCTCCCCCCACCTTTTCTTTAGAATGATTTCCCCACTTTAAAATGGGCACTCATCCAGTACTGGAGGTGCATTAATGACCTGCTCAGCTCCATGATCAGAATAAAGGCACAGGAAATCCTCTTGCAACTGTTATAAGAATTCTAAGATGTCATAAAGAAAATAAATGTTCATAAGTGCACAAGGTAAACACACATCCATAAGTCTGAAATAGTGCAGGAGAGCAATCCTGAAGCTTCTTGACTCTGAATGACCCCAAATGTATCCTCTGCAGAAATAAATATATTGGGGAAACCTCTCCCAATGGGTCTTTTCACTTAAAAATCCTTCAAATCCAGTCAAAAGAGCCTATTTTGTGTATGAATAGGGGATGTCTGTGACAATGGTTTCGAAAACTAAGGAATTTACCATTTCAAAAAATGGCCCAGATTGGCCAGGATAATGCAATCAGCTAGCATTATCTAGTATCTTGACAAACAGGAGACAAACTGCACTCTCAAATTTGCCTGTAGGCCAACTCTTTCTGTGATGCTTTTTGGGTGGTCTTTGGCTAAGGGGTTGGGCTGTCAGACACCTTTGTTCTGGGCCAGTGATGGCTAACCTTGACACTCCAGATGTTTTGGAACTACAACTCCCATCATCCCTAGCTAACAGGACCAGTGGTCAGTGATGATGGGAGTTGTAGTCCCAAAACATCTGGAGTGTCAAGGTTAGCCATCACTGTTCTGGGCCCTCACCTCCTTGCAAGGTGGGAGACGGGACTTTGTTGTGTAACAGGAAAGTAAAGACAAAATAAAAAATAAAAAAATTCCTTCCAGTAGCACCTTAGTGACCAACTAAGTTTGTTCTTGGTATGAGCTTTCTACTAGAAGGAATTTTTTTATTTTTTATTTTGTTTTGACTATGACAGACCAACACGGCTACCTACCTGTAACAGGATAGTAAAGCTCTTTCTTGCTTTCCTTCTACTGGTTCCTGCCTCCACTCATTTTCCTCAAGGGATAATGGACTGCAGGGGCACTGAATCCCCTGGTGGAGATTTGGGCTGCAAAAGCCAACCACAAATTTTTCTATAACACAATTAACACTGTGATGGCATTGCTTACAAGGCTTTTTTGGGGGGCCAACAGCTCAAAAAGCTTATTCCCCGTTAGGAATTTACCGGGAGGGAGCCATGTCTTGTCCACTCTCTTTTTCCTTCATGTTCATCTCCAAGTAGAGAGATCCTTGCCTGGAACCCTGGAAACCCACTGGCAGGTCAGTCTGGATCATTCTGAGCTAGATGGACCAATCATTTGACTCAGCAATGAACATCCAATGAAGCTGAATCTTGGAAGATACAGGACAGATAAATGAAAGTACTTCTTTGTGCAGTTCAATTAAACTATGGGATTTGCTCTAACAGGAGGGAGTTGGAGGCAGTATTGCTTCTGAATAAAAGTTGCCAGAAACCACAGGAGGGAAGAATGCCCTTTGCACTCAAATCCTGCTTGCGGGTCTCCCACAGGCACCTGGTTGGCCACTGTGAGAACAGGATACTGGACTAGATCTAGGCTAGAGTCAGCAGGCTGTTCTTATGTTCTTATGCATTTGTTGTTGTTTAGTTGTTTAGTCGTGTCCGACTCTTCATGACCCCATGGACCAGAGCACGCCAGGCACTCCTGTCTTCCACTGCCTCTCACAGTTTGGTCAGACTCATGTTGGTAGCTTCGAGAACACTGTCCAACCATCTTGTCCTCTGCCGTCCCCTTCTCCTTGTGCCCTCCATCTTTCCCAACATCAGGGTCTTTTCCAGGGAGTCTTCTCTTCTCGTGAGATGGCCAAAGTATTGGAGCCTCAGCTTCAGGATCTGTCCTTCCAGTGAGCACTCAGGGCTGATTTTCTTAAGAATTGATAGGTTTGATCTTCTTGCAGTCCATGGGACTCTCAAGAGTCTCCTCCAGCACCATAATTCAAAAGCATCAATTCTTCAGCGATCAGCCTTCTTTATGGTCCAGCTCTCACTTCCGTACATTACTACTGGGAAAACCATAGCTTTAACTATACGGACCTTTGTTGGCAAGGTGATGTCTCTGCTTTTTAAGATGCTGTCTAGGTTTGTCATTGCTTTTCTCCCAAGAAGCAGGCGTCTTAATTTCGAGACTGCTGTCACCATCTGCAGTGATCATGGAACCCAAGAAAGTGACATCTCTCACTGCCTCCATTTCTTCCCCTTCTATTTGCCAGGAGGTGATGGGACCAGTCTTATGCACGAGATCATTCTCCTCCTGTGTTTTCCCCATTCACATTCTGTCTTTAAAGCACATAATTGCCCAAAGAGAATCCTGGGCGCTGTAGTTTGTTAAGGGTTGCTGGGAAGGTGTCAGAGGCTGTCACATGCCTTACGCCTCCTTCCCAAAGCCTGGGAAGCTTCTGCCCGGCTTAGGCAAGAAAGTGCGATGCTCATGTGTGCAACATCACACACACATTGAACCAGCCCACCAATCACCCTCATAAGCTGGTACCTCTGGCCCTAATATTCCCCTACAAAAAATTCACTGCATACCACAGCTGGAAACTGTAACTCTGTGAGGGAGGAAGCACGCCAAGCAGCCTAAAATGCTGTTATTAGCCATAGGCCTGAGAGAAGGAGAAGAAGGCGCCTGCCAAAGCTCCAGGCGAGGTGTGGGGATGTTCCAAGCCTAGGGTACCATTGCCCAGAAGGGTCTCTGGCAAGTCCCAGAGCTCTAAAGCTCGCCCCAAGGTAGTTCCACTTATGGGACCTTCCTGGTTGACCTCAGAGTGCAGGCAGGACAAGGCAGGGTACGTGGGTTCAAGGTGAAAATTTTGAATTGAGCCCAGTGAAAAACTGGCAACCATTGCAAGTGTTTAAGGTTCTAGTTCTGTTGGGCCCTTCAATAGTTTTTATTTATTTATTTTATTCATTGCGATTATATCCCACCATTTAATTCTCACAACAACCCTGTGAGGTAGGTTAGGCCGAGAAGCAGCAACTGGCCCTAGGTCGCCCAGTGAGCATTATTCTGAGTGGGGATTTGAACCCTGGTCTCCCAGGCCCTCTTCCGACACTCTAACCACTACACCACACTGGCTCCGATTGACACATTTTGCACCATTCATTTCTCTCGACTGTCTTCAAGGACAGCCCCGCCACATGAAGTTGTTTCTTAAAGGCACCACAAAACTGTTTGACAGAACTTTGTGAAACACCACAGATAACACTGTCCTATTTCGGAAAGCAGGTCAGTGTTGCAATGCCCAGATTTCCTTGTGAACTTGACTGATTTGGACAAGGCATTCAGTTGCTCAAGTGTCTTGACTGGAGGTGGAGAAAGAGCACAGGGAAGTCCATTGTTACCGCACCCCAGAATTCCCAGATTGCCCAGTCGAAGCTTGAGGAGAGAAGCAGGAATAGGATGTGATTAGATTCAGCAAGAAGCTCCTCCTGCTCCTGGCCTTCCATCATCATCCAGTGATTGACACCCTTTGGCAAGGCAGGGCAACAGTTCAGAAAACAGCTGCTGCTGCAGCATTGCTAGCAAGCTGAAGGCAAGTTTGCTCTTGCGTTACATGATTAGCACACCCCTTCCTGTTACGAAATCATTTCCAAGAAGTATGTGCCACCTTTCTAGAGTGTTTAGGATTTGCATTGAGCAGGTTGAAAAAAAGAGAATGGAAATAATTGCCTTGACATCTTTTATGTAGAGGGTTGCCTAATGGTGGTTGCCCAAATCCAGAGAGCCTAATTTGCATATTATGCACGCTGTCAATCATGCAAATTTTGCTCTGATTGCATTTGGAAAATGCACTTTGGGGGGAGTTTTAAAAGTTTTTTTTTAAAGCAGCACATCTGGCCACAAGTTAGTGGAGCACAAGGCTTCTTCTGCATGCCATAACCCTGGGTGGCCAGCCGGGAAAGAGGCAGTGGAAGTAGTTGGATGTTTGCTGCTGTAATTTGAGGCTCATTTTGTTGGGAGGTTTTTAGCTAGGAAGCAAAATCCAGCCAAACAGCAGATGAGAGGGCGTCTCAGGGTCATTTGTCACTTTCTGATTGATGGTGATGGAGCCTCCCCTGTTAGTTATTTTATTATTCGTTTAATTTGTTTGTGGACACACGCGCGAAACCCTGTCTGTGGTGCCCACCCCTTTCCCCAAGAATGAGACATGAGACCAGAGTATGGGATTAAATTGGCCACAACTTTATTGAACTTCAGAAGTGGGAAACTTGGCATAGGCCTTGGCAGGCAACCCTCTCAGCCCCTGTGGCTGAGGATATGCAGGATGAAGCGGTGCAGTGGGAGGGGACTGCAAAGCACACACTTACACAGCATGCCCTCCCACTAACCTCGGTCCGGGAGTTCGACCTGCATGCCGCCGCTCTAGGGCCAGAAACTCCCGGTTTACCCTTTAACGGGCCCTGCAAGCGCCGCCGCATGGGCTGGGAGCATGCCAGCATCCCGCCCAACCAGATGATAGACTAAAGACTACCTTGCCAAGGCCTAAAACCGCCAAAGTTGTGACGAAATGCTGCGGGGAGGGCGAAACCTGCCAATGCAGGGAAATTCCGTCCTGGTTCCAAATATGGCAACCATCATAAGACCACAGCAGCGCCCGCAGACCTGTAACGCAAGGTGTTAAGCTGTAAGAAAAGCGTTGTTAGCTTGATGACCACTGCCTTCAGACGGAACTGTATGGAGAGAAGAATTATTATTAATTTGAGGGAGGGAGGGCGGGTGAACTTAGAAGGAAAAGAACCAAAAGAGGGCTGGCTGAAGACCTCAGCCCCTTTTCAAGCACCTTGACCCCACCCCCGGCCGACTGTCCATTGTCCACCTGGCCGAGGGTGGGTCAAGGGGGCAGCCTATACAGGTGGGCAGCTCCCGCCCAGGGGACCCCCGCTCGGTGCCGCAAACCCCGCCCACCTGAGAAGGGAGGGTGGAAATTATGAATCGTTTCCTGTAAAACCTGGCAAAGTAATTTAACAATAACGATATCAAGAATAAAACAAATTAAAAACAAGCACTTCTTTTTCTAAGCCAGTGCAGGTAAAGACCAGAATAGAAAACTTCTGTTTTAGAAAGTTTCTTGGAAGAGGAGGTCTTAACATTTTGGAGACCGGCTGCTTTGTGACAGAATCATAGAACCATAGAATCATAGAATCATCGAGTTGGAAGAGACCCCAAGGGCCATCCAGTCCAACCCCCTGCCAAGCAGGACACACCATCAAAGCATTCCTGACAGGTGGCTGTCAAGCCTCTGCTTAAAGACCTCCAAAGAAGGAGACTCCACCACACTCCTTGGCAGCAAATTCCACTGTCGAACAGCTCTTACTGTCAGGAAGTTCTTCCTAATGTTTAGGTGGAATCTTCTTTCTTGCAGTTTGAATCCATTGCTCTGTGTCCTCTTCTCAGGAGCAGCAGAAAACAACTTTTCTCCTTCCTCTATATGACATCCTTTTATATATTTGAACATGGCTATCATATCACCCCTCAACCTTCTCTTCTCCAGGCTAAACATACCCAGCTCCCTAAGCCGTTCCTCATAAGGCATCGTTTCCAGGCCTTGGACCATTTTGGTTGCCCTCCTCTGGACACGTTCCAGCTTGTCAGTATCCTTCTTGAACTGTGGTGCCCAGAACTGGACACAGTATTCCAGGTGAGGTCTGACCAGAGCGGAATACAGTGGTACTATTACTTCCCTTGATCTAGATGCTATACTCCTATTGATGCAGCCTAGAATTGCATTGGCTTTTTTAGCTGCTGCATCACACTGTTGACTCATGTCAAGTTTGTGGTCTACCAAGACTCCTAGATCCTTTTCACTTGTACTGCTCTCAAGCCAGGTGTCACCCATCCTGTATTTGTGCCTTTCATTTTTTTTGCCCAAGTGTAGTACTTTACATTTCTCCCTGTTAAAATTCATCCTGTTTGCCTTGGCCCAGTTCTCTAATCTGTTAAGGTCATTTTGAAGTGTGATCCTGTCCTCTGGGGTATTAGCCACCCCTCCCAATTTGGTGTCATCTGCAACCAAAGAAGGGGAAGGGAGGAAGTGCCAGTGATGTTTGCAAGCCTCCCGGCTTCCTTAGCCGACGTTCTTGCTCTTGGTGCCGGACTGGGCTGAGTACCACTGACTCCTCTGCTTCCTCCCTTCCCCTTCTTCCCTGGGGTCAACCTTGCCCTGAAATGACCTGCTTTCTACCAGAATCTAAGGCTAGGGCTTTGCATCTTGGGGTTTGGAGTTGGAATTGTTAAAGGAGAAATCTGAGGGCTCCCTTGGACAAAAAAACAAGGACACCTGCCAGGAATGCCAGAGCAAAACAGCAGCCAGTAGTCTTGGTCTTTATTGAGACTGTCGCGACAGGGCTCCCACCCGCCACCACTTCTGAAGAAGTGTGCATGCACACGAAAGCTCATACCAAGAACAAACTTAGTTGGTCTCTAAGGTGCTACTGGAAGGAATTTTTTTATTTTTTATTTTGTTTTGACCCGCCACCAGGTGGAACAAAATGGAAGCCCTGAGCACGAGGAGACCCCAACTTTTATTAACTTCCCACCACCAAGATACACTGCCAAAATTACATCACAAACACATCACAGATACATCAAAACTACAGAACAAATTGGGAGGGTCAAGGAGGTAACCTGAGTATTTTGACACCCCTTGAACCCCTTCCCAGGTGCACAGATCTACAAGACAAAAGAGTTCCGAAGTTCCTGCCTTGGCCAAGTAGGGCTAATGACTGTCCTTTGTTCTAGCCCGGGCTCAATCCATTTCCAGGTGCTGGGTTCTTTGTGAGGGAAATGGCCCATCGTCTGGCAGTTTTGAGTGGGCACATCCTCTGGCAGGGCTTGAATGCCTAGGAGATTATGGCAGCCCTGTGAGCACACCAGCCCACCCCCCATGATAGATCTCCTAATTTGCTGAAGAACAAAGGTGGAATGGTTCCGATCCGATATATGGTTGATTTTATATGAATTTATATCAGAAACACTATAGAGAAAGAAATATTTTTACTCAAGTGTGTGTGAGTGCGAGTGTCTTGCTTGTGGAACTGGGTGGCACGGGGAAATTCCTATAACAGAATCGCCAAGCTGACTTTGGCACCGGCATTTGTTTTACTGCTGTTGTGGATTCTCATAAGCTGCCTTGAGAACCCTGCGCAGGGAGGAATAAAATCTCTTCAACAAATAGATAAAATAGCATCAGCAGCTGCTGCCTTTTGGAACATGTTGCACTTCAGGATCCCTAGGAAAGGATGTCGAACCTTAGAGGGCATTAGCAGGTTCGCCTGTGTCCTTATTTTGCAAGTGTATATAGAATCATAGAACTGTAGTGTTGTTGTTGTTCAGTCGTTCAGTCGTGTCCGACTCTTCATGACCCCATGGACCAGAGCACGCCAGGCACGCCTATCCTTCACTGCCTCTCGCAGTTTGGCCAAACTCATGTTAGTAGCTTCGAGAACACTGTCCAACCATCTCATCCTCTCCGTCCCCTTCTCCTTGTGCCCTCCATCTTTCCCAACATCAGGGTCTTTTCTAGGGAGTCTTCTCTTCTCATGAGGTGGCCAAAGTACTGGAGCCTTAACCTCAGGATCTGTCCTTCTAGTGAGCACTCAGGGCTGATTTCTTTAAGAATGGATAGGTTTGATCCTCTTGCAGTCCATGGGACTCTCAAGAGTCTCCTCCAGCACCATAATTCAAAAGCATCAATTCTTCGGCGATCAGCCTTCTTTATGGTCCAGCTCTCACTTCCGTACATTACTACTGGGAAAACCATAGTTTAACTATACGGACCTTTGTCGACAAGGTGATGTCTTTGCTTTTTAAGATGCTGTCTAGGTTTGTCATTGCTTTTCTCCCAAGAAGCAGGCGTCTTTTAATTTCGTGACTGCTGTCACCATCTGCAGTGATCATGGAGCCCAAGAAAGTGAAATCTCCCACTGCCTCCATTTCTTCCCCTTCTATTTGCCAGGAGGTGATGGGACCAGTGGCCATGATCTTAGTTTTTTTGATGTTGAGCTTCAGACCATATTTTGCGCTCTCCTCTTTCACCCTCATTAAAAGGTTCTTTAATTCCTCCTCACTTTCTGCCATCAAGGTTGTATCATCAGCATATCTGAGGTTGTTGATATTGTAGTGTTAGAGGGGACCCAAAGGGTCATTTAGTCCAACCTCCATGACCCCTCAGGTTACACTTCGTCTACCCATGAAGCACAATTTGGAGGATCTTTAATTTGGATTTTGCTGTGTGCCACAGGGGTCCCTTCTTGCACTTTAGGCAATAATGCCAGTACCATCTTGCTTATTTGGCAAAATCAGTGACAGCTAATCAATGTTAAGATAAATGCGAATAAAATAGGTATTTATTTAGAGTAAATGGTGTTGCTGCTTGAGGCAGCAATTGCAAAGACGCAGGAAATGAGATGGCGAGTGATTACGACATAACACAGGGGGAACCCAAGCCCACATTGCCTGGACCAATAGTTTAGACTTCAACTGTCCCTATTACACACACAGAGAGAATCACAGAATCACAGAATTGTCACGTTGGAAGGGACTTCAAGTATCATCTAGACCAACCCCCTGCGAAAATTCTCACTTCAGTAGAGGTATTAAAGGCACTGGAGCTAACTCCTCCTTCTTGTCTGATCACATTTACACAGGGGTTGTTAGGGGGAGGCCCCCAAGTCTTTTGTGCTGTGCCCCTTTCCCTTTCTTCCTAAAAAGAACTCTTACTCACCAGGTGCAAAGCACAGTGCTGTTGAAGCCTCATCCACCCACCATCATAATTTGCCCCGAGGTAGAGCAACATATGCAAATTTGCACCACAGGCAACCTCTTCAGCCTGTTGGCAGCTGGCCTGGTGGCACAAATGCTGCCTGTTTCTGACCTCTTGTGAATACCTGAGCAGAGCAGGGAGTGCCCTTCCTCCTAGGACTAGGAGAAGAACCAGCAGGAATTTCAGTCGACCCAGAGATCATTGAGGTAGCCTTCCCAACGGAAGAGGTCCCTTTCAGGCAACTTTGATTGCCATTGTTGAGCTTGGCCTGCACTCAGGGGAAGAGGCACTTTGCAGGGATGGGCCACCCAACCCTCCCAGCTTGGCAGGGGGCAAAGGGAGCTCTGATACAACCTAGGACTGAGCTGAAGGTTGCCTGTGGGCCCCAAGTGCCAGGACCAGCCCAATAAATTTTGCTGCCTGTCATAGCTGTCAACCCTCCCTTTTTTTGCGGGAAACACCCTTATCCCAATGCCGTTTCCCACTGCTATCCCGGATTGTTGATATCCCTTAAATTTCCCGGATTTCAAAGGAAGCAGCTCCTCTCCCTCCCTGCCGGCCAGGGAGGCTCCTCAGCTGCGTTGCTCAGCTGCCAATAAGGAGTCTGAGACCGACTGGGGGCGGAGCTTGCATGCCTTGTGCAGCCAGACCCTCACGCCCAACCAGACAGACAGCCTGCCTGCCGTCTATGAGCTCGCTCTTTCGCTCACCCGTTCGCGCGCGCAGCCTCTGGAGCGCAGGGTGGCGAGGCTACTTGGTGCCATTGCACCGCCCTGGCGTCATCCCTTATTTTCAAATCTGAAAGTTTGGGAAAATCCCTTATTTTCAAATCCGAAAGTTGACAGCTATGCTGCCTGTGGGAAAGGACAAGAGATTCCCAATCTCCCCATTCCATGTGCAAAAGCCAACCAGGTTGCACCCCACCTCAACACCATACAGCGGGCAGCATCCTCTGCTACACCCAAGAGGGCTGCTACACTCAAGATCAGGGCTGTCTGTGTGACATCTGTATGCTCAAATGAGGCAAGTGCTGCAGTCTGCCTAATGGTAGGGCCAGCACTGGTAGGTACATCATGTTTGTGGGGCATAAGCAGCAAACAGAAGCAAGCAAGGGACTCTCGTGACACAGGAGACAAAAACCAAGAATGCCCCAGAGGAAGGTGTGTATGTGTTTGGCACCTGCATCTCTTTTTCCTGCTCTTCCCAAACACTGAAGAAGCAGTTACAGGTAGATAGCCGTGTTGGTCTGTCATAGTCAAAACAAAATAAAAAAATAAAAATAAATCCTTCCAGTAGCACCTTAGAGACCAACTAAGTTTGTTCTTGGTATGAGCTTTCGTGTGCATCTGAAGAAGTGTGCATGCACACTTCTTCAGATGCACACGAAAGCTCATACCAAGAACAAACTTAGTTGGTCTCTAAGGTGCTACTGAAGAAGCAGGCCTTCTTCTTTGGCTGCTCCCTGCCGCCCCCCCCCCCCCCCGGTGCTGTGCTTGGACTCTCCACTTCCATCTGGATCTGGACCTTAAATGAATCAAAAATAAACCTGCTGATCTCATGATGCCTTTATACAGCTCTATGGTTCAGCTGCATCTGGAATACTGTGCATAATTACGGTCACCTCACCCCCAAAAAGGATATTGCAGAGTCGGAAAAGGTTCAGGAAAGGGCAAACAAAATGATCCGGAGGATGGAGCAACCCCCCTATGAGGAAAAGTTGCAGCGTTTGGGACTTTTTAGTTCAGAGAAAAGGCAAGGAAGAGGCGACACGATAGAAGTTGGTAAAATAATGCATGGCAGGAAGATAGCGGATAAAGGAAAAGTTTTCTCCATCATAACGTTAGAACTCATGGATATCCAAAAAAGCTGAAAGATGGAAGATTCAGGACAGATAAAAGAAAGGGTTTCTTCATGAAGCACATAGTTAAACTATGGAACTCCCTCCCACAGGAGGCAGGGGGGGCACCAATCTGGATGGCTGTAAAAGAAGATTTTTTAAAAATGTTTTATTTATACTTTTCAAATTTATACATTTCATTAGTTTTACAATCATTTTAACATTACAAAGTTTGACTTCCTTCTCCCTCTTTCTGCGGTTCCTTACATTTATTAATATCTTCTGCATATCCAAATTCATTTAATTTGCTCATTTAATTATCTACTTTAAATATGTACTCTTATAAAACTGCAGGTAATTACAATAAACCTGCCAATGTTTTTATCTGTTTGCAATTTATCTGTAAATATTCAACAAACCATTTCCATTCTTTTATAAAAAGTTTGTTACCTTGATTTCTTATTCTTCCAGTAAGTTTCGCCATTTCTGCACATTCCATAAGTTTTTGTATCCATTCTTCCTTTGCTGGGATTTCTGCTTCTTTCCAATTTTGGGGCGAGTAGCATTCTTGCTGCTGTAGTTACATACATTAAAAAAATTCTATACAATTTAGGTAGTTCTGTCCCTAAAATTCCCCAAAGAAAAGCTTCTGGTATTTTTTTACAACGGTTATTTTAAACATCCTTTTCAATTCATTGTATATCATTTCCCAAAAGAAGATTAGACAAATTCCTGGAGGACAGGGCCGTCAATGGCTACTAGCCAGGATGGCTCTGCTCTGCCTCCACAGTTGGAAGCAGCAATGCTTCTGAATTCTTCTGAATACCAGTTGCTGGAAACTGCTGAAGGGATATGGATGGCCACTGTGAGAACAGGATGCTGGACTGGATGGGCCATTGGCCAGGCATAATAATAATAATAATAATATTGTACCCCACCCACCTGACTGGGTTGCCCCAGCCACTCTGGGTGGCTTCCAACATATATAAAAACATAATAAAACATTAAACATTAAAAAGTTTCCCTAGACTGGGCTGCCTTCAGATGTCTTCTAAAGGTGATACAGAAGAGCTTCAGCCAGCAGGTGCTGCTTATGTGGTGTCGTAAGAGCGGCAGACTCGTAATCTGGTGAACCGGGTTCGCTTCCCCGCTCCTCCACATGCAGCTGCTGGGTGACCTTGGGCTAGTCACACTTCTTTGAAGTCTCTCAGCCCCACTCACCTCACAGAGTGTTTGTTGTGGGGGAGGAAGGGAAAGGAGAATGTGAGCCGCTTTGAGACTCCTTCGGGTAGTGATAAAGCAGGATATCAAATCCAAACTCCTCTTCCTCCTCTTCCTCCTCCTCTTCTTCTTCTTCTTTCTTCTTCTTCTTCCTACTTCCAAGTGCCGGTGAGGCATTCCAGGGCCTAGCACTGCACTTTGCCACTGGAGACAAATTCTTGGATTTAAAGAATTCAGAGAGCCAGTGTGGTGTCGTGGTTAAGAGCAACGGACTCATAATCTGGTGAACCGGGTTCGCGTCTCCTCTCCTCCACATGCAGCTGCTGGGTGACCTTGGGCTAGTCACACTTCTCTGAAGTCTCTCAGCCCCACTCACCTCACAGAGTGTTTGTTGTGGGGGAGGAAGGGAAAGGAGAATGTGAGCCGCATTGAGACTCCTTCGGGTAGTGATAAAGCGGGATATTAAATCCAAACTACTTCTTCTTCTTCTTCTTCTTCTTCTTCTTCTTCTTCTTCTTCTTCTTCTTCTTCTTCTTGTAGGTGGTCCTCCATTGTGACATCTTTTCCAGTTGCTCTGAGACAGCATCATGTGCCTTGTGTAACTCACATTTCCCTGACATGATCTAAATGAAGCCATGCCGGGAGGCAGACTGTGGAGCAGGCAGCGAGTGACCAGGCAGGCACGGGGTTTAGCTGGCTTCTTGCTGCTCTTTCGCTCTCTCATCTGCTTGACGAAACTTGCCTTGCCAGAGGCCACCCTTCCCTGGAATTGCAAGTGTTGTTCAAGGTTGCTTGATCTTGGTGGCCATCTTTTCTTTTTCTTGGAGAGCTGGTTTAAGTACAACAGAGGAGAAACAGCAGAAGCTTTGGTTCCCAGTCTGCATGCCACTAATCCTCAAGTTGGGGCAGTTGATGCTTTTCTGCTTCTTTCCAAGGGTACCCAAAACCACCCTAGCCCCCCCTCCCCATAGCTGTCAACTTTCGAATTTGAAAATAAGGGATTTTTCCAAACTTTCGGATTTGAAAACAAGGGATGCCGCAAGGGCGGTGCAATGGCACCAAGTAGCCTCGCCACCCTGCGCTCCAGAGGCTGCGCGCGAACGGGTGAGCGAAAGAGCGAGCGCATAGACGGCAGGCAGGCTGTCTGTCTGGTTGGGCGTGAGGGTCTGGCTGCACAAGGCATGCAAGCTCCGCCCCCAGTCGGTCTCAGACTCCTTATTGGCAGCCGAGCAACGCAGCTGAGGAGCCTCCCTGGCCGGCAGGGAGGGAGAGGCGCTGCTTCCTTTGAAATCCGGGAAATTTAAGGGATATCAACAATCCGGATAGCAGCGGGAAACGGCATTGGAAGAAGGGAGTTTCCCGCAAAAAAAGGGAGGGTTGACAGCTATGAGCCAATGTTGCCTCAATTCCTCCATGTACAGCCTAGAAAATGGGGAGCATTTTAGGCATGTACAGATTAGGCAGATGATGCAAAGAGGCCCTTGTGTCCTGGAACTGCTCTAAGCTGCCCCTCCAGGGAGACACCACCTGGACCACCCATGTTTAAAGGAGCCCCTGTTGCTGCTCTTGGACTTGCACAGGCTTCCTTTCCTTGACTTCTAAACATTTTTCTTCTGAAAGGGAAAACCAAAGCTTATCCTAACCTCAGGTTATAATTTTATTAGTAATATTTATTGCATTTATTACAGGTTGCCATAATTTTTACCATTGGCTGATTAGATTAGGACTTCCACTCACCCGTAAAGTGATTAGCATAAACTGGCTGATATACTACCACAAAGTGATTAAATTGCAATAAAAAGTTTAGTTAAGAGGCTGCCAGGTCCAAATGTTCTGTTCAAAATGCTTGTAAACTATCTTGTTGTTTTAGAGTTGTGGTCCAGTAGCCTGCAGGTGGTCATTATGAGACCTGCGCTCCTCAGGCATCCAAGCTTAAAACTGGCCAAGGATGCCATCTGGGGAGGGCATTTCCATGGCATGGAAAAAGTAGGTAAAAAGTAGATAAAAACTTTTCTCCCTCTCTCTTAATACTAGAACTTGTGGACATTCAATGAAGCTAGATGTTGGAAGATTCAGGACAGGTAAAATAAAGTACAGTCGTACCTTGGAAGTCAAACACCTTAGTTCCCGAACATTTTGGCTCCCGAATTTCGCAACCCTGGAAGTGACTGTTCCAGTTCGCGAACTATTTTTGGATGCTGAACGTCCGATGGGGCTTCCACGGCTTCCGATTGGCTGCAGGAGTTTCCTGCAGCCAATCAGAAGCCGCGCTTTGGTTTCCGAACGTTTTTGGAAGTCGAACGGACTTCCGGAACGGATTCCGTTCAACTTTCAAGGAACGACTGTACTTCTTCACACAGAGCATACAGGGAAGTCGCGTTGTCCGCAGGTGCCTGGGGTGGGTGCACGCATGCGCTTCCCCATGCGGGGGCGAAGCATATTACCCTAGGCCTTGCTGCTGCTGCCACTGGGCGGTGGAATGGCACGGAGGGTGCTCTTAAGACAGGTGGGAGCAGGGGGAGCATGGAGGGTGAATAATAATAATAATAATAATTTATTATTTGTACCCCGCCCATCTGGCTGGGTCTCCCCAGCCACTCTGGGCGGCTTCCAGCAACATTAAAATACATTAACACATCACAGATTAAAAACTTCCCTGAACAGGGCTGCCTTCAGGTGTTTTCTAAATGTCATGTAGTTGTTGATCCTTCTAACCTCTGCTGGGAGGGCGTTCCACAGGGCGGGCGCCACTACCGAGAAGGCCTCTGCCTGGTTCCCTGTAGCTTTGCTTCTCGCAGTGAGGGAACCGCCAGAAGGCCCTCGGCGCTGGACCTCAGTGTCCGGGCTGAACGGTGGGGGTGGAGACGCTCCTTCAGGTATACAGGACCGAGGCCGTTTAGGGCTTTAAAGGTCAGCACCAACATTTTGAATTGTGCTCAGAAATGTACTGGGAGCCAATGTAGCTCTCTCAGGACCGGTGTTATGTGGTCCCGGCGGCCACTCCCAGTCACCAGTCTACCAGTCTACCCTCTGTGCTCTTTGGGCGGTTGCATGTCGTGGCTCCCCAAGATTCTGCACCCAGGCCTGCAGCCCCCTGCCGGGCCCCCCACTATGCCACTGAGTGCATAGTTTAAGAACATGCATGTAGGAAACACACAAGCAGGATTTGTGCCCAAGAGCACTCTCCTCTCCTGCCGTTTCCAGCAACTGATGCTTAGACGCATTGTGGAGGCAGAACAGAGCCATCGGGGCTAGGAGCCATCAAGATGCCTCTCTCCTCTGTGAATTTGTCCAACCCTCTTTCAAAGCCATCTTGAAAAGTGGCTGTCACTGCCTCCTGTAGAGGTGGGTTCCATAGGTTAACTCTGCGCTGCATGAAGAAGTGCTTCCTTTATCCATCCTGAATCTTGCAGCATTCTGCATCATTGGATGCCCACCAGTTCTAGTGTTATGATACAGGGAGGAACACTTTTCTCTATCCATTTTCTCCAGGCCATGCAGAATTTTATACGCCTCTATTATGTTGCCTCTTAGCCTTTTTTGCCTAAACTAAAAAGTCCCGAACACTGTTTCATATAACCGCCATATCCTTCTCCAGGGGCCTCTCTGGTCCTTGCAGGCCCCCATAGCCACAGAGGTTCAGCGGCGCCACCTCAGCTGCTGAGACCCACAGGCCACCCAGCTGGTCTGACACTTGTGCCCTCTATGGGAGTTCGTTTTGGGACAAAGCCTTATTTTCTGTGTTGCTGTTCCTGCTGCTTGCAGTGGTGGCAGTCTATAGAGCCTCAGTCTGGCTGAATTGACAGCGCATCATCACTGCTGCCTTAAACCTCTTTTCTTTTCGCTGCCCATTCCATTGCAACATAGGGAGGAAGCCGCTAGGCTTGTGTGTGTGTGCCTGGGATCACGTACTTAGCAGAGTGAATGAAAGGCAAATGGACTCAGCTGGGGGGTTGCCAAGAAACCCAGGCGGGCATCACTGCTGCTGCTTGCTCTCTCTTTCTTCTGTTGGCATTGCTCCCCCCCCCCTTGTCTGCTTCTGCTGATGGTTAAGGCAGGAGAGAGAGAGAGAGAGAGAGAGAGAGAGAGAGAGAGAGAGAGAGAGAGAGACTTTGCATAAGCTGTCATGTGAGATCCAGAGCTGATGATCTGCTTTAGAGGGCACCCAGTTAGGGAACCAGCCACATGCCCACACACGTGGGTCAGGCGCACACACCCTTCCCACTCCCCCCTGCAACATGCCCATGAGATGGCAAGAGAATCGGAATGGCAGATCAAGGCTTGGCCATGTGTGTTTTATGCGACACAGCTGTGCATGTGTGTGCATGTTAGGTACGGATGGGAAGAGCTTGCAGTCAGCATAGGTCCTTAGCCAGCACACTGTAGTGGTGAGATGGGAGTTGTAGTTCAAAACGTCTGGAGAGTCCCAGGCTGGAGAAGGCTGCTCTGACACATCTGCAAAAGAAGAACCATCTATAGAATTACATAAGTGAATATAGGGGCACAGTTAAAAAACAACAACAACACATTCATAGCCTTCATTGTTGCCAAAATTCTGGTTATGTTTATTTCAGAGCCCAGTAAGCTGGCTCATCTATTAAAATGTGCCTTATTCAAGGTTGATTCTGATCCTGAAAGAGCCCAGAGCAGACATACAGCATCATACAACATAATTAAAAACATTACCAAAATGCAAAACAAACAAAAACTCACACAGCCCCACCCCCAGATCATCCTCCTTGGCACAACCACAGCAAGGAGAAAGGTGGGGAACACTCCTTCGCTGGAGGTTTTTAAACAGAATTTGGATGGCCTCATCTCAGGGATTCTTTAGCTGTGATTCCTGCACTGAAGGGGGCTGGACTAGATGACTCTTGGGTTCCCTTCCAGCTCGAAAACACCATGTTTCTATGCTTCTTAAGGGCTGGTCAGTAATGGGAGAGACCAAACTCTTTGGGGTTTTATGCACTAGTGCCAGCACCTTAAAGGTCACAGGCCAGGCCGTGCTTTCGGGAGCAGGGACACATGGCCTGACCTTGCTGCCCCCTTTAACAGCCTGGCAGCCAGCTGCAGCTTCCAGAAAGTCTTCAAGGGCAGCCCCAGATAAGGAGCATCTCTGTTACTGCCTTATGCTTAGTCGGATCATTAGTCCAGTCCCAGGCAGAGATAGGTTCCTTCCCAGGTCTGCTAGGTGAGACCCTTTTAACTGGAGACACCAGAGATTGAACCTGAAAACTTCAGCATGGAAGGCAGGTGCTGCAGCAGTGAGCTGTGGACTCAGAACTATCTACTCCTTTTAGTAAGATAGAGATAGTAGTATTGGCCTTCCTTATTGCCTAGATGTTGTAAAAATGACAGAGATAAGGTTTGTGAAGCCTTTTGATATGCTTATCAAAGGATGGGCAGTTGGAAGGGGCAGTCAGCAACTTATGGTACTTGAGACTGCCTTTTGTTAGTGAGTAGCATATAAACTTTGGAATTACATAGATTTTTTTAAATTGGGTTTCCACCTTTCTGCTGGCAGAAGAGGCAAAGTGTTCTCCTTCCTCCTCTCTTAAACTCTGGAAGCAGTTGCAGATATAGAAGCCAATTCCTAGGCCTTCTCTGTGGAATGAGAACTGCTGTGTGATTTATTTTGGACTATTTGCACTTAAGAACATATAGCTCAGCAGTGATCCCTGCATAGCAGGGGGGTGGACTAGATGAGCCTTGTGGTCCCTTCCAACTATAATTCTATGATCTTGTTACCAACTCTGCTGGCCAGTAATGAGGAGCTCCTACCAAGGGAAAAAGTGGCAGGCTTCCTCTGTTCTTTGTCACCAGCATCTGCTACTCAGAGGTAGACTGCTTCCTACAGGGAAGTTCCATCTAGTAACTGTGACTAATAGCCACTAGAGCAAATCCAGTTCTTTGGGGGATTTGTTTCACTGAATTACAGGGACAATAAGAACACGAGAAAAGCCTGGCTCCTGGATCAGGCCAACGGCTGATCTAATTCAGCAATAGGTTCTCACAGTAGCCAACTAAATGCTTCGGGGAACTCTGCAAGCAGGACCAGAGGATCCAGGGGCGCCTTCGGGTTGTCATGATTTTTGGATGGGGTTCAATCCCTTACTGAACATAAGACAAGCCTACTGGGTCCAGCCAGTGGTCCATCTAGTCCAGGATTCTGATCTCACAGTGCCTAAGGCATACACCCGCTACTAGCCTATGTTGCCAGTAGCCATCAATAGCCCTTTCCTCCATGAATTTGTCTAATCCTCTTTTAAAGCCACCCATGTTGGTGCCCATCACTGCCTCCTGTGTCAGTGAGTTCCATAGTTTAACTCTGTGCTGTGTGAAGAAGCTTCCAACCTCCAGCTTCACTGGGTGTCCACAAGTTCCAGTGTTAGGAGAGAGAGGGAAGGAAACTTCCTCCATGCCATGCCTGCATGAGTCATCTTGGAAACTTCTATCATGTACTCACCTTTTCCCTAGGCTAAAAAGTCATAAATGCTGCAACCTCTCTTCATAGGTGAGCCACTCCGTCCCCTTGATCATTTTGCCAGCCCTTTCTGAACCTTTTCCAACTCTACAAGATCCTTTCAGAGCTGAGGCGACCAGAGCTGGACACAGCATTCAAGCTGCAGTTGCACCATATAACAGAATTGTTGCATTGCATTCATTGCATTTATATTCCACCTTTTCTCCATCGAGCTCAAGGTGGGGTACATGATTCTCCTCTTCCTCATTTAATCCCCACAACAACCCTGTGAGGTAGTTTAGGAAGGCAGTGACTGGCCCAAGGTCACCCAGTGACCTTCACGGCTGAAGGATTTGAACCCTGGTCTCCCAGGTCCTGGTTTGACACTCTAACCACTACACCACACTGATTATGGCACTGGCAAATTCATGTCGCACTTGTTATAGTTGATTTGGTTTCCTTGCCCTGTCTAACACCCTGCTTCTCCAAAAGATCAGACCTTTTGCAAATTTTGCAAATGCCTTGGGAAGTCTGCGAAAGCCTTGTTTTGACACGTCCTCCAAGCTCCCTGCAAACAAATAAAGAGGAATGCTCAGCATATACTTGGTCTGGAAGCAACTTGACTTTGTTTAACTCTTTAGTGCTTCAGCGTGTTTAATTGTAACTATTGAGTCCTTATCTGATAACACAATGAGGAAAACCTTCTGGTTTCAGGTGCAACTGAGCTTGTTCCGGCTTGGCTCCTGCTCAGGTCAGCCAAGGGGAAATGTCAATGCCAGTCACACTAATTTGTATATTTGCATAGGCAAGGAGTGATTCATATGACCACAACAATCAAACTTTTCAGGCACTCTATCCTCTCGTGCAGTTAGGGTTCCCTCAGAAGTTGGTAGATTCTCCTTCATGGGTTTTTTTTTTTTAAAAAAAGAGAGGTCGGATGGCCATCTGCCAGTGATTCTTAAGCTGTGATTGAAAAGGGGGCTGGACTAGATGACCCTTGGAGACCCCTTCCAGCTCTACGATCTATTATCACATGAGAGGAAGAAGGGGGCATTCTCCTCGCTTGCGCCAAACCCTTAGCCGTGCTCTGATCATCCAGCCCCACCCTTTCCACCCATGGGGGGGCGCTTCCACAGGGAGCCTGGGGCTGTGTGGTGGCTCCCGGTGCCATTTAGAACCCAGATTGTCCAGGGTTCCCAATTGTGGGGTGACCCTAACTGTCCAGAGTTGGCTTCCTGCTCCAGACCTTCCACACCTGTGGATGGTGGGGGGCTGACATGACAGCAGGGGTCATTAATGAAATTCTATTTTACGGTGGGTGGCCAGTTACTAGAACCTGTGTTGAAAATCTTTGCCAGCAAAGTGGTCTGCCAGATGCTTCATGGAGTAGCGATATGGGGCATGGACCCAAATGCTAACAAAGCCTTAGAAATAGTACAGAACAGATTCCTCAGGAAAGTGCTCTCGCTCCCCAATGGGATCCCAGCTGCTCTTCTCCGCGTGGAAGCGGACGTGACAACAATAAGGGCTAGAACTGACTATCTGTGTCTAAACTACCATATGTGAAAAGACTTCAATCTCTCTCGGAGGAGAGATTCCCCACTATGGCCCACACAGAACGGGAACAGACCAAATGTTGGAAGGCTGGCATCCAATGCCTCTTGACCCAATATCACTTACAAGATCTCCAGGTGATCATGAAGATGGATAAGAGGCACTTAAGAGATCGTCTCTTCAGGTCTGATGCAGAAAGGGATTTAACCACGGTTGTCTCTACCAAAAGTTCACCATGGTTCCCACTTATCAAAACGAAGCATGTCCAAGCTAGTTATCTGACAAAGCTCCCACTTGCCGTACTAAGAATCGCTTTTACAGAATTACGATTCCATGCCCTCAGTGGTGGTGGATGGTCAGTACGGCAAAGTACAGTACAAGGAGAGACTTTGTCTGTGTGGGCAACCTTGCGTAGAGGACCTGTACCACTATTTATTGCACTATATATAGCAATGCCTGCTATATATAGAACCAAGAGACCGATTTATAAAACCCCTGCTCACAAATGGAACTCACTTGAATAGGGTGGAAAGGGTGAAATGGCTGCTGGGTGATACTGATGACTTCGTAACTTATAAAGTAGCACTAGATGCGTTGGCAGCTAAGAAGATCAGGAAGAAAGAACTAGACAAAATAGCGGTCAGTTGCAAAGGTGATTCAGACATTTAAGCTGGCACATTCTACCTGAGAACCCCTTGCTATTGTGGTTCATTGTATCTACAGTGCCTTGTGTTTTATGGTTTTTAATGGTTATTGTTGCTTCTCTCTTTGTTCCCTTTGTGAATGATGGCATGGCCTTTGGCTAGTGCAATAAAGTTGTTGATGATGATGACAGCAGGGGTGGGACCAGTGAGCATAGCCTGCTCTTCCAATCACTTGTTCTTCTAACAGGATGACTCACCCTGAAAAGGGGTCTTGTCTCCCAGGCTCATCCGAACAATGCATCACACTGCTTTAAACAACCATGGCTTTGCCCAAAGAATACTGGGCTGTAGTTTGTTAAGGGTGCTGAGAACTGTTAGGAGACTCCTGTTCCCCTCCCAGAACTACTATTCCCAGAGTGGCTTAACAGTCAATCCCTCTTCCCAGGGAACTCCGGGAACCGCAGCTCTGGGAGAACAACTCTCAGCACCCTTAGCAAACTACAGTTCCCAGGATTCTGTGCGGAGGGGGGGGGGAAGCCATGGCTGTTTACAGTGGTTTCATGCTGTGTACAGGGGCCACAGTCTTAATACCAGATAATTTTCTCATTTTCAAACTAACAATGTTTAAATGCACCTAAATGGATGAATAAGCAAGCCTCCCTCCCCATCCCGTCTGATGTCCTCCAGATGTTTTGAATTATGACTTCCATCAGCACAGCTGTGTGGTGCCAGCACTGGTGGTAGCCCAGCTGTTCTGGCTGAGGCTGATGGGAGTTGTAGTCCAACCCATCCTGAAGGGACATCACCGAATGGCAGAAACTCTCCAGGGTCTCAGAGAAACACACACACACACACACACCTGCCATATGCCAGTTTTACCCTGGAGCAGAGCAGGACTGCGAGCAAAACTCCCAGCGTCCCAAAGATTCTGGCTTTTCACATTCACAGACAAGCCTTTTGACAGTAGAGGGGTGAATTATTTATTTATTTGGCTGCTCATCATCGCTCAGCTCTGGGATTAAGCTGCTTCCTGCTACAATCCCGTATTTCTCTGCCTCAAGCCCAGGCAGTGACCCCCCCCCCGCCCGTGAGTCTCGTAGATGCGCTCTCTCTCTCTCTCTCTCTCTCTCTCTCTCTCTCTCCACCCACTAAGTCCGTGTTGAGCAAGTCTTTAAAGAGGGAACTCCAGAGCAGGCACCACATTGCTCTAAGTTGCTTCCACACAACTGAGAGAGAGGATGGCTGGCAGGGACTTGGATGCCATGGACCAGGAAATCTTCAACCAGGTAAGAGCACTCTCTTTTCACTTCTAAGCACCTCTCCTTATCTGTTTTGGTGAGAGGGAGAAGCAAGCCAGGCGTCAGTTTTTACAGCCCACTTGAAAATAAAGTAACTTTAATAGGAATACATCTTAGGTAGGTGTGTAATTTTCAGCTTCCTGGAGCAAACAGGTAGCTCATCCTTCAGATGAACTTGGTGCAACCCTTTTCACCACAGGTTTAAATACTAACGTTCCAATCTAGTGTTTCCTAGCCACTTGCAGTGTTTATAATCCCAAAAAGTTCAGGATGAACACAGCTTGCCTTGCTCCATGGTGAATTTTCAGCTGGTGTGTCTTTCTCTGTGTGTCTTCTCTGTCTCTGATTCCTCCAACGCCTGGTAGGAAGGAAACACTGTATGGAAAACTGTAGCGATCAGTGAAGGGGGATGTTCAGCAACAGGAAAGATAAAATCTAGGTGGACAATGCAAATGTTCTGCATTGTCTGGGACGTATGTTGACACCCCGTATGTTGAAACTAGTGTCTAGTTATGCATGATTCTGTTGACTTTACAGGGCAACATAAATTGATAAACTAGAGTTGTGTAGATAATTGAGGCTGGAAGCAGAGAATGGTTTTTTAAAGAGAGCAGAGTGTGATTGGACTATATGCAAGGATGGGGAAGCTGTAGACCTCCAGAAACTGGAGGTCCATTGACCATGGTGGTCATGACTGATGGGAGTTGGAGTCCAACGACACCTACAGGACACCTGGAACTGTATTCCTGGAGTAAAGATATTAAGTGGGCATAAGGCCTCTAGGAAGAAGACTTGGAGAAGCATCTTCTGTTAGCAGAACCCAGGTGTCAAACCCATTATGTTTTCTGGTTGGATTATGGTTCCAGTGTAACTGAAATGGCTTGGTACTGGTTGAAGTTTGCTGCCCTTAGTTTAATTCTACAGACAGGTGTTTCCCTGAAAATCTTGCTGCTGGTAGTAAGTGATGCAAGGTTCAGAATAGCAGTTCCCCCACAAACACTGAGGTTTAAAATAAGCATGTAGCTCTGTCTCTCTCGGGGAAGAGAGCACTCCTGGTTATTATGCAACAGACAAGATTTTATTAAATATGACCATGGCACACATTTACTGGTTGCTGGGAAAGGAATAACATGTTCCCCCTGTTTTGAAAAAAAAAATGGCTGCAAAAGAAACAGTTCAGAAGTTTAAGCAGAAAGATGTATTTGTAATAATTAGCTTTAATTGCAAGATTGATTGGTTAATTAACTAATATACATGTTAACGGTGGACTTTTAAATTGGAGCTGCCCCCATGAAAGAGGGATCAGGGCTAATTGCATTGTTCTGTTACAAGTCCTCCTGCTTCAACTCTTGATTCCAGCCAAGTATTGAAGAGGGTTTGTCAAAGAATGCATTAATTGTCTCTGTGTTAATTAACTAAATCTACATTAAATAGTTTCAGAATCGTCTCTTTATTGAGATACAACAATATTTGTTTTAACTGTGTGTAATTGAGCGTTTAGATAAAAATGAGAAGAGTCAGTCAGGCAAACACATTTGACCTGATGGGCAAACTGAGCTTTCTCTCTGCTCAGTGCAGACTGCTTGGCTTCAGTCGGAGAATAAATGCCTACAGTTCAACAATGCCCCTCCTATCTGGATGTGTTCAGGTTCAGGCTCAGCCCTGGCATTTACCTGAGCAAGGAAAATGCTGTGTGTTACAGCAAGCCCCCCCATTCCCCCCCCCCGTAACCTGCCCTGCTGCCCTCAGGAATGGGGGTGAATGTTGCTCCATTGCTGCAATTGCAATAGGATTCAGCTGCCAAGCTGGTTGGATTCTGTTTGATGGGAGAATCACCTTTTACTTTGCCTTCATTGATTTGTTTCATAAAATTTATATACTGCTGGATTGTAGAAAACCTCAAAGTGGTTTACAGGCAGAAAACGCCTTGGCCCAGCCCTGTATGTATGTGTGTGTGTGTGTTTCAATTTAAAAGTACACCCAATGTACACTTAAAGCACATGACTTCTGCCAAAGAATCCTGGGAACTGTAGTTTTCCCATAACAGAGTTACAGCTCCAAGCATCCTTAACATACCACAGTTCTCAGATGGAGGAAGGGCTTTCCTACTAGGGCTAACATACTGACAGCCCAGTCAATCACATGCTTTTTCTGCTTAGAGACACATGTGAGGTACCTCTTGGCCATAGCTAGTCTTTTGGAATGGCTGAGTTGCGCAGAGATTGACAGAAATGCCTCTGTAGGTTCAAGGAAGTATAACGAGTGTGTGGCTTTGAATTTTTGAGCAGGCTCATGCCTGGTGACTTGTTCTGAGGAGGGAGATCCCCAGCTGGGGTGCCACCAGAGAAAAGGCCCTGTCTACAGCCTCCATGCTCATTACCTCCATGAGTGGAGCATTCAGAACAGAGCCTCCACAGGCACATGGCAATCAGGCAGATTCCCAAGGGATCAGGCCATACCATGGTCAGTCTAGCACTTTTGAGCTAGGCTTGGAAACAAACCTGTACAGGTATTTTAGCATTGGTGAAAATGCTCAATCCTGCTTGTTTAATGTTTCTCTAGGAAGGGGAACTGCTGGTGCAACATCTGTAGCTGATTTGGGGGGGGGATGAACCAGGTGGACATTTATTCAAGGCTGCATTTAAAAATACTCCCAAGCTACAAATCTAGAGTTAAAGAATGGGAAGGTGGTCTTGTAGGCCATTTCGTCAAACCTCTTGCTCAGTGCAGGGGATCCAGATCTAACAGCATCTCAAGCAGAGGGTTGCCTAAAGACCTCCAGGGAGGAGGGAAGGCCCACCACTCACCTCCTGCAGCCCCACCCAGAAGCCTTCATCCTGACATGCTAGCTTTTCTGAACAGCTTTGAACACGGTTTGTCATTAGCACAGAACACGCTACCTGATGGTGATGTTGTGTGACGATAACAGACATGTACATACTTGAAACAACTACCCCCAAATGAGAATGCATTTACTGAGTCGAAGAGAACTATAAATAACTGAGATCTAGTGATTCAGCTAGACCCCACAAAAGCGTAACGTGCTTTCCCCGCCTGCTGGGGGAAGGAACATAGCGCAGATTGCAGAGCACCTGCCTTGCATGCAGAAGTCCCAGGTTCAGCCCCTGCTAACATCTCCAGGTATAGCTGAGAGAGGTACAGCTAGGAGTCACTGCCAGTCAGAGCAGACAATACTGAGCTTGGTGGATTCATGATCTAACTCAGTATGTCACCATTTCCTGCAGTGCACCATTAATATGGCAAGAGAGGGGGAGGAGATAGATATGCTACTTTGACAGCATAGGAAGCTGCCTTATATTAAACCAGACCTTGAATCCAACTAGCTCAGTGTTGTCTGTTCTGACTGGCAGTCGCTCTCCAGCACTTCTTGCAGGAGCTTTCCTCAGCCCTACCTGCAAGCTTTGAGGGTATTGAACTTGGGAACTTCTGCAAGCAAGGCAGATGGCCATTCCCTGACCTGTTCTACTAAGTGGGGTATGTGGAATGCACATGTATGGCAGTTTGGGGTCCAGGTTTGGACAGAGCTTTGGGCAAAACACCCTCCCTAGCCCCAGATTTGCCACCTGACTGGCTTGGGTCCTTCTCAACGTATTTTCATTTTCAAAGAACTGACACAATTTAGCTTCCCTTCTTGCATAGTGTCGGTTTCAACATGCTGCAACAAATCTTTTAGAAAGCACCACATATTGCACCAGCCACTGTTCAGGTAGTCGTGTTGCATCCGTTGTGCTCTACAGACGACAGTATTCTATTTAAAGTGCTTTTCCAGTCCAAATTTGTTTTGAAGAGAAAGAACCATAAAGGGGGCCTTGAAGTTGCCCAACAGCAGTGAACAGCTGAGGTCACTTGGTCATTATGATGAGATGCATTTTATTTAAAAATTATAGCAATTATTTCTAAATTTGCACCTGTGCCTATAAACTAGCACATGCAAAGTTTATGCATATGTCTCTTTTGCCCTTTTTGGAGCAATGCATCTCCTCTGTTTCAATAAGGCATAAGTGGTCATTCTGTGGAGCTCTCAGTGTGCAAATGGTACTTCAGAAAGTGTGCATTGAGATGTAAGAGCAGAGGGATAAGGAGAAGGAGAAGGCAGTCATGAATGTTTTTGGAGAGACAGGAGGAGCTGCATCTGGGTACTGACAGGAAGCCTGTATGTATATGTAACTCAGGAGAGGCATCGCATGATCAGAGAGATGAGAGAGTTTAATGATCTTTGCAGCAAAGTTCTGGACAGAGGTGATGGGGCCTGACATAAGGCTCTGGAGGTGGACATCGCATTATCTTTATTTGCTGTTTTCTATTGATCGTTTGACATATTGTTTTGTGGGCTGCTATTCTGACTCTCAAAAGCACGTCAAAGTGCAAGTAGCTACCGCTCCGGCAGGAAGGTAAACGGCATTTCCATGCGCTGCTCTGGTTCGCCAGAAGCGGCTTAGTCATGCTGGTCACATGACTTGGAAGCTGTACGCCGGCTCCCTCGGCCAATAATGTGAGATGAGCGCTGCAACCCCAGAGTCGGTCATGACTGGACCTAATGGTCAGGGGTCCCTTTACCTTTACCTATTCTGACACTATTGCACTATGCTGTATTGGGGAATGTGGGTTGCAAATATTAAATGAAATCAAACAAAAGCAAGGCAACAACAGGGCACAGAATTGTATGCCAAGGGGGCAGAGAGGAAGGGACATGTTTTTGCCATGCTGGAATGAGAGATGTAACCTGACTCTTGAGGAGGAAGATTATAATTTTGGTCTTGGACCCATTGAGTTTACATCAGCCTTCCCTAGCCTGGTGCCCTCCAGATGTTTTGGGCTAACAACGCTAATCAGTCCTAGCCAGCACAGCAATAGACCTGGGAGACCAGGGTTCGAATTCTGCCACTCAGCCATGAAGCTCACTGGGACACTTTGGCTAGTCACCGCCTCTCAGTCTAACGTAGTTCACAGGGTTGTTCTGGGGATTAAATTGAGGTGGGGGAGTACCATGTCTGCTACCTTGAGCTTCTTGGAGAAAAAGATGGGCTAGAAATGCATAAACAAACAAGTAAGAGGGTCGCTCAGCCTCACAACACTTCAGGCAAAACTCATCATTGGCAACAACAAATGTGTTTTCACATTCCAAATCAGAGAGGTTAGCACAGTATAGTAAATAGAAGCCAAATACATTTCCCATCCAGGATCCCTTGTAAATCACTTCTATGAATTGCTGGACTGTCTCCTTAATCTCCTGGATTCTTCTTGGCAGAAACACAGCCCGAGTCCAGCTCTATGATATCAGTTTGGAAGACTTTTTTTATTTATTTAAAGTAACTAGCAAGAAGCAATCCTTGTAAGTGACGTTGACAGATGAATATATGTTGTTATGAATGACATTCATATCCTTTGCTCTGTGCTTTATATATCCTGCTTGCAATGCAAACTGCCCTCTGGATGAAGAAGCCAGCTTTTGACAGCTCTGGTTGCGACAAGCACACTTGAGTAGCACTTGAGGAGGAGGAAAGTGGAAAATAAGCAATATAGGGGAGAGGAGAGGAGAGGAGAGGAGAGGCAGTCACTCAAAATCTGAATTTCTCCGGATGTTGTGATGCAGTTTTCCAACTTGCAAAGGATCCATGGGAATGAGTACATTAGTGGACTTACTCCATCTTTTGACATGTTATGATGCAGCCATGGGTAACATGAACCCAAAGACTTCTTTCCCACTGCAATGTGTCCTTAGCACGGCGGAATCTCCAGCAGCAGAATGGGGGTTGTGTAGCATGTACAGTATGTGTGCAAAACCCACTCTCTTTTCTCTCTGAAATCCCTCCCCAGGTTGCTTTTCGGGAACCCCTATTAGTGGTGGGGTAGAATCATGGAGTTGGAAGGGGACCCCAAGGATCATCTAGTTCAGGCATGTCCAACAGGTAGATCGTGATCTACTGGTAGATCACTGGACGTCTGTGGTAGATCACTGGTTCCCCCAAAGAAGCTCAGCCACTTTGGCTCCCCTAAAAAAAGCTCTACATCTTTTCCCCGAAGCCCCCAAAACAGGGCTTTCCTTCCTAAAAAAAAAGCTCAACTTTGACCCGAACCCCCCAAAACATGGATGGCTTTCCTTCCTAAAAAAAGCTCAACAACCTCGACCTGAACCCCCCAAAAGGGGATAGATCACTGCCAGTTTTTAACTCTGAGTAGATCGCAGTCTCTTGGAAGTTGGCCACCCCTGATCTAGTTCAACCGCCTTCAAGGCAGAAATCACAGCTAAAGAATCCCAGACAGATGGTCGTCCAAATGCTGTTTAAAGACCTCCATTGAAGGATAGCCCACCACTTTCCGAGAACATCTGTCCCACTGTCAAAGAGCTCTTGCCACCAGAAAGTTCTTCCTAAGGTTTAGTCAGAATGTCCTTTCTTGTCATTTGAATCCATTGGTTCAGGTCCTCCATCTTCCATGTAAAACAGGTAACAACAAACCAATGTGTGTGTGTGTGGGGGGGTGACAAGAAATTTTCTGCACCGGGTACCACCTGACCTTCCTACGCCTCTGCTTAGATGGAAAAAGGCAAGTGGAGGTCACTGGAGGAGTGAAGAGCGGTGGTTTGTAGTAGCAGCACCAAGACCCCTGAACCTTCTTCCTTGCGGTGGCAGTGTAGCAGTTGGCACATGGGGGGAATGGCTGGCCAGAGCTTCCTGCTTCCCTGATATTGCCAGAAATGGGGTCTAAGGATCCAGGAGGGGCCCCTCTGGTCTGCACCCCCCACCTCTCACCTTCCATTCTACATCGTAGTTGTAGTGCCCCCGAGGCTATTTGTTTTGCTCCCCTAAATCTGCTTCTGGCTGCTGCCTCTTGCTTGGGTCTTGCGGACTCTGCATGGAGGGCGGTGGGGAGCTTTGTGCATTTCTTCAGTTGCAAAGCACACAAATCACACTTCTCTCCCGTTCAGCCTGTTATAAGAAAAATCTGCCCTTATTCCCTTAGGGGGTACACAAGAGCCCTTGCAAAGTCCTCTGCAGGTTCTCCATCGGTAGGAGTAAAAAAACAGAGGCCAACCAGAGAAAAATTGAGAAGCAAAGCCTTTATTTTCACTGTTGCAACAGGGTGCTTTCCTCACACACACAGGAGCAGGAAAAGGACCCAGAACAATGGTGTGCCAGCTCCTATATAGACTTTTGAAATTCCCCCCCTTGGAGTCCAGCCCACCCCCAGATACATCATCCTACATCACAGATCCATCAGAACTACATCACAACTTGGGAGGGTCAGAGGAGGTAACTTGAGAATTTTCCACACCTGGTCATCCCTCCTCGACCCCTCCCAGACACACATTTCTGGAAAACAAAAGGTTTCCTGATTTCCTGCCCTAGCAGGGCAGGGCAGATGCAGGGCTAATGACTGTCCTTTGTGAGGGAAATGGGCCATCTGGTACCTGGTCAGCTAGGAGTCAAAATGGTGTGAGGCCTGTCTTTCTGTGCTGTTTTCAGACATTCTGGGTTCAGTCACCCCTCTCTGTTCATGTCTCAAATAGTGTACTGGGGTGTTTTTAAAGGAGGCTCCCCCCCCCGAAATTCTTATAACAAGCCATTGTATGCTTTGCAACTGCATCTGCCTTCCTGATAAGCTGGAGCCAAAAGCAAGAAAACAGCTGGCCGACACGGACTGCAAAAAGAAATACTCTGAGCATGTGCAGTTTCACACTGATAAAAACTCACAGCACCAACATGACTACGGGGATAAAATGGAGGTTTCTGCTGCTTGTCTTGTTTCCTGATGCTAAGCATTTGGGAATAAGCACTAGATAAGCTTTAATAAAAATAATAAAATGAGCATTTGCAACCATGTTCATGCCTCCTCAGCCATTCCTTGGCTATACATGTATGTTTTTTTTAAAAAAAAAGAAGGAAGGAGTGATGCTGCAGCAACCAGCATCTGACCCGATGGACCCTGGCATGTGTAGAACATCTCAGGTGCTGATGCCTCCTCCCATCTCTGCTGCTCTCTTGGTCATTGGGGGCTACAGGACCAACCCAAGCTGGAGCACCAGGGTCCGAGCAGCTGCTGCTATCAGGACCAGTGCTCAGTCTCAGAGGACAAATGTTTCCACACCATTTTGACTGGGCAGCTTGGCAGGCATGTGGCAGCTTGTATTCCAGACCACCATGCTCAGGTTACATGGGGCAGGGAGGTTTCTGACCCGGCCTTTCAGTTCTGCCCACATGCTCTTTCAGGGAGATCTCCTGCGCAACAAATTCTTGGTCTGGTGCACAAATCCCAGGTGAATTGCATTATAGGGTATAGGGTGTGAAGGAGCAAGACTGAATGATTTTAGAAGTGCCTCCCCCAGCTTTTCACAGCCACTCCAGTCCTCTTCTCTCAAATATGAAGCCATTGTGGGCAACCACGAGCCCTTTTCACACAACCGAGCCCCTGGAAAGGGGCCTCTACCCACCCGCTCGCTCTGAAATGCAACCACGGCTCTTCTGCTCACCCACATTTGCACCCTCTCACCTGGGTGCAAAAGGGCTGTCACGTGGAAGATAGAGCAGGGTTGCTTTTGCTGCTACAGAGGGTTGGACCAAAACCAACTGGATTCAAATTACAAGGAAGGGGAATCCCACTAAACCTTTGAACATCCTCAGAAGCTGAATGTTGGGAGATTCAGGACAGATAAAACAAGGTCTTTCTTCACACAGTGCATATTAAACTGTGAAACTCCCTCCCACAGGAGGCAGTGATGACCATCTGGATAGCTTTAAAAGAGGTGTAGACAGATTCATGGAGGACAAGGCTGTCGATGGCTACTAGCCATGAAGGCTACATTGTCCACAACTGGAGGCAGCAATGCTTTTGAATACCAGTTGCTGGAAACCACAGAAGGAGAGAGTTCATCTTGCACCCTGTTCGTGGGGTCTTCCACAGGCATCTGGTTGGCCACTGTGAAGAGAGGATGCTGGACTAGATGGGCTATTGGCCTGATTCAGCAAGCTCCTATGTTCTTAGTGGGTACTGCAGTCGGGGTGTGTGGGGGGGCACTCCTGTACTGATACGTCATGTGTGCTTAGTTTCAGGTCATTCTTGCCCTGATGATTCAAGTGGGCTTTCGTTTTCTTACTGACTGATCCCTTTACACACAGAGACATGCACTTTCGAAAAAACACATTGTGTCTACTTCTCTGTGGGAAGGGGGAAGTCACTTTCTGACAGATGCAAAGTCCAGCCAAGTGACACTGTCCACAGCCACCCTCCCAGAAAAGGGAGAGACCTCATGACTGACACAAAGGAGAGGCAGTCAGCTGTGTGCAAAGCTGGAAAAACCGGCTCCCTCTGAGCCTTGTATGGGCAAGGAAATGTTGGGTGTGTTTTCACGCCAAGATTACTGGCATCCGGATTCACGCTTATGTAAGTGCCTCTTCTCTCAGCCTCTCTCCCATCTGCAACAAGGGAGATCATGACATTAGCCTACCTTACAAGGCTGTTGTGAAAGAATTATGGAGACAAATGCCTGTGAAAATGCTATGGTGTGATAAATGCTAAAATGTAATAGCAGGAGCCAAGGATGGAAGTTGCCTTGTATCAAATCAGATACAAGGCTCTCCAGGGACTTGGACAGAGAAGCACCTTCTCCATTACTAGCTGCCAGGCCTGGAAATGCCAGGGACTTTTCCTGGGACCTTCTGCATGCAACCTATGTGCTCTGCCAGTGAGCTGTGATCCCTAGTTGTCAGTATTCTTCATCATGCACCCCTGCAGCAATACTGATCTGTCATATATATGTTCACACATTCACACACGCATGGTGCTGTGTCCTTGCTCACTCTGATCACCACCACCTTACCATTCTCCCCACATTAACCCTCTAGAGCCTCCCTTCCCCACTCCATGCAACTACTAAGTGCCCTTTTCACCTTCCCAACACCATTTCCAAGATTGTGATGTGACACCACAAATGCTCCAATGGGGGCTGCGTGATGACAGCATTACACTTTTATGTATATAGGAAGATACCTATATATTGACATGCTGCCCTCAGATATGAGGGTGGTAGGACCACTTATGCTCCTAGAGCCTAGAGCTCTGCCTTTTGCTCTGCCGCTTCTCTACCCTTTGGAAACTGGCCTGACTAACATTGTTTCTATTTCAAGAAACTGTAAGATGACCAGGACACATTCTGTTTTGCTGCCTGAGGCGAAATGGGAAGGTGCTGCAGTCCTGCTTACTGGAATCACACGGCTTCGGCTTCCGGTGAGATCTCGTCAGAACACAGAAGCCACTTCTTCTTGCTTCTCTAGTGGCAGCAGCGATGGGCGGCTCATTGCCATGGGAAAAGGGAGGTGAAGCTGCACTAGCAGCAAAATCTCACAAGAGTTCAGTCGCCACTGCTTCTTCTTGCTTCTCTGGCATTGGTGTGTGTGGTGCCACGGCCGCAGGATTCTTCCACCTGAGGGCACCTTCAGAGATTTCTCTGAAGGGATTCTGGAATTGTGGTCAGACTCTTTTAGTAAAAACATCTCACTTTCCAACCACAGAACCACAAGTCCCACAGATCCTCAGGTGGAAGCCACAATGAGGCTGCTTTTTATCAAGGGCAAGGCAGCCAGAGTGGCCACTGAGATCAGCCACTGGTTGCTGCTCTTACCCGCGACCAGATTCTGCAAAGGCAAAGCTGTATTCCAACAGTTGTCACTTTGAGGTTGTTTCCCCTCTTCCCAGCCCTCCCTTTCCCCTCCTGCATCATGTCTTTCGAATGTGAGCCTGACAGGAGGAACTATCTTAGTGCTGACAAAGCAAAAGGTTGGGCACATCCAGATTTGGGACAGATAAAAGAAAGTACTTCTTCATATTGTGCATAGTTAAGCTATGGAACTCACTCCCACAGGAGGCAGTGATGTCCACCATCCTAGGTGGCTTTAAAAGAGGATGAGACAAATTCATGGAGGAGAAGGCTATCAGGGGCTACTAGCCAGGACAGCTCTTCTCTGCCTTCATGCTCAGAGTTGCTCTTGTGCTCAGCTCCTGCTTGTGGGCCTCCCATTTGGGCATCTGGTTGGCCAAGGTGAGAACAGGATACTGGGCAGGATGGATTGGGAGTGAGAGTGCCATTCATATTTTATCTGTGCAAATCTACCAAGATGCTTGAGGAAAGGGCTTAGCTATCCGCTGTTTGCATGTCTCTTATTTGAAATGGGTTTTTAAAAAGTCATTTGCAAGCAAAGGGCAGATGTTCTCCATTCTATTGAGCCTGAGTCACGCATTCATTTTGCCTGGGGTTTAGCAGGAGACAGTGAATGACGTAGTGTCATGCTGAAAAGATTAACCGGCATCAGCATCTGTGACAGGAGCAGGCTTGACTTCCAAGGATCTTTCCCTATGTTGTGGGGGGGCCGCTTATTAATGGAAGAAATGTTCCTGAGAAACACGACTGTGTCTGCACCCCCACAGCCCTACCCCTTTCTCCTGTGTGTTAAACTTTTTGTGACTCTCTGTATCCTTGCCCACTGGTCTTCCAACGTGTTTGCATAAGAATACACAAACCCCCCCCAAGTCAGGAGAAGGGATCTTTGTTAAGCAAAATAAAGCTGTAGGGCAAATGCGCACACAAATAAAATCTTGTCAGGCGACTCCCAACAGTTGGGAAAGACATCGACCACCTGGAAAAAACACCTTTTGTATCTAAACATGACCCTCCACCAGAGGAAACCCCTCCCTTCTGACACCTGGTCAAATCCCTTACCTCACCCACGTAATGCTATTATCTCTTTTGTTCTGTACTGTGTCAAAAGTTCGCCTGCTCTTTTGTTCTGGGTTCTTCTCCATCCTCTGTCATGTGAGCAAGAACCCTGTTGCCAGCAGCTCTGCACTTTAAAATAAACTGGTCAGGCTTAGCAGCCGCTTTGCTTCTCACTAGAACTCTGGTCCGGTCTCTGTTTTTCGACAGCGGGGGTTTCAAACAATGTCCTGCTGGGGTTTTGGCATTCCACCCGGAATCGGACCCGTTTACCTGGAAATGTCCACAAATTCTTACAACAATTGGCAAATTACAACACCCTATATGAGGGCTGGATCAGTGCCTGGTTCATCTGAGAACAGGATGCTGAACTGGATGGACCACCATCTGGTGCTCTTCTGGCGATGAATCTCTGCTTGGATTTGGACCACATTAGATTCTGAGGGACTTCACATAAGAACGTGCCTCTTTCCACATCAAAAAGTGTTCCAGCCTAGAACCTTTTTATTTAAAAAATGTGGCAATAACTCCCACTCCCAACTCTCCTCCTAAACAGTTTTCTTTGGGCAGGGGTCTTGTTTTTTCGTGGAGTGGCTTCCAACTGTATGAGCCCACCCCTATACCTGTATGGTTCAGACACACCTCTATGTCCTCTGGGAGAACAAAGTCTCCCTCTCGGTTCTGAGCTAAATGACTTGCCTTAGAGAGTGATTGTGAGGGATTGTAAAACCCAGTCAAGGTGCTGCTGTACAGAAGGCTCCCCAGGAAGTAATAATTCTTCCATGCCCTTTACAGCATTCAATAAAACTGCATTGAGGCTATATTTAGACAGGACAGATGCCCTGGGAGGGGCTTTTGGATTTGCAGGGCACAGTTCAAGGGAGAGGAGCTATAAAATTACAAAGTGAATCACCATGAAGAAACTAAATATTTGATTTATTTATCAGAAAGCAATCAGGGTGGAAAACGTATGTTTTTTAAAGCACAAAACATGTAGAAAGAGGCACTTGAACCTTCCAGTGCACTCTTTCCAATTTACAGTGGATCAGGTGTTGCAGAACTTCCTGCCCATGGCCCAAAATTGGTTCACAAGGCCATTTTCTCCAAAGCATGCCAACGATGGAAAGTGGCGGCAGTAGCGGCAGTAGCCTGTGAGGGCTTCCAGAAGTAGTAGCAGTTGCCAGGGCATTGTCCTGTTTGCATAGTTCCTTCCTTATTTCAGATATTGTGATATATCGATATAGCACGATGTTTAGCTGGTGATATATCGCAATATTGAAAACCAGTTATCGCCCAGCCCTACTTTAGAGGTTGAGCGTGTGTGTGTGTGTGTGTGTGTGTGTGTGTGTGTGTGTGTGTCCTGGAGGCAGAAGAGTCACTGTCACTTCACCCTCCTATGTAAAAGAGGTCCTGGACTCCCTAATTTTAAGATGCTGCTTCTTGCCAGCTGCACTTTCCATAGGCACTTGTCTTACTAATAAGCTCTGAGACATTTGCTATCCAGTTAATCAGCACCGGTTATATAAGGTAATTTCTATGGAGGTCTATTCTGAAACAAGCTCCATTGAGTTCAATGGGGCTTATTCCTATGCAGCTGTGTACAGAACCACAGCCTTAACCAACTAATTACCGTAACTGATTAAACACTGCGGCCCTAGGATATAGTGAAACCACACTTGAGCTCCGCCTTTCATGGTATTTTTAACATCTTAAATTGCTGCTAACTTCTTGTTCCCTAATTAAATGCATCCATCTTTGTAGATTATTTCCATAGATCAAAACACCATAACTGGCCATCAAAATTGGGTAATCATTTCAAAGTACTGCAGCAGCTGATTTAGCTGGGCTGGTTTCATCCTCTTCAATGCATGATTTACCCCCCCCATAGATTGTATTTATTTATTGCATTTCTACCCCAGCTCTTCCTCCAAGGAGCTCAAAGTGACACACGTGGTTCCCCCCCTCCTTGTTTAATCCCCCACAACCAGCCCTGCGAGGCAGGTTAGGCTGAGGGGCAGTGACTGGTCCAGGGTCACACCCAGTGAGCTTCATGGCTGAGTGCGGGATTTGAACCCCATTTCCCAGGACCTGGCCCAACACTCTAGCCACTAGCTTTCTTGCCAAAGAGTGGTAGGGTGTTACACAGATGAGCAGAGCAGGTTTACGCTCAGAATTTCACAGTCTTGTGGATACACCACCTGTACCTGTCCAGCTTTGCGGGGAAGGAAGAAAACACAGTGGCTGGCCATGGTGGCTGGCACTCACGAGGTAGAAGGCAGGGAGCCAAAACAGTAATTAGAGCCGGTCAGTGACAAGAGGAGAGGCAGGACCAACTAGTTTTGTCCCCATCTCCCCCCTCCCTGCTGACTTTCCAAGGGCAACCCCAAGACTGAGGAGCAGGAGGAAGCGGACAACCTTGGCCAGTGCCACCCCCTAGACTGGTTGAGGTAAGAAGGCAGGCAGATAGGTGGGGGCTGGATGAGGGCGACTGAGGTTGCTCTACATGCTGCAATGGACCAGCCACCACAGCCAGCAATGCTTTAGATCAGATTCTTTGTTTTAAAATTAATAGCACATAGTTAGAATTATGGATCTTGCTCCCGCAGGAGGTGGCCATCAACCACAAAGATGACTTTAAAAGAGAATTAAGCCCCCTCCTCCAAGAATTTGTCTATCGATGGCTGCCAGCCATGATGGCTAAGCCGTGACTTCACAGTCGCAGGCGGAAATGCTTCTGAACACCAGTTGCTGGAAACTGCAAGAGCGCTCCTGTGTTCGAATCCTGCTTGTGGGTTCTCCACAGGGCTCTGGGTGTCCTGATCCAGCATGCTCCCTTAATGTTCATAATATTGTATGGTGCTATTGGGGGTTCAATGTGATAAAGCACTTTGTGAAGCATGTTATTTAAGAAGCAATTTCATAATATTTTAAATGGACATACACACACAAATAAGAAACGACGTAAAAACAGCAGGTGTGTCCCTGGCATTACTTGAATCTGTGCCATGGTCTCCCAGTCAGGGACTACACTGTATGGAGGCAGCCAATGACATTGCCATGATCAGCTCCATGAGCCACCAGCTGTAGATCCACTGTAAAGAGCAACTATTATTGTTGGCATGCTGCTGGTATGATAGAGATTAAAGGTAAAGGTAAAGGGACCCCTGACCGTTAAGTCCAGTCGCGGACGACTCTGGGGTTGTGGCGAGGGAGCCGGTTTGTCCGCAGACAGTTTTTCTGGGTCATGTGGCCAGCATGGCTAAGCCACTTCTGGCGAACCAGAGCAGTGCACGGAAACGCCGTTTACCTTCCCACTGGAGCGGTACCTATTTATCTACTTGCACTTTGACGTGCTTTCGAACTGCCAGGTTGGCAGGAGCAGGGACCAAGCAACGGGAGCTCACCCCGTTGCGGGGATTTGAACTGCTGACCTTCTGATTGGCAAGCCCTAGGCTCTGTGCCCACTCTCTGCAACTTGCCCAGCATAAATCCACATCTAAATCACTTCCGGACAACCTGTTTATTCAGCATTCACTCTGATTTGATTGTACAAAGAATGCAGGGTGGGAGGTTCTACAATGTTGTGTGTCTAAAGAGCATTGATTCTGATTTGTTAGTTTAGAAGCTAAGGTGGCATACATACTTCTCCGCTGCAATAACCCTATGGGGGTAGGTTAGGCTGAGAGGCGGCGACACCCAGTGGGCTAAGTGGGGGATTTGAACCCTGGTCTCCCAGGTACTAGTCCAGCATGCTAAGCTCTACACTGTACTGGTTCTCAATTATACAACTGTGACTATACAATGAGGTTATACAACGTTAGTTTAAGCAATCATTATTTCAGATATTCAATGCATCTCCCCCTTCACGGTCCTTATTGCAAATTGTCTGGGGTGGTGGGGATTTTTGAATATAGGTTTTGTCACACAATAAGGCCAAATATGCTATTGTGGTTGCTATTATTAAAATTTGTATACCACCCTTCATCTGTAGATCTCAGGGTGGTTCGCAACATAAAAATACAATGTAAAAAATACAAAATACATGATAAAAATAAAAATTACACAACCTGGATTTGACAGCATGTGAATGAATCCACCCTGGAATGTATTGGTGGTGTGGAAGTCTCCTGTGTCTCTGGCTGAATTTGCCCTTCAATCCCACTTGTAAAATAACTGACAGCCTAACTGACAGCTCTGTTCATGTGGATTGCTTGCCCATCCTGTAGAAGGGGAGTGGGAAATTTGTGGGGGTCCCCAAATACTATGCTTGATTGCATGCTAGCTCCTCTGGGCTTGCAGGACAGGGCACAAATGCCCTGACCATCATCCCTAACCACTGGCCATGCTGTTGGGAGTCCAACAATCTCCGCAGGGCCACAGGTTCCCCATCTTTGCCAAAGAACGTGACAGCACCATATTTGGAAGTCTTTTCTCAAAGGGCATCAAAAGCACTTTTAGCTTTCCTTATATAAGCCATTTTTAATGGAGAATCCATCACGACCCTCAGGGTGCATACTGGAATTTAAAATGGCTTTCTGTCCCGATAAGAACTATTTCGCTCCTCCGCCCTTTGGGCTCCGCAGGGGAGTAAGCTTCGCGTCAGCCGCCAACTCAGAAGCAGCGCGTCTAGCCCAGGCGCCGCACTCCGCACGCGCTCAGGAACCCGACGCCGCAGAGCGTCTCCGGAAGGCGGCGATCCTTGCGCCACCCCCTCCCTGCTCAGACGAGCGTCGTGCGGTTCTGCACGCTCGCCAGCCCCCGGCGGAGTGACGACGCCGGCGGAGGCGGGGCAGCGCAGGGCGAGGGCGGTGCGTCGAGTCCTCAGCTCAACCTGGGTAGCCCGAGCGCCATGTGCGCGGCGGGACGGAGCCGGATGCGATGCCTGTAAGGGGCGCCGACTCTCTCCAAAACGGGGGTCGCAGCTAGTTTCCGATGCTGCACTTGCAGGGCAATAAAGAGTTAAAATCCCCTAAAACTGGCCTGTTTGCTGCCGCGCCTTTAGGGCTCCTTTGCTCAGGCGCTGCACGCAAGATGCCCAGACCGAGAAAGTGCCCTCGTGGCCAGGGAGGCGCAAAGGGAAGGGCCGGGTGGGGCATTGGTCCCTTTCGGATACTTGAGGCTATGTTGTTTTTCAGCGGCTGGGCATGGATCCTGCGACTTGTGTCCGAGTAGAAGCGCCTCGGATGGGGCACGGGGTGTGTGTGCAAAACGGAGCCACAACCCCAGGCCGCGCGTTTTCCCTTGGGGAGCCTCCGCTGTGGGTGGGGAAGGCGCAGCGCTCTGCATGTGCTCAGAGGCGCGCTGCCGCCTTGTTGGGCCACTGAGAGCTCCAAGCAGCCGCCTTCTCCTCCTCCTCCTCCTGCTGCGAGGTTGAGGCTTTACACACCCTCCGGCCGGGGCCAATGGGAGGCGCCGGGCAGGGCGCGTCACGCGGGAGCCGGCAGGGGAGGATGGCATCGCTGGCGAGCCTCAAGAAGCCACTTTGTTCCAGCGCCGGGTAGCCAGGCAGGCCCGCCTCCGCCTCGTCCTCGTCTCCCCTCACCCGGCTCCGGGGCTCCGGGCCCCACCAGCCTCGCCGCGCCATGATCGCCTCCCACTTGCTGGCGTACTTCTTCACCGAGCTCAACCACAGCCAAGTGCAGCGGGTGAGGGCGCGCCCGGGGCCACGCCGGACGCCCCGCGTAGGGACCGGTCGGGGCTGGGCGAGGGAGCGGGGCTAGCACGTGGGGGGCAGCTCTGGGGCCCTTTCAGGAAACGGCTTTGCGATGGGGGGGCGCCGCTCTGCACGCGCTCAGAGGGTCACGCAGAGAACGTTTGCTTGCTTTTTAAGCTGGAGTTTAAAAGCGGGGAATTCCCGTCTGCGCGGGAGACGCGGAGATCTCGTGAAAGGGAATCCAGGGACCCTCTCGTCTTAGGTGGGTTGGGCGGCTCTGGGCACCCCGTTTCCCGGGACAGGAGGCAGGGGCGGCGGCGGCGGATGCCGCTACGATCTGACTACTGCGCTGGGAGAAATAGGATTATATTAGTGGGTTCTTTGAGCTGCAGTAGGAGATGCGAGGCGCTCTTTCCCGCTTCCACGTGGAATGCAGATGGGACCTTTTCTCCCCTCCCGTTTGTGGGAGGCTGGACTATGTCTCCCCCCCCCCCCCCAATACTCAAGTCTGTTCCGTTCTCCAAACTTTCATGTATTGCAGAGGAGAGCGCCGCTCCCTTCCACGACTATCTGAAAGAGATGGGGTCCCAATCCTGCTTTTTCCTTCTTCCTTCAGCGGTTCAGGATGGAGGGGGAAAAGTCCATGCCGTGATACGATTGGAAGAAAGCCGCCCCTCCCCCCGGCAGCACATTGGGGCTACTCCTTCCCCGGCTTCTTCTAGCCTTTATGATGCCAGGAGCGGGGTGGTGGTGATGGAGGGGTGATCTCTCCCCCCCCCCTCCCCGGCAGACAACAAAGGAATCTGTTTTCACTTTAAAATTATGCCCCGCCTCCTTGTGGCATCAGCTTCCGTGGACCTCAGCCTCGAGGCAGTAACTTTTTAAAACCTACCTTTTTAGAAGCTTGCTTAGTTCTGAGAACTTTAGGCATTGGGAAAACTTCTTTTTTTAGCCTAGCAACCCTGTGGGAGAGACTGGTGTGTGTGGTTGGAGCCTCAGGAGCAAGATTAATTGTATTTAAATACAGATGACTTGAGTTTGCAGTAGCTTAAAACAATAACTTGCCACATGAAGATTTATAGATGTGGGCATGCTTCTGCATAGCCTATGCCGATGCAAAGCTTTTGTGTGGTATTTCTTGAGTAAACCTGCACAGGATTGCCACTTGGCTATGTGCTGGCTTTTCGTTTCCAATGCCCAGGCTTAATCTTGGCAAGGGGCATGTGCAGAGTGGAGTGTAGCTGCCCGTAATGATGCAATATGCATCCATTTGGGGTTTTTAGGTGCCTTTAAGGTTTCATGTCAGCCAGATCGTGACCTTTTGGCTATCAAATATTGCAAATGCCTTTCTGACACTAAGCAGCAGATGGCCACAGAAGGCAACCTCTTTCATTATAGCGTGCTGGTGACTGCAATGTGCCAACACTGTGTGAGTGCCCACAGCAGCAGCGCTTGGACGTGGGTGACCTGCTGCCAGCAGCACCAGCCCAAACCCTCTGATTCTCAAGACAGAACATCCAAATGGCCACTTTGACCAAGCAGCGTCGGGGACAGGCTGTAGAGCGTCTGCTGTGCATGCAGAAGGTGCCAGGTACAATCTCTGGCATCTCCCAGACTGAAGCCCTGAATAGTCACTGCCAATCAGTGTCAACAATACTGGGCTAGATGGACCAGTGATCTGATTGCTATTTTGCAGGGAGACATTTTCCTCAGCCTCTTCCCCATCACAGTGAGCTCTTCCCCATGACTTGTATGCAGGAGGATGTCCCCCGGGGGTTGTGCATCCTGGCTCAGATCTGCCTGCCCCCCTCACGACTCTACTTCACAGTGTCCCAGATGTGCTGCCCGCAGAAGCCACTTTGTCCTGCCTGCTGGCAAGTCTTGCTGGCTTGTGTGCAAACAGAGCCGAAGCAGAGCAGCTGTTGCCTCCCAACAGGAACTGATGCAAGTGGGACACTTCTGCTTTTGGATGGCTTACTGTCTAGATCAGGGCAGTCTCACTTTTCATACCAAGTGGGAAGCAAGAGTACTTGGATACAAAATCCACGGCTGCACTCTGCTTTGTTGCGTGGTGGTGGTGGTGGAGAAGCAAGGCCAAAATTTGATGCCTGCATGCTGCCTTCCCAAAGCTGGGAATGCACTAACTAGGCTTTGGGAAGGTGGCATGAGGGCTAGGAGGGGCATAAGATGTTGCTGAGGACTGCCAAAAGAGGCCTCTGCTGCATGGACCACCCTGATCTAGATGATCCCTCAGACACACACACACACACACACACACACACACACACACACACACACACAGTCTGTTAAAATCACACAGGGAAAGGGCTGCCTCTGCTGCGATTTTCCACTCTTCTCTGCTCCATTCCCTTCATTCCAGCTCTTGGATCGTTCCAGCTTTCCTCCTTCCTATGACTCCTGAGTTGCCAAGGAAAAAAGAGCTGCAGGCATCTCCCTTTGTGGTCCGGGGCTGACGTGAATAGGGCTGGGGTTAAGTTAGGGAATCTTAGTGAGAATTATCAGGGTTTCTGAGGAGGAAAATATCCTTTTTGCAAAGCAGGGGGCAGGGCAGAGAAGGTTTGCCCTCAGGGACTTCTGAAAAGCTGTTTTGATATTTTCTCCCCTCTTCTCCAGGTTTGGGGTGTGGGAACACCCTGCCGTGATGGGAGGGGAAGCACCATCCCTCCACATGTGGAGAAGGGCTTAGAGGTTATTTGACACCAGGCTTAAAGGGGTCTGGAGAAAGAATCTCAAATTGTTTCCAACTATGGCTAAATTCCTCTACTTCCTTTCATTATTTGCTCTAATTCTTTCTCTCCTCCCTTTTCCTGTGCAAGCCTCTAAAATGTTACCCTGGTTTTAATATCTGTCTCTGGAGGAATGTGACTGCAAATATGCCAACACTGCATAATTCGTATCTCCTTTTCTGACCTTGGGTTGAGAAATAACAAATGGAGAGCTCATGTGATCTCTTTCTATTGCTACGAAAGTCGCTGCAGTTATGACAAAGATCACAGATAGCATCAGAGTTGGCTCCCTCTGATTAGAGCGTCCTTTGCCCACCTGCTGACCTCCAGATGTTTCAGACTGCAACTGGCATCAGCACCAGGGGACACATCAACATCATGCAACCATGTTGACTGGTGGGAAATGTCTTCTGACCATCAGGTTGGGGAACCCTCGAATCTTATCATTGCTCATTGACTCACTCCTCCATCCTCATCTGCCCATCCAAACCCGCAAGCAGGCCCTACATGTGGGTGAGGTTGATGGGAATTATACAGTGGTACCTCGGGTTAAGAACTTAATTCGTTCTGGAGGTCTGTTCTTAACCTGAAACTGTTCTTAACCTGAAGCACCACTTTAGCTAATGGGGCCTCCCCCTGCCGTCATGTGATTTCTGTTCTCATCCTGAAGCAAAGTTCTTAACCCGAGGTACTATTTCTGGGTTAGCAGACCTGAAGTGTCTGTAACCCAAGGTACCACTGTAGTCCAAGAACATTTGGAGGTCACCAGTTGGTGAAGGATGTTCTAGGCAGATGAAGATGTAACCAAGGGAATGTAGCATAACTGGCATTCTTCATTTTGATCGTTTACTTAGTTGCAAGCTGGGAACAGCCTGTACGCCACAGCCTGGCCATTCCTTTGATCTTGTTAATTGCTGCTCACTGTGAAATAATAGTTTGTCCCTCCTTGTTGAGGAGAGAAGGGTCTGAGCTTTTAACTATTTTCTGTCCAAAGTGGGTCACTTTTGGAAGTGATTCTTCCACTTAAAATGGACCATGCCTGCAGCAACCAGATCTCATTTGGATTTGTGTAGTTTGGGACCCAGAAAATAAGGAGGCAGAAAAGAATTGGGGGGCAGGAGGGTTGGGGGAAGGCACCCCCCTTCTTTTTGTTCTGGACACACCCCGGCAAACCAAACTGCTTGAACCTCAGTGGTGTTGCCTACCTTCCATGCAGCAAATGGTGTGGAAGGAACTTTGGAAAAGTATTGCATGCAATTTGTAGAGCCCTTAGTGCAGTCAGAGACATAGAACCCCCAAAGGGCATCCTTTTGAGTAGCCCCTGCATCCTTGTTGGCACATTAGAAAAGGTGGGAGAGCACTTGATGGCGTCAAGTGAGTAACTGCTCTTATGTAATGTGGGACGAAAAGTCCCAGATTCTTACAATTCTAATCCATTGGGTTAGGGATGCGGGTGGAGCTATGGTCTAAACCACTGAGCCTCTTGGGCTTGTTGATCAGAAGATCAGCGGTTCAAATCCCTGTGACGGGGTGAGCTCCTGTTGCTCAGTCCCTGCTCCTCCCAACCTAGCAGCTCGAAAGCACGCCAGTGCAAGTAGATAAATAGGTACCTCTGTGGCAGGAAGGTAAACAGTGTTTCTGTGCGCTCTGGTTTCCATCATGGTGTTCTGTTGCGCCAGAAGCGGTTTAGGCATGCTGGCCACATGACCTGGAAAGCTGTCTGTGGACAAACGTCGGCTCCCTCGGCCTGGAAGCGAAATGAGCGATGCAACCCCATAGTCGCCTTTGACTGGACTTAACCATCCAGGGGTCCTTTACCTTACCTTTTACCTTAATCCATTGTGTTATTCAGACTTGACCTAGAAGCATCTTGGAAGTACCAGAAATGGGTACGGCTATTCTAGAGGGAACTGATTCACCAATTGCAGTTTTATTGTGGTTGGTGGAAACCAGCAGTATGAAAGGGGTGGGCAGGTAAAAATCTCCAGAGGGTTTCAAAGCTGTAAACATAAATCTCAGCTCAGTTGGTAGAACATGAGACTCTTAATCCCAGGGCCATGAGTTCGACCCCCACGTTGGGTGAAAATGTCCTTCATTGCAGGGGGTCAGACTAGATGACCCTTGTGGCCTCTTCCAATTCTGCAATTCTATGATTCTATTTTCCAGCTTTCCCCAAGATCTTTCCAGTTCAGAATCCCAGTTCCTCATGAACTGCCCTTGGGGTGTGCCTGTTGAAACACTGCAACCATGTTACATAAGTCACTGACTTTTGTTGTTGAGCTATAAACTTGGTTTTTCTGTAATCAAGGGATTCTGTAATGTTTTTCCTCTTTTCTTAATTAATACTTAACAGCATTTAGGAAAAGGAACTTCCCCAGCCCTTACTTCTGAATGTGACTCATGGACATTTATGCTCTTGCAGAAGTTGCACCGTAAACTGATGCAATTTGAGGTGGAGGAGATGCAAAGGAAAGTCAGTGTAAGTCTTTTGGCTTACAGTTTCTAGCAATTCAGGGCACCCATTTGTGTTTACATTGCTGGGATATTCCCAAAAGTATGCATTGGCATACCTAGATCACTCTCAAAGTTGAGTTTCATTGCCAAGAAGTTTAGCATCATTGAGCAGAGTCTGCTGTGAAAGAAGCCATCCATCCATAGAATAGTTTCCATACTTAGAAGCACACTTACTAGTGAGTAAACCCCTGAACTTAGTGAGAATTTGAGGGTAAATGTGCATAGGGTTGTGTAGCGAAGCAGCAATCATATGCAGACTTAGCTTTGGAGCAAGCCCAATTGAACTCAGTGATATTTACTTCTGAGTAAACATGCGTAGAGTTGGACTATAATAGATCCTTGCTGTGCCTCCATCTTTGCCTGTTCTCTCTAAAGCTAATGACATGGAGTAGTGATTTTGGTTGAGGGAATCAAGCAAGCCAGCAAGTTGAGACAGGATCTGAATCCAAGTCTTTCAAAATCTAAACCCTTCCTGGCAGAACCCAATCAAAACCTACAAAGATGCTGACTAATATGATGTTTGTGGGTCTATAGCAGGTGGGTCTATGTCAGGGTAGATCTTAAGTTCAAATCTGCTATTTAACTTGGTAAGTCTATCTACGTTTGATGAAAAAGAACATAAACTATTTTTGGAAAACCAAAGAATTTTAATCGTACCTTCTGGAAATATTAGGTAATGCTAAACAACAACAACAACAACAACTGCTTGTAATTGGCAATCATTTTTAATGATTTCTATGCAATTTTACAAGGGACCCAGGTGGCGCTGTGGGTTAAACCACAGAGCCTAGGGCTTGCTGATCAGAAGGTAGGCAGTTCGAATCCCTGCGACGGGGTGAGCTCCCGTTGCTCGGTCCCAGCTCCTGCCCACCTAGCAGTTCGAAAGCACGTCAAAGTGCAAGTAGGTCAATAGGAACCGCTCTGGCGGGAAGGTAAACAGCGTATCCGTGCGCTGCTCTGGTTCTCCAGAAGCGGCTTTGTCATGCTGGCCACATGACCCGGAAGCTGTACGCCGGCTCTCGGCCAATAAAGCGAGATGAGCGCCACAACCCCAGAGTCGTCCGCAACTGGACCTAATGGTCAGGGGTCCCTTTACCTTTACTTTTTGCAATTTTACACACATTGTACTTACCAAGCAAAACTAAATTATATTAATTGAACCAAAATATCTTTTGAATTCCCAAGTCATGTTACAACTTTTTAGCACCCCTCATTTTTGGAAGTTGAAAAATTCAA